>NTHP01000160.1:875050-917468 GCA_003416845.1 Oplegnathus fasciatus
CACACACACACACACACACACACGCCCCCTGACCCCGTGCTCTTTAGCTATTGTCGATGCATCGTGCAGAGTAGGGTGCAGAAAAGAGGACAACAGTGTCACTTCTCATTAATCAGTCGTGTTAAAAACACAAGTGATGGAGATGTCACTCAATTTACTGCTGTAGGTTTAAAAGAAGGCGTGTTCCCCCTTTAGCAATGGATGACGTGGTGCTCTCATGTTACGCTTAGCAGCATTTTTTCATCGACTGTGACGGCAAAATTGTATCTTGAAGGAAATTTTTTTAACTGATTAGACCAGGAGATAGTGGGGAAATAATGGTTACAGTTTGCAGCAGTATTTCTAGTTCATGTATAGGAACTAGTTCATTTATTGGCTGGGATGAAAGCTTACTGAACGCTCCTTATATCTTTAAATAAGGTAGTCAGGCCAGGTAGCTCAAGAAACTTGTCAGACTGCAAGGTACAGGTTCAAGTCAGCTAGGGCTGCAACCTGAGATTATTTTCATTATCTATTATGCAGATAATATTTTCATTTAATTGTTTTGTCTGTAAAATTAGAGAAAATAATGAAAAACGGCCATCATGGTTTATCACAGCCCAAAGTCATGTCTTGTTTTCTCCAACCAAAAGTACAAAACCCAAAGAGATTCAGTTCACAACGATATATAAAATGAAGAAAATCTGCAAGTCTGCATGTTGAGATGCTGGACCCACCAAATGTTTGGCTTTTTTTTAGGTATTTTATGGATATTTTTATACCATTTTTATTAGTGAGTTGACAGAAGAGAAGTGACAGGAAATAAGGGGAGAGAGAGATGGGGAATGTGATGCAACAAAGGGTCCCTGACTGGACTTGGTTCAGGGTCGGTGCCTTAACCCCTAAGCCACTGGAGCACCCCTCAATCATTTGATTAATCGACAAATTGTTTTATCTCTAGAGTACACTTGCTCATTGTTGAGGTGTCATCGAGCAGGGCACCATAGCCGACCCTGTGCTGTGATATCTGTGGAAGGGATCAGAACATTAGAGATCAATACAGCATGATCAGTTATTAGTTTTTTTTTTCTTGTCTGAAGTCAGTTGACTGCAGTGGTCTGTTTTTTGTTTTTTTTTTCTTTTTCTTCAGTACGTCTTGAATGTTGCCAGATCTCGTTCTTAGCCTTAAATACCCTTTTTGGCTCATTTCTGTGCCTGCACTGATTAAATAATCTGTTTTTAGTGAAGTGCATGGAGGAATGCGCTTTAGGAATTTTTTGATTGAGGCTTACCCCGTGCTTGAACCTCCCTGATCCGGTCATTGGAAGTATTGAGATGGACTCTTAAGTCTGTTGCTTGGCTGGCGGTCTGATCAGGGGAGCTGTTGAAGGAGAGCCCACATCTGTTTACTGCAGCGGCACAGTATATATCATGAGTCGAGAGCTGCAGGGTAGCGAGAAGAAGTACTTCAAGGACCTGTTAACCCTGACCTCTGACCTCCCTTTTGAAGGAGGGGTTTTCCAACTAGGGATCAATAATACATCACATGATACTTTCATTACTTGACTTGCAGACATTTTCTATTGCACAGCTCTAACCGTGGCTCCCTGTGGATATTGCAGACCTGCTCTTCTGTGCCAGATATAGTGTTTCTATTAAAGTAAAGCTTCCGGAGGAAAAGCCCTGACTCTCTCTCCCAGCTGTTTGACACATCTTCTCCTCTCCCTGCTGGAGGCCTTCTCTTCCTGAAGCCTCATCATCATTTAGCCTCATTAGTCTGTCACTGCTCCGATTCGGTTACAGGAAGAACCTTGAAATAACCAGCCGCACAGGCTCACACACACACTTATATGTCGGCACACTCCTGCCCCCGCTTCCTCTGTGAAGGCAGTATTGTAGAAAAATACCTGAGAATATAATACAGATACCAGGATCTTTCCATATCTTACTTTGAGTATTATAAACATGTTTTTCCACAAGATCCTCTTTTATATTAAACAAGATAAACTGAGCTTCTCAAATTAATCAGTGTTTCATTTTGTCTGCAATGGAGCTGCAACGATTAATCGTTTAGTTGTCAACTATTAAATTAATCGCCAACTATTTTGATAATCGATTAATTGTTTTGAGTCTTTTCTTTTAAGAAAAAGTGTCCAAATTCTCTGATTTTGGCTTCTCAAATGTGAATATTTTCTGGTTTCTTTAGTCCTCTAGGACAGTAAACTGAATGTCTTTGGGTTTTGGACAAAACAAGACATTTGAGGATGTCACCTTGGGCTTTGGAAAACAGTTGTCAACATTTTTCACCATTTTCTGACATTTTCTGGACCAAACAACTAATCGATTAATCAAGAAAATGATCGACAGATTAATCAATAATGAAAATAATCGTTAGTTGCAGCCCTAATTCACTGTGTCATCTCATAACATGCATTAATCAGATGCCCAGAGCTGAAGACGCCAAATGGACAGTCTGTGAAGAATCAACAAATATTTATTATCTATATATTGCTCTTTTTCAGCACACAGTATGAGTGAAAACATGAGTAGGCTGAGCTGTGGAGGAGTACTGACACAGCAAACGCTCTGAAATATTCATGCATCAGAGTTGTGACAGTAATCCATCCTAATCACAACATAAAGCCAAAGATGCTGAAGGCATAGACACGCCTGCAGACACATATACTGACTCTCTTTTTATCCCATCAGTGGTGGTTGTCTTCTGATTTGCACGTCGTCTCTGAAACGCAGATGAATGTATTTATTTATAGAATTATTTATGCTGAACTCATAGTCCTACTGTCCTGAAAACATACTGTACACACTAAGCCAACTGGCTGTGTGACAGTTATTCTGTCTGGCAGGATTCAGAGCCACAGAGAGCGACTCCACGACACAATATACAGCAGACTCTCAAGACCAGAGTCCCAGTCACACAAATCCACTTTCCACCAGGCATGTGTGGACGTCTGCTCTCTGCCCTCCACTGCTCCCCGTAAAGGTTCACTGATGTTTAGATCTGTGGAGGCTACAGAGGTCATTTGTCTTCATCCTGGTGTTCATGAATCCTCTGTCGAACTTGCTCTGCGGTGTCTCGAGACCTTTACTGTGATATCAGGAAATCATTACACCCAGCGGACCTTAACAAGTTCTTCATGCTGTTGCAGATCCACCACCTTTCACATACATGTTTTGCCGACATAAGAAAACGGCTTGAAAGAACCGCTGTAGATTTTGCTCTCAGATACAGGTACAAAGCCACAGATACCAGCTTTCTGATCCTCACACCAAACAGTTTGAGCTGAGCCTGTTTCACAGAGGTGATGATTCAACCCTGTGGCAGCTTGTGAGGTTTACCACCATATGTCGGTATGAGTCCCTTCCCTCCTATTGTTGAGCTTCGCCAAGCACTTTGCCAACATCGTTTGTGGCTGTGGCTCGTAAGTCAGGTGTCGGCTGGTCTCTGTGGGGACCTGTAAATGCCAAAGTACACGTTAAACCACTGCAGCTTATTGTTCTGTATGAAAGCTCACACATTGGTTGCATCGTGACGCGTCAGCTCTCCAGAAAAGCATCAATTTGTCGGCCAGTATGTGCTGTGGGCATCGGTTAATGTGACGTAACATGATGCAGCCAGTATGTGCTGCACTTTAGTTTCTCACTTTGACTTAAATAGTTTTTTGGGTCAGACTTTAGGTATAAAACAAGTATAATAAATTTCAAAGAAAGCAGGAGCGCTTGAGAGTAGACTGCTTTCCATGAGCTGACGTTTTGTCAACAGTATCCTTCTTCAGAGCTTGTATTTATAGCTTCAGTGGTAACTGAATGTATGGTATCTTCTGTATACAAAATATTCACTAAACCCTATTATTAATCAGTTAATCTTAGATATATAACATCAACTTGTTAACTAGGTGTAGGTGCCCCTGTAAATGTAATTGATTCAGTTTTCATGATGTTTTTATTAGTTTGTATGTTTTAGTGTTTGATTTCACTAAAGCGATATGTGTGTGTGATAATGGCTGCATACAGTACCTGTACACTGTAGTATAATCACTGTGAGGCCGAGGCCGAGGCCGGGGTCTGTGGTGCAAAGTCTGCCATGGTTCGGAAGTTTTCACTTACGGTTTAATTTCATTTTCGGGGCAGCGGAGTGAAGCCTGAGCCTTAAATCCATGCTGACGCTGCTGACTTTGTTAAGGACTGACGCTTAGCTATAGGAAAATAGACACTCACACAATCGCTGACCCCCGTCCACAGCTGCTCGCCCCCTCTGATAAAGACGGCGTTATTATGCTTGCCGTGGCAGGGTAAGTAGACCCTGATTGATCGGTATTGATAAGAACTGTATTTGTCAGACAGTAATGAGCCTCCCCCTCAGGACATTATGTCTGCTGATTCCCACCCGCCCCCTCCTCTGGCCCCACTTCACCCCTCTCTTTATGCCCTACTTGTATTTGAAGAGACCTCCCCCCTCAGTTCTTAGGCCCCCTCGACCTCTAATCAGAGTGCACAGCCTCCTTTATTTTGCCTCCACTCTTCTTTTGTATTTCCATCCATGCTCAAGAAGGAGCTGGAAGATGGAGGCGGCTTGTTTCTGTATACGTTTGTGTGCAGAGGAATCCAACAGCTGTTTTGATTTTTTATGCACATTATTTCTGGTTCAATATTTGATCAGATGTTGCAAAACCTACGTGAAGTGGTGTTTTTTAACTGTGTTTGTGTGCAAGACAGTCTGTGTGTATGCAAACGTGTTGACAGTACAGATGCGGTGCAGATAGACTGCCCGGGGCATCTTTGTTCAGATTCCTCACAAACAATAGATGTGTCTGTGTGGAGGACCTGGTGAGCGTGGAACTGATTACAGCTGCTCAATTATTACTACCACACACAGATTATGTGAAATACAAAAGGTTAAAACATTAAAATATTAAAAAATCACATTGATTCAATACAAAACTATTCACACGTGTAAGTCCTTTTAATAACTGTACCAGAAACGAGCAGAGCATGCCTGTCCGTGAAGAAGAAGAGACGAGTCAACTGTAGTTTAACAAAATGTCAATTTCTTTAATTTCTTCCTACAGAATAAAATACTGAGCCTTCCCTTCCTGCACTGTGACACCTGCTTCACCTGCGTACTGCACAGCTGAAGGCAGAACAAGGTAAAATTATCTGTGTGTATGTGTAATCATTAAACATGTATTTTGTCCATTTTAGTCTGAGGTTTGGTTATGTGGACTTGGCAGACTGTAACATTTAGCTTACTTAAAAGCAAACATTTGTTTTGGAGCTGTGTGATCCACATTTCTTGAATTGTTTTGATTCTTTTAATGCAAGAATTTCTCTTCTAATCAGTGAAATCTGCAAGTTATTGTATTAGTCTGCTATTGCCAGTATTCAAGACTGTTTGCATCTGCTTCTGATTTGTATTTGTGTGTGTTTGTGTTCAATCTAGTATTTTAATCTAGTAACAATATTTTGTAATTGTCTTGATACTTACAGATGTGTTTTCTTTACTCTGCTTCAATTTAACGTCAAACATAACTCACTTCTCTCGTAGAATGTTTGGTTATAAGAAAAGTGAGACTTGATAAAAAGGCTAATTGACTCGATGACCTGGGTATTTTTCTGCAGTGTAGGGTCGAGCTGTCTGCTCCGCTATGTTGAAGATAAAGCACTTCTTCATCTGCACGTTGTACTGATAGTGAAAAGCTGGTCACCTGTTATATACTCTCCTCAATGAAGGAGAGCTGCACCAACGACCACAGTCACAACACAACATCCAGCTCAATAGGGACTCCCACAATGCAATGTTGTGTGCGCCATAATAATTCCCTCTGATTCTGATTATTCTTCCTGGTTGTTATCAGCAGCGTCTCTTCTGATTTACTCAACTGTTGTTTTTTGGCTTCAGGAAGCACTTTGACCTGCCTCTGCACTGTCTGTGCTAATGTTAGCTATCTTTAACTTTAGTGTCACTGGCCACACAAGCAGTGAAATACTTGTGTTTTTAATGTCTTTAGTCTGGTATCTATAAAAATAGCCTATTTTGTCATTCTAGTATCTTTGGCCGTATTTTGGGATGTCTGGGATTCTTGTACACGGCTCTCAGAAGCAAAGGATTAAATATTTAGAAAAGTGCAGCAGGTTCAGCAAAGAAAAACTGCTTTATTCATAAAGCAGTTTTTTTAGGGTCATGAGTGACATTGTTGATACTGACAGAAAACTGTACAAGAAGAAAATGGCCAGGCGATATGCTGACATACTGTATATATAACCTAGAACAATTTAAATTTGTCAACCGTCAAAGATTTGGCTGTACCATTTATACCGTGGTATCTGTCCCATTAACATCTCTGGGTGTATTAGTTTAGTGTGATCAATGCTGCAAATCAATGAGCAGGACTGGTTTATAGCTATATTGGATATGACTTTTGCATCAACTTGATGAAGTATCTTAATTTATCAGGCATTTAATTAGCTGGATTGACCAAACCCACACACATCTGTCTTGTTATCGTGTCCTTTAACAGTTTCTCACATGATCTCCCAGAAAACTTGACTACATACAGGCCTACAAATTAACTAATTATTTTCTCGATTGATAGATTAATCATTAGATCTATAGAATATTAGAAAATAGTGCCTATCACAATATCCTAGAGCCCAAGGCGACTTCTTCGAATGTCAACTGTCCAACACCCCAAAATACAGAGTAGACAGAATGTATTTATTTTACCATGAAACTACACATAGAAACATATTATTCAGTACAGCTGCTTGTTAAACAGTTAGTTGCTTTAGGTTAGAAAGGCCGTCCTTCAAGCAGACCCCCGAGGTTCATGAACCCCTGTCGGGAAGTCTTCACCTCGTTGAAATGTCCTTGAGCAGTTCTCTGAATCCCCTCCAGCTACTACCGCGCTGACCTCTGACCTGGGATGAATTCCATCATTTCTGAAAATCATTTGGCAAACCAGAGAGGTTGAAACTTCTTACACAAGCGCCGCAGTATCTGAATATTCACACACTCGTCTCGACCTCCCCTCTGTTTCTCCTCTCCACCTCCATCTCTTCAACTCCTTGTTTTCTCACCACCATTCATCTCTTCCACCTCCCACAGCTGAACCAGTGAGTGATGATGAATGGTGATGTGGGCTGCGATTCGTGATCCTCCAACTGGATGCAAATTGTTGCGCGTGCGTGCGTGCGTGCGTGTGTGTGTGTGTGTGTGTGTGTTATTAATCTATTCTTGCTAAATGCGTCTTGCTCTTCTCACCCCAACCCCTGCTCTTCCTCCTCCTCCTCTTCCTCTCGAGCTGTCTCGGTGTCATGGGACAGCAGCCTGACGGACAGACAGGCAGATGGAAGTGACACCAGCGACATCAGCGAGATTCAGCCAAACAATGTAGACGGAAATCAGTGGAGACAATGACAGCGGGGTCGGGAGACACTTGAGGAAAAGACTGGGGAGGAAAGCAAGTGGAGGGAGAGAGCTGCAGCTTAGTAAAGCTCCAGTCTGAGAGGGAGAGATGTCGCCTCCAGATAAGCCAAACAGACTTACAAGCCCAATATAGACTAGAGTCACAGGCTTCGGCTGTTTATTTCCTTCCAGCCCAATGTTCTGATATGTCAGTGTTGTTTTCAGTGTTTCCTGTAGAGTTTTGTTGTTGACGGAGGAGGTTGGCGTAGTTTGTATCTGAGACTCAAGTTTCAGACTTACAGGATTTTGATATATATTATGTTGCGTGATCATTTGTGCTACTAATGTTAGTACTTTCAGTCAAATGACATTTTTCTAGCCGTGGAGGATGTTTTCCTGCTGCGGGGAAAGAAAACGCTGTTCTCTTATAGCCTGGTTCGAAAGCAGAGCCCTGTAGCTCCATTTGGCACGTGTACCAGCGCGTCATCAAATTTGTTTATCAAATCTGTTATTCTTTAAGGGAAAGAAGCAGGTTGCCTCCACAATCGCATCAGGAAAACGCAGTCGGACACCGGCAGAGTCATCCTGTAACCTCCAACTGCTCCACTCCACAGCACAATGAAACATCCCGGCTGCTGAACTTCACTCAGACGCCTCACCTCTGCCACTTCCTTTTAAAGGCACAGGCCTTTCGGCAATACACTGATTTAATTTTACACTCTTGCTACTTCTTTATTAGTCTTTTTGGGGGTAAAATTGCAAGTCTTTCAGGTGTCTGAATGCTGACCATTAAAGGATATGTTTGGATTTTGACACCATACTCAAATGGCACACGTTGAAAGAGTTATAGGTCATTGCAATCATTCCTCTTGTCCATGCTGGCCATGAAAACATCCCTTTTTTGTCACGACTACACTGTAAGAAAAGGGGGATAGACTTGAAAACACAGCATCTGACTTTTTCCTTTCAAAGCTCTTATTAAGAGTATTTTGTTTTCTTTGCTAAGATCAAGTCCTTAACTTGAGTCTGCAGCTCTGCTTTTTATTTTCTTTGGCTGATTACACAGAAACAAGCCTCTGTGTTGCCAAGAGTACACACACCTTTCAAAGTGCCTCACATGGCCTGAGGTTATTTTTATGTTTACCCGTGTCTTCAGTTTAATAATCACTCCAGGCTCTTTTTTTTAATCTCTTCAGCTCTAACGTCAGTAACTTTTTATTTCTGAATGAATTGAGGTCGTTCAGGTTGAGTTCAGGGTCAATGTCCGCTCCTTGAGGCCGTGGTGGCGTGAATGCTGGATGTGCCGTCCCCTGCCATCGCTGTATCGTGTTGTACTACAGTGTCGTGCTCTTCTCTGCTCCTGTCTGCCATCTGCCAGTCATATGTACCACCATCTGTTCTTCAAACCAGCCCATAATGTAGCTCGCTCTCTGGCATCGTTTCCTTAATTTAAACACTTATAGTAACTGCTGCTGATGTTTTATGTCCAGGGAGTTTGTTTTTTTTCTTTGGGGATTTTTTAAAACCTGTTTTAAAACCACTCTGAGCTGCCTTGACACGATGTCATCAGTTAATATTTGCATTTTTTTTTATCATTTAGATCGTTATTGTAGATTTTGAGAAGCCTTTGGCGATTGCACGTACCATCTTTTCATTTGACTTTTGCTTGCTGTTTCACATCCCTTCAGTGTCTGATATAATTAGACTGCTTTCTGTTTTGGCAACGACAGAGACATAAACATATGGCAGGTCTATCTCTTCTCATCTCTGATCCTTTTGTGACAAGCCCTCCGCGCTGATCTCAGGTCTGCCCATACCGGTATGACATACCAGCAAGCAGCAGCATCAGCGGCACCTCCTCCACACCGAGTACACTCATTCCTCTGGAAGCTACTGCTCCTCTCCTAACTCTGTCATTACTACCATCTAACCAGTGTAATTACCAGCCTCGGTGTGTGTTTGTGGTGCACGGGCCAAGCCTGCATCATGCAGAGCAAGTCGGAGCGGGCGTGGAGGGAGAGAGGGAAGGAGCATGAATGGGAGCGACGGGGAGAGTCAAACCAGGGGAGGTACATCCCATAGCTAACTAATTACTATATGTGAGTCATTAAAAGGCATTACATGTCTGCACTTTCTCTTCTGAAGTCTGGGCCAAATCTGCATGTGTCTGCTCATTTTTACTATATTTGATGGAGATTAATTCTTTCTATGTGTTTCTTTGCCTTTTCTTTGTAGTTGATAATCATATTTTAGTTTCATTAATACACCTAGCCCTTTGCTCTCCCCTCCATCTCACCAATGGAGCAAACTTCTCACAGCTAACACCTGAATATGTAGTTTGCAGGTATACAGCTTATTCTCTCTTCTATACAGTGTAGGTGTGGCCCCGTACTTTCTGCTGATATTTTGACATTTTCCCATCTTACTGGAGGCGTAACTTCTTTTTTAAAATATTTCAAAATGGAGTATAATTTTTCTAATTTCACAGTTTTTACTGTAGGTTTGTACACGTCCTGTGAGAGTGTTTGGTGGTGATGATAAGACGTTTGCACCTCGCAGATACTGATATATTTTTTGGGGTTTAAAGAAGGTGGGGTTGTTTCCTTTGCTGATGAAGATCATGAGATGTGGTTGAAAGCTCAGACAAAGCTTGGACCTTGAGTTGAGAATATATTTTCACACACACTGATGCAAAAGTCAAGAATGATCTTCCACGCTCAAATGAATTTTGTTGAAGTTGGATGATAAATACATTACTGAGATACATTATGCACATCTTGGCAGGTTTGTGGTCATAGTGAATCCCTCCTGTCCTTGTTTTTACTCCCTTTTATTGTGATTTATAGGTGTTTAATTTGTAACTCTGGTATTTACAACAGATGCCTGAGGGTGATGTAATGTGTTTAATTTGTTACTTGGTCACAAGTTATGCACAACACAATCAGTCTTCTCAGTGTCAGCTTGGTGTATGAAAGGCAGATTGTACAAAGTAAACTGGGTAAAAGGTAAACTTTTGAGATGGGACAACTGTGTTGCCACGCCAGGCCAGACACACATCTGTATACAGCCGACTGAGGCCGGACACACATCTGTATACAGCCGACTGAGGCCGGACACATCTGTATACAGCAGACTGAGGCCAGACACACATCTGTATACAGCCGACTGACCGTCAGGATCAAACAGCATGGGGCCTTCTTTTGATTTTAGCCAAGCTACAGTAGCAGCATGGCTCTCTGTGGATGGCGAGGTCGGCCGGTCGATCCACCACTTTGGTCCAGACTGAAATATCTCAACAACTATTGGATGGATTGCCATGAAGACAAGGCATTCATGGTCCCCAGAGGATGTATCCCACTGACTTTGGTGGTCCTCTGACGTTTCCTCTAATTTCCTCTAATTTTCACTTATCTGGTGAAATATCTGAAAATCAACTCCAAATTTTGTTCCGGCATTCATGGTCCCCAGAGGATGAATCTTAATGACTCTGGTGGTTCCAATCATCCCATCATCAGGTCAAAATTTTAATTTGTCGAATACTTTGGTTTATGACCAAATACCTGCAAAACCAGTGACATTCCCATCAGCCTCAGCTGCTTGGTGTTTGGAGCTAATTATCTGATGTTTGCATGCTAACAAACAAAACTAAGATGGTGAACATGTTTTAAACATCAACCTGCTCGACATCAACATGTTAGCATGTTGACATTAGCATTTAGCTGAAAGCACCACTATGCCTCAGTACAGCCACACAGAACCACTAGCATGACTGTAGACTCTTAATCTTGTTGTATTGATGTTGCTAGAAACGCCACCGCCCCACAGGTCAACCATCTCACAGGGAAAAGTCCAGCTAGTCCAGATTAACCGTCTGTATCTCTGTCTTTGGCTGTCTGTTAAACTTAGTTTCTCGCTGATAGGCTGTGGGCTGCAGACACTCTGACAGAAGTCACTGGTAAAGATCAAACCTCACTCTCTCCATCGCCTCTCTCATCAGGCACCTCGGACGCATAATGAAGCCATTCTGCAGCTCCTGCAGCTGGGGCCGGATAATCTGGGATTGGGTCTGATAGTGGATCACAGGACAGCAGTCCGGATGAGGAGAGACTGTGTCAGAAAGCACGATCAGAGCGGGAGCCTTTTGCCCGGAAGTGCCTGTGGTTCTCCTAAAACAAAGACATGATACATTTGCGCGGCTGTTTGACTATAGGGGGATTTTGTTTGCCGTGAATGAGTTCTGTTGATGGTGCCCGTGTGCGTGTATGAGTGAATGAGTAATGCAGTCTTGGGGCCAAAAATGAATTCAACGAGGACTCAAAAAAGGCGTTGTGTATCATAAAACACACACAAACCACTCTGAGCTGCCTTGACACAATGAAAAGCTCAACGTTATGCAAATTGGACTTCATAACGAGATAGTCACCCCAGGAGTCGACATTTGTAGAATTCACAAAAACTGAGGCAGCTGGAGAGAGACAAGCACAGATTTCTTCTCACAACAAAATTGTTCCTAATGTACGCTTTCTGCAGGCTGTTAAACTTACTGGAAAGAGTCAAATGTTTAGCTCCTCTTTTCAAGTTTAGCCCCTGATTTTTAAACCCCTGTGCTTCCATGTGTGACAGCAGTATCAGTTAAAGTGCTTAAATTTTAATGTGTGTAGATGTGAGTTCAAATGATTATACAGTAGTGTGTGTGTGTGTGTGTTTTTCTGCCTGTGGTTGAATCATATGATTTAGTTCCTTGAAGCTTTTGTTTGAGGAGTAAAAAATGTACCGCTCCTGTCTGATTAACCACAAAAAGACTTTTACAGTTGTGAAATTTGAAAGGTCAAAAGCTATCTGAACATACTGATGAAGAAGCTGCTTCAGTAAGCGGTGTGTGATGAATTGTATGGTTGAATCACATGTTGTGGTGCAGACAAACAGAAGTGAAGAACATAAATGGATTCAGTGTACAATGGACTGGCATGATGCAGGAATGTGAGGAGGGAAGAAGTGAAATTAGCGAGACTGAAACCGATTTTAAAAGGTAGATATGCAGATGATGCGCGTTTGCCCTCTGAGCAAATTTAGTGTCGATATTTGAATGACTTTGGCGGTGCGAGGAGAGACTTGTGTAGATAAAGGGGCTTAAATCCAGGAATGGAGACCTAAATGGAGAATGAGAGTAATCGAGAATGGAAAAGGAAATTCAGGAGAAAGGAAGAGTAGCACTAGAAACACGAGCAGTTTGACTACAGCAGAGATGGATCGAGCTCATTTACATTTTAGACATTTAGCCGAAGCTCAAAATATCTAAAAAAAAAACAAAAAAACCCACAGACTGGTATTATCATGTTTTCCATAATGCATGTTGAGTTGTGTAACCAGGGTATCTGCAGGTCTTGAAAAGCATTGAATTTGCTCCAAAAAAGACATTAAAAGGTATTAAAAAGTCTTAAATATTTTCTTCTGGCAGCGATGTTGATTCTAAAATGTTTTTGTATCCAATTGCAGGCTGTTGGGAGACGTTCTACACCTGTAGACTAAAAGTAGAATTGTTTTGACAGTGGATTGTGTGGAGTTTCAGTCAGCGCCATCAGACCAATACCAAACACTTTTGCTAGCTATAGTAGCAGCAGCTGTTGTCTTATTATGCGCAAATGTGTCGCTTTTTAGTAAAAACATCATTCTTAATTGGTTAATCCTTCCATGCATCCATTTTCTGCCACTTATCCGGGTCCAGATCATTAGAAATTATAATTATACTGCTTGCAAGTACAAAAAAATGTGCTATAATAATAAATAATTGTAGACCTTATTTTCCCTACTAGTTTCCATCATACTTTCAGACTTTGGTTAATATGGTTGTGAAACAGATTTTAAATTGCATTCTGTGTGGTATTAAGAAGGTCTTAAATTTAACTTGGTGTACTCTTGGTGAACTTGGTAACACACACAGCAGACACAAGATACAGTGTGTTGGCTATACAAAGATGTACAAGGATCCCACTGCCAGCATATTGTCATTGCTTGCTGTGTTCGTAATGGTCATCCAGCGGAGTCATAACCACATCGTAATATTCCCGAATATGCATTCCCAGCCGGTCACTCTGAACAACCACAACATTCACAGAAATATGACCATGACTCGGAGGTTTTGTCTGGACTGATGATGAGCGAAGTTTAGCTTTTAAGATCACTAAACATTAAGAAAACATTAAAATAGAGTGTGAGGGTTAAAACCAAAAGGCTCTGACAGTATTCCTGTAAAAGTAACGCCTGTAAAAAAAAAAGATTAAATTAAACCTCGGGAGAGACATAAGATGCTTCAGAGTAAACAAGAGTCTTTACAAGGCTGGTGGGTTTTTAAGACTTGATGCAATGTGACTGTCATATTAAAGCACACCGCTGTGGTTCACTGAGCAATGCACCGCTCCCCTCTCTGCTCTTTCTTGACTCTGTCCAATCACTCTATTTCTGGATTTACCCCACCTCACCCCTCCAGCTGCTGGGTCACTTTGTGCCCTCGTCCTTTTCTGTCTCTCCTGAAGTGCCTATTCATCTCCCCGCCTCGAAGTTGTAGTTGTTTGTTGTTTGGCTTCACTCTGTAGAAAGAGTAGAGCAGCTTCTTTGTCTCAGCCGTGTGAAGATCAGTGCAAAATCTAACACACATATAAGCTATATCATCACTGAGGGCCAAGTAGTGAATGTGCTGAAGTGTTTAAATTGTCTGTGTACTCCCTTTGTTTGGATCTGTAGTACTTTCTGGTCTGATAATATTAGCTGAAGTGTTTCAGCGGTTTTAATCTGCAGCAGAGCGTCCGCAGCCTTCACGTCCTGTGGGTGTATGAGTGTTTATGTGTGCACGCACATGCGCTCGAGTGCACAGAGTGTGTGATAATAATATCCCTTGTCAGCCTCCTGAAGATTAGCCTCAACGGGAAAAATCCTCTGTCATATCCCCTCACCTTATTCTCTCTCCCTCTCTCTCTCTGTCTTGCGTTGTTGTACAGTTGAGTGACTCTCTCTCTTTTCTGAATTCAGTTTTTCTTTACGCCTGTGGAGAAAATTTGGGTCACACAAGCTCTGCGATTTAAGAGCTGTTCCAAGTATTTCAAATCTAATTTGTTTTGGTTTTTAGAGGTTTTTTGTGTTGATTGTCTGAAGCTGATTTGTTGTTTTTTTCCTCTTTTCTCAGATTGAAAATAGACCAAGAAGAAGAGGAGCGGTCCTGACTCAAACTGGTCCTCAATGGACCAGTGACGTCTCTCCCACCCTGCCAGTTAAAAGCAATGTTTTCTGGAGCTGGAGGCCGTAGCACCGTCAGCCGAGTGTGTGTGGGGCCCCTCCTCTTTCCCAGCACCCCTCCTGCCACGGGATGCCAGCCCCCTGCCTCCCTGCCCTGAGCTCTCCTGGGGTGCCATGAACAGCTACAGAGACAGAGGGGTCACTTGCACCTCCTCAGACCTCCTGGATGGAGGCGGAGGAGGGTTGCCCCAGCACACTCCGTTTCGCCACACCCCCAATGGCCACCCGGCTCTTGGCCCCACAGACTCGGCCATCCAACCACGCGTCTCCGTGCCCAAAATGGGCGTTCGGGCGCGGATCGCAGAATGGCCCCCGCGCCGCGCCCAGTCCAGGGAGTCGCTGCTCGAAAATGGGCAAATTGGCAGCCATCGCCATGGAGATGACTGCTCCACTTCAATTTCCTCGTCAGTTTTGTCATCTGACATCGGGTTGGTGCGGGGAGGAGTGGCCAGGTTGCCACGACGACGGTCCAAGGATGTAGAGTTCAGAGGAGGAGGCTTTGGCGGTGAAAGAGGTTCACCTTTGAGCCTGAGAGTGTTCCCTCCATTGAGACAGCGCTCAAACAGCGAGGTGACGCTGAGCGAACAGGACGAAAATGAGGTGAGTCTTCAGTCGCTCTCACACCTGAAGTGTGGTTCAAGGAACAAGTTATCTTTAGCTCTGTAGCATTTTGTGTTTACACTGACTTTTTACAAAAGTGGAAATAAAATCCCTTTGACTGACAGCAGGTCATGCTACACTTTGCTGGACGTGATGTGTAAATGTACCTTCTCTGGTGTCACAAACAGCTCATCAGGAAACCCCAAGATTATGGGCGTTATTATTCGAGCCTGCCACTTGACCTTGTGTTGTGTACAATGACAAACAAGCAGAATTAGGACAAAAAAAAGAGGCGTCTTGTACCCAAATATTAGGGGGAAAGTCTCCACACTGATGTGGTCATGCACATACACATTTGTGTTACCATGGTTACCAAATAATCTTGCATATATATATGTGTGTGTGTGTGTGTATGTGTATATATATGTGTGTGTGTATATATATATATGTACACATATATACGTTGCTCATACAGATCGCCTCCTTGACATTTCACGGCACGATTAATCATGCTGAATTCACATATCTACTATCACAAAATCCTGTGGTTGGTCTGCTTTGCTTTCACACCACAAACAAACTGATAAAGAGCTCAGTTGACAGTTTTCACACCAGCCTAAACTAAACAAACTTAACGGGCAAACTCACCAGAGTTAGTCTGAAATTAACAGTTTAGGTGTGAAAGCACCCTAACTTTATGTTTTTTCTCAGTGTTAATATCCACTGATGTCATCGCAAGCTTAAAAATCTCTCCCCTTTCTGCTCCAAGGTGGAGGTTCGTGGAGGTGGTGGGATGAGTAACCTGTTCAGAGAGTATGGCAGCACCTCCTCCATTGACATCCAGGGCATTCCTGAGCAGAGCTTCTTCGACATGCTCAGCCAGTTCCACCAGGAGAGGCCTGACCAGCGCAGCTCAGCACCCATACGCCTCGGGGAGCTGCTGCGTGCTCCCGACTCGCCGCCAAGCGCACCCCTCCCCTCTGCTCCCTCACCTGGTCCCACAGGTGGGGACGACAGAGGGACAGGAAGGAAGGACGGAGCTGAGAGGGTTAGGAAGAAAAGTGGGGGGACGGAGTCGTCGCTGGGCACCTCCTCTTTGTTCAGGAAACTTAGGAGCTCTAGTCGCGGCGAGCTGGATGGAGGGAAAGGAGAGACTAATGAGGACGGGGGAGGAAGGGGTTCAGACGCCTCCTACAAACCGTGGGTGTGCCCCAAAAGCTTTGTCCACTTCGATGCTCAGAGCATCCTGTTTGACCTCCATGAGGCGGCGGCTCAGCGGGGCTACGCCGCCCAGAGGAGGAACACAGCCACAGGGGCATCAGCTGCGTCAGTGTCCCTGTCCGTCTCCAGATCCTCGGCTACGAGTGTAAATGACCCAGTTTACTCCAGCATAGAGGATCTGACCCTGAGCCTCGACCCTGGCTCCACGACACCCTCCCTGGGCATGGACCCCCTGGACGGGCCTCCTGGAGCCCACAGCTCGAGCCCACTGCTCCTCTGCTGCCCCCACTTCCTCAACGAGACCGGGGGCCACGGGGAGCGTAACATCAGCTTCCTCAGCTCGTCAGCAGAGCGAGGAGGAGACGGAGGAGGAGGAGGAGAGGGAGCGAGGGGTTGGCTGAGGAGGAGTAACGCCAGCGTCTCAGTGCTGGAGGTACCTATTGAACAACAGGTTACGAGACTGGACAGACTGAAACTGTTCAGCATAGAGCATGTAGACCTGGGGGCCAGGTACTACAGAGACTACTTCCATGGGAAAGGTAACACTGACATACATTTACATCACACTTTAAGCATAAATGTTCATTGATGTTGATGCCAGCTGTGTTATGTGAAGATCAAGGATCAAACATATTGAGAGAAAACTGAATTAACATGGTTTTGTTTTGCAGTATTACAACATACATTTTGTTGTAACTGTAGTTTATAGATGCTTAAACAGTTTTTATTTCAGTCAGAGTTAATGAAAATGGACAAAAGCAGCATTAATTATCATGAACACAATCAGAGCATACTTCAATGCAGGTTTATTTACACAATTAAAGTGACTTCACGTGAGACATAAAAAGGCATTGAGACAAGATATAAGTAGAATAAACAAGTAATGAATGAACCACCTGGATGTTAAAGATTCAGTGAAACACTTTTTCATACCGCATACTAGCGCTGAAACATTTGGTCGAATAATTAGTTAATTCATCTCGAGGAAATAATTTACAACCATTTTTAGAATCAGTCAATCCGGAGCTGCAGCTAATGATTACTTTCATTATTGATTACTCTGTTGGTTATTTCAATCGATCAAATGTGCAATCTATAAAATGTCATGAAATTATGAAAAATGTCCATTACAATTTTCCATAGTCCACAGTGACTTCTCTCTGTTGTTTGTTTTGTTCGTTTAAAATCCCCCAAAAATCTCTCAACAATGATATGATTGATCGATTAGTAGTTGGCGATAGGGCAACAGGTGGCCTCGTGGTTAGGATGCATATCCTATAACCACAACGTCCCCAGTTTGATACCTCTCTCTCTCTCTCTCTCTCTCTCTCTCTCTCTCTCTCTCTCTCTCTCGCTCTCTCTAGCTCTCTGTTCCTTCATTTCCTGTCTGTTTCTCTATTGTCACAATCAAATAAAGGCAAATTGTCGGTTGACCAATCGATTAATCAAGAAATCGTTTCAGTACGAGATTAATCATTTATTCTGTTTCCAACTTCTCAAATGTGAGGGCTTTCTCTGTTTTATAAACTGAATATCTGTTTGGACAAAACAAGCAACCTGAAGATGTTACCTTGGGCTCGGAGAAACTATTATTAATTATTCACTATTTTCTAACATTTTTATAGACTAAATGATTAGTTGAATCAAAAATCAAAACATTTGCAAACAGTATTCCACATACTGATATTAATCAATGATGAAAATGATGTTGAGGTGCAGCTTGTGTTAAAACATCTAGTCGATTAATCAATCAGTCAATCATCAGGAAATTATATATAAAATTATAGTTTTTACATCACTATAAATTAAAAAAACTTGGGTTGTGGATGGTGTGTCAAACTAAACCAGCGATCTGAAGATGTAACACGCTGTGATTCTGGGACATACTGATGGGCATTTTTCACAATTCTCTGCGATTTTGTTGACACAATTATTCAAAAATGCTCAGCAGATTAATCGATAATGAAAATAATCGCTTGTGGCCGTACAGTATATACACACTGATCCCATTTTATACTCTCGATTTGGGCCCCTCGCTGTTGTTCATCCGTGTAAATTAGACACGCCCACTTCTCATCCTGCGGCTGTTAACATCCAGCTGGGCCGCAGCAGAGCGCGGTGGGCCGAGCTGGCAACGCTGCCAGAGGATTTATTACACATGTACCTGCCACCGGACTGTTGGCAAACTCTGAGCTGATGATACACCACCTGCTTTTCTGCACCATCACAAGTACCGCTTAACATCGTCAGTCAGGGCAGCTTTGTTTTACATCTGGTTTTCAGTGTCAGAAGTAACACCTAACTTCAGAGAGGAATGATGTGTGTGTGTGTGTGTGTGTGTGTGTGTGTGTGTGCGTGATGTGCGCCTGTCCGTACGCCTGTGTGCACGCTTTTCTTGTCAACATCACCTCTTCAGACACTGTGGATGAAACTTCCCCTTGGCAAGCATCATCTGGCTGCACCCTAATTAGTGACAGATGCTGTTAGGAACACATGTGTGCAAGCAAGCATGTGTGTGTGTGTGTGTGTGTGTGTGTGTGTGTGTGTGTGTGTGTGAGAGAGAGAGAGGCCTGCAGCCACACAGATAAAGGTTATCATTCCAAAAATATGTTCATCTGCTGACTCGGTTCCAGCTTAGCCGTCCCCCAGAACGCATCTGTGCCCCGTGTGCACGTCAGAAAGCCTCATCAAAAAGCTGACATTTTCACCACAGGACATGGCGTGGAAGCTAAGCAGGCCTGAGTCTCCCAACGTGTACGTCGTCCCGGTTCACTCCCGTCAGACGGGGGATAGAGGAGGAAGACTTGTCAAGCTAGATGCCTCCCCAAGTGTGTGGAGAATTCGTCTTTCGACTCCCGCACTGCCTGTGGCGTTGGCATTACCGCGGCTTAGCTTAGGAGCTTCAGAAGAGGACATGCGAGATGCTCTTGAAGTGTGTTGATAACTTTGCCTCAGCCTGTTAATGGATGAATATGTTGTGTAACAAGCTGCAATTAACTGCCGACTTTTGACACCACGTTTTGTTCATTTCCTGGATTTACAAGACTGAGGACATATTTGTTCATTTGTAGTCTTATTGTTAAACAAATTGTAGTTTTATTAATCTCATTACAGTGAAGCTCCGTCACACAACATCAGAAACGTTTCCAGCATCTCGTTGACCACACAGCTGTTCAGTCCTTTAATCCTCACCTTTCTTTAGTAGCTATTATCATTTTCTCTGGGTTAGCTAAATTGATTTTGTAATTATGTGAGTATTGATTACTAGATAACGTGTCATTGTCTTAGTCTTGTCCTTGACTTAATGTCCCTCCTCTGTCAGTCCTGCTTACTGCACATACACTGCCTGGTATCTTTTCTTCCAGCCCCTCTCTGTCTGTCAAACTCCACTCTTATCTGTCTCATCTTTATCTCTTGAAGGTTATATGTATGTTTTCTCTCTTTATTAGTGTTGATATCAAACTTTAATACCTTTTTGTTACTGACACACATTGGTCTGAAGCGCCAAGTATCAAAAGTTGGGATCGACTGCCTCGATAGACTTCTTTCTTTATTCTTTACTAAGATATTTACTGATTTAAATCATAATATTTCCAGTTTAAGACTTGATTTTATTTAGGTGAAGTTTTTGCACAGCTGCTTGTGTTTAAACGCCCTGTAACGTTTTAGAAGTTTGGCTTCTTTTGTCAAATGAAAAAAAAGGGTTTTTGCAGAAAAACATGTTTCTCACAGTAAAGTATCCAAAGATATTAGGGCTGCAACTAACGATTGTTTTCAAGATGAATTGTTTGGTCTATAAAATGTCAGAAAATAGTAAAAAAAAAAAGTGCATCATATTTTGAAGTTGACGACCAGCAGTCTAAAACCTAAAAATATTCAAGTTTATTATCATATAAGACAAATAAAACCAGTGAATTTTCACATTTGAGAAGCTGGAAGCAGTAAATGTTTGGCCTTTAACTAACTTTTACTAGGGCTGCACCCACTGCTTATTTTCATTTTAAGGTTTATTATGATTATCTTGATTAATTCTTGGTGTATAAAATGTTTATAATGTTTTATAAAAAAGTGTAAAAACCCTCCCAATTTACCGGAGCCCAAGTTGACATATTTAAATGTCTTGTTTTGTTCGACCAGCAGTCCAAAACCCAAAAGTATTTAGTTTACTATTATAGGACTGTGACAATACCAGCAAATACTCACATTTTAGAAGTTAAAACCAGTGAATTTAGGTATTTTTGCTTATTAGAATTGTTGCCAATTCATTTCCTGTCAATCCCACAACCGCCCCTGTCATTTATCGATGTAGATACAACCGTAGAAATAAAACAAGCCCAAGTTCAGACAGAAATGAGTGAATGAACATTTCCTCCACAACACAAACCTTTAACATTGATCTCGATATCTCCTTCTCCTTCACCAGAGCACTCAAACTACTTCGGGACAGATGATAAGCTGGGCGCTGTGGCCGTGAGCATCCGCAGAGAGAAACTGGAGGACACCAAAGACCTGAAAGACCAGTACCAGTACCGCCTCATCGTCAGAACGAGCGAGGTACGCACACGTCTGCTGTTTGTTTTGGGATTTCTGAGTGATGAGACGGTGATGAGTCAGTATGAGTGTGCATGCTTAAGTTAATTCCTCACCTGCTTTCATTTTGCCCAGCCCTCCCTTTTCATCCCTACCTGTGGCTCTCCTCACTCTCTCTGCCCTGATTATTACCTCACCCCCTCACCCCCTCTCTCCTCTCCCCTCTCCGCCAGTGGAAAATTCCACCTGCCCGCTCTCAGCATAGCAAAGCCAAACCAAACACTGGCTGCTCTGCCCAAAAGCGTTTGGCCTCTTCTCAAAGGGAGCACACCCAACCACTTTTCCACTTTGATGGATCAAACACTAAATGTATTAAATGATTGGCTGCTGATCACGGAGCACTAGTTTAGATTCTCCCTCAGATTTGTTCAAAGACTTGACCACAAACGGGTCGTTCATGATCATTTACCTCCAGAGCACCAAACTTCTTATTTCAATTCATTCATTTGAGTTACTTTTCAAGCAAAAATGCCAAATATTCACTTGTTCCAGCTTCTCAAACGTGAGGTTTTCTTTGCTTTGTGTGATATTAAACTGAATATATTTGAGTTTTGGACTGATGGTTGAACAAAACGAGACATTTAAATACGCCACTTTGGTCTCTGGGAGATAGCATTTTTTTAAACAAAATTACTTATCGATTAGTCGTGAAAATAATTGGCAGATTAATCTGTAAATCACAGACATTGTAAGTCTTCTGTTTTCTCTTTTCATACGTTGTTCGAGAGGTCTGAGGTCTCTGTGAATAGTCAGTTTGACCTATTTAATATTTTATTAACACTTGTCTATCATCGTCAAGGTCACTCAAACAAACAGTAAAGTTTGCTTCTGTTCATTGTGCTTCCTCTGTGTGTCTGGCGCTGTGTTGTCTTTAGCTGGATTACATGGCTGCCTGGCCTCATCACCTTAGCTCTGGTATAACAATGGAGCCTCTCCGCCATCTAAGTACACAGAGCTCAGCTAACAGACACAGCCAGCACACCCGGGCCTACTGTTCCCACACACACAAAAAAAAAGAGAGATTGATTGCAGACTTTATTCTCTCCCACTCAAGCCACAGCTGCTCTCAAATATCCATCCCCCTAAAGTCTGTCATTTAATTCTGTGCAGAAGTGCTGACACAGCAAGGTGGAGAGACTTCCTCTTTCTCCCTCCATCACACGTTTACACACTCACCGCCCTCTGACATTCCTGCTCGGCACGTCGCAGTCGCTCTCTCCTGCTGAAGCGACAGCTCCGTAACTTCAGCTGCACGTCAATCAGGTTTCATTTTCTCTGCGGCACACCCGAGTCTCTGAGGTTCAACTGTCTCTCCGGCCCCTGCCAGCTCCAGAGTCTGCCATGCATTTTTAATGAAGCCGCATTTGTGTGTGTAGTTGTGTGTGTGTGTGTGTGAGTGCGGTGAGAAGGAACAGCCCACTCCTCCCAACTGTATCTGAGGTTATTATAGTCTCACTGTTTTGAAGCAGGTCAATTTCCCCTCAGCAGGGAGCAGCTCTCTGTGGCAGCACAACACTGAGCAGAATATTAATTCACAATACAGCTCGACTTAAAATCCTCCACGCAGAGCACTTCCACTGTTGTGTGTGTGTGTAGCTTCAGGGCAGCAGGGCACTATTATGAGTAGAGAGACCACCCCTCATCTGATGGACTCACTTCAAGCTCCCAGGCTACCTAATCATCCACCCCTCCATTTCCAAACTGTACTGTAGCTGAGCCTGACCTCTGACCTCTATCTTAATATCAATAGTATTACTACGCATGTTTCTTTTATGTCTTTCTTGTGTTACTGTTTGCTCAGCCGAGGTCTCGGTCACCTGTCTACCTGTATTTTTTATTGTGTTTAACAAGTAGAAGACAGAAAACACAGCTCTTTACGAGTGAGACGAGATAAAATGTAAAATTATAATAGCCAGTATATGTGATGCAACACAACTATACACAACACAAGAGAGGTTTTAACTCATGCCAACAAAGAAGAAAACTGAAATGAATAAAAATGAATGAACAAGTTTGTATTTAAGCAAATATTTTTGATTTAAAGAGAGAAGGAAGAAGAGAGTGAAAAAAGTGGATGTCAGTAATATTGATACGTAAGTTGGTGGTCTTGTACAAGGTCAGTAAGTATCCTGTCCCCAAGATAGGAAAGAGGTAGTAAAGGTGGTGATAATAATGATAATATATCAGTTCCTGGTCTGATTAAAGTGATCAATAAAAGATAACAGTATACAAGATTTTTATTTCACCACAAACTGCTTTTAACGGGTCTAAATCATCAACAGTTCTATTCAAAGCAGTGCCTTTGAGAAGACTGACTAATTTCTTGACATTTTCAGTGTAATTTTAAATATTTATAGTCTTAAAATCTGATAATGCCTTCCTTTTTGTTTCCCCACATTTAGCTCGTGACCCTGCGAGGCTCCATTCTAGAGGACGCGGTGGCATCTACGGGGAGGCACGGCACGGTGCGGGGTCTGCCGCTCAAGGAGGTCCTGGAGCAGGTCGTCCCCGAGCTCAACGTCTCCTGTTTGAGGCTGGCGCTCAGCACACCCAAAGTCACCGAGCAGCTCCTCAAACTGGACGAACAGGGGGTGAGCTACGTGTCTGTGTCTGCATTTTATTTTTGTTCTTGTGTAATAAAACCGTAAATTCGTCAATCAGTATAAGTCAGGCTGGATAAAATATGACACGCAGTGGCATATGGCATGCTCAGATATTGAGTATTAAAGCGTCTGAAACCTGCATCACTGATTTATTGTTGGTGCAAAGTACAACATTGGACAGAGGGCAGTGAAAGCTGAGTGAAGTAGGGTGTGGTGTGTTTGAGCATGAGTGTGTAACCATAAAAGCTTTAATGTTTAGCTGTGTTATCTCACCTTTTTATTTAATGGAGGGTGAAGTACGAGGCGGAGGTGTTCTGCCAGCCTGTTTTTGTTTGTGGAGGCGGTTTATACAACAATGAAGTTGAGCTCAATGTGCGTGTTGAAGTGCATCCAGATATGCATTCTTGTTATCATTATTCTTATCTGTAACATCTACTTTGAGTTGCATTAGAAGCACGAGCTTCAGACCAAAGTGATTTCAGCTGTTTGTGTAATGTTAATGTTGTCTCTCTGCCGCCTCGTAGTTAAGTCAGAAGCACAAGGTGGGCGTTCTGCTGTGCCGTGCGGGCCAGAGCACAGAGGAGGAGATGTACAACAACGAGGAGGCGTCACCCGCCTTCTCTGCCTTCCTGGAGCTGCTGGGGGAGCAGGTGCTTCTCAAAGGATTCACCAAATATGCTGCGCAGCTCGACACAAAGAGTGAGTCTTCACACAGAGCCCCTTTCAGATGAGCACTACGTTCCATAAATGTTCTCGCTGCTCTACATGTCCATGAGTCACTTTTACATGAAAGTCAAGATGCTAGTAACATTTTCTTGGCACTTTTAACAGTGGTACATGTCCAGTTGAAAGGCTGCAGCAGCAGAAGGTTAAACCATGGGCGGATATTACGTGGGGGGGGGGGTCCCTTCCTGGGAAAAACGCGAGTTGTCCCCCTCAACATATCATTGTAAACATAACTGATTAATTTTGAATAATATAATAATATGCATTGAAAGCACTTGTGCTAATTCCAGACGCAAACAGTACGTTTTTAAGTTTCAAAAGATCGCGTCCCCCCTCATATGCCTCACAGTCACTGGCTCCCATCCGCCAAACACCCCCACATGTTAGCCCTTGAACACACTGGTACCATTAAGTTATCTACCTATCAGTTAACCAGTAGAGTCTGGTGTTTCCGCTGGTAATGTTTTGGCGTGGCGGGCTGCCACAGCAAGAAGAAAACAAAACATTCTTTGATCAATCACCTGATCCACCTCCTCAATACAAACACGGTTGTTGTAAACAGAACATACCGGGCTTGAGAACAACGTGCACAGTCAGCTAACGCAAGATGGTTTATTGACCAACAGACCATCACTCTGTTGGTTTTTTGAACACCTAAAAGTTGCAACCCCCTGTAACTTTAAAAAAATCTAAACGGTACAACAAATCATCAATGGTCGAGGTTACAGACGTTCCACAGGACGTTCCACAGGACGTTCCACAGGACGTTCCACAGGGAAACACTGCAGTCGTAGTAAACATGCTCTTATTGTTGACCGTCATAAATGTATCTCTTAATTATCATCTCCTACACTTAGAGAAAATAAAATCAGTTTAATAAATCATGAAACAATGTGAACGAGCCCGTTTTATCTGTTTCTTCATGCAGTTAGCTTTATGAATATACAAAATAATATACAAAATGCGTTAGATAAAGCATGTGAGCAAATAGGAGTTAAATGAGATAAACTACATGTCTCATCATATATTTCTTGTACACTGTTGGACACTATAAAATAAGCAGCAGGATTATCTATAAATTAGGAAATTGATTAAGAAATGTATTAGGAGATTCTCTAAAGAGAAACAAGGTGGGTGTCCCTCACACTCAGTGGTCATTAGTTAAGTCTTCAATGGGAAAATACATTTTTAAATCCTTCACTGATGCAGCCTGTGAGGGAAACACTCTTCCTCCTTCATATCATAATAATTTCCACTCCTGTTCTCCAGCAGTGAGCATCGTGGCTTTTTCCTTAGCGGTCCTTTCATGAATAAAGCTGCAAGGAACATTTACGTTAAAGACACCTACAGTATGTCTGAATGACAAATATATATTACTTTAACAGATAGACAAAGCCAGAAATGTGTTTTATGTCTGAAAGTGCAAAGTAATAACCAGGCTGAGGGTCATAACCCCAGCTGTGAGTCCTCATGATCCCTGGAAAAAAGAAAATGTGTTGACTCTTAATTCTGACGTGAAATTAAAATATCTTTCTCCAGCGGACTCTACGGGCACCCACTCCCTGTACACCAGCTACCAGGGCTACGAGGTCATGTTCCACGTGTCCACCATGCTGCCGTACATGCCCAACAACCCACAGCAGGTAAGACCTACATCCTGCACCGTCGCCTGTGCCCGCGTGTTGTGTCTCAGGCCAAGTTTTGGCGTGCGCAACCGAGAAATACATCCACGACTGTCCTTTCTTGTCACCCGAAGCCTTTCAAAGTCTGCCTGTGGTTGTTACAACCTCTGCCGTTCGTTTGCTCCGGGTCGTAAACCACAGCAAGAATTCATCAAGTGGAAACTCGTGACTTGTGTCGCCCTCTTCATTTAGAGTCTCTTTCCTCTTTAATTCAGCCTATCGTGTTTTATAGTCTTTGTTCTCCGTGTCTTGGCTTTTCTGTCCTCTCTTTCTCACTGGCTTTTTCTTTTGCCCTCTCATTCTTTAACTGGATCAGAGCTGGGTGGGGTTCAGTAGTGAGTAGTTTTTTTATTTTCTCCCTCTTCTTTTTCTTGTCTTTAAATAAAGCTGCCTTCCTACACATTCTCCTGGGCGCTGTTTGTTTGCAGCGTGGGCTGCGTGTGAGTGACCTGTGTGTAAGATAACATTTTGCGTGTGTGTATTTTTAATAGTTTGCATAAGTGTTTGCGTGAGAGGCTCATGCGGGTGAACACGTGTGCTCAGACAGTCCCTGTGGGTGCTCGGGATTAGTGTACACACTTTGTAATGTGTCATCACTGCAGAACAGCGCAGGCTGTGGGGAAGTCATTAAAAATATCATAAATGAATGTTCTGAATTGGAGAGCTTTTATTAACACAGCAATCTATAGTTTGTTATTGTAAATGAGCTTTTTTGACAGTTACATCGTCTTGTTAAACGTCTTGTAAATTGTGTGTAAACAAGAAATGTGAGAGTTGCACCTTTTTAATTGATAAAATTAAAAGTGAACTCTTAAATCAGAAAGTGTAATTTTATAAATGGCACAATAACTCCATCCAGAGGTTTAGAGACTGCAGCAGCAGGGAGGTTTACTGGCTCAGATGAACCTCTAGGTGGCAGCATCTGATATTAAAAATAGCCTGCAATGGATGAACAGGAGGAATGAAGTAGAAATATATAGAACATGTGAAGGCTGTTACATTCAGGAGAGCACAAGCTAGGTCTGCACAATTGTCTTGTGTGAATATCGTGCATATCAGCAGTATTTATTTAGAAGGGTGTTAAAATAGACAACAGATCCCAAAAGCAAAATAAAACAAACTTCTTCTTCCAAATGATCAATTCTAACAGTTATAATTGATGTTTGTAAAAGCTACATCAAACACGATAATCCAGATTTTCAAAACTGAAGTCTTGGTTCGAGTGAAGGATGCTCCTGTGGCTGGAGAATGTGTGTATCTGTGGCCAAACAGTGGGCTGGATTACATAATTGGTACTTTCACACTTCGCTCTGCAGATGAAGAGAGGATTGGCAAGCACGGCACCACAGACACAGCCTGGACTCTGTGCCACGTCTCCTACACGAACACAGATAGACGGACAAACCGGCACACAGACACAAATAGCCCACACAGAATCCGAAAAACAAATTACATAAAGAGCTGTTGTTTGGTGTCTCGTAGTGAGCGTCTCAATCTCTCATTTCCCTCGTCAGACTTTCTCCACTGTCAGTTGTGTCGATGCCAGTTGTGTTAGCTCATTTTGTTAATTTGTCATTTTTATCTCTCTCCTCTTCCTCAGCTCCTGAGAAAGAGGCACATAGGGAACGACATTGTCACCATCATCTTTCAGGAGCCGGGAGCATTGCCTTTCACCCCTCAGAACATCCGCTCACACTTCCAGCACGTCTTTGTTATCGTCCGTGTGCACAACCCCTGCTCTGAAAGCACCTGTTACAGGTAAATGTGTAGAACAGAACAAATACATGTTCATATGCACACAAACATTATAAAAATCATAGTAAAAAACCTTCATATTCTTCCTTTCTCACCTTTTCCTTCAGTGTTGCTGTGACAAGGATGAAGGACGTGCCTCCCTTCGGCCCACCCATCCCCAGCGGTGTCACCTTCCGTGACCCAGAAACCTTTCGCAACTTCCTGCTAGCCAAAGTTATCAATGCAGAAAACGCAGCGCACAAGTCGGAGAAGTTCCACACCATGGCGACACGAACAAGGCAGGAGTACCTGCGCGACCTGGCTGAGAACTACGTCAGCAGCACGCCGCTCGACTCGGCCGGCAAGCTCAACAACCTCATCTCCCTCGCCTCCAAAAAACGTGAGCGCTCCAAGGCCAGAGAGGGAGCGGAGTTGGGAGCTGCGGGGGCCGTCGCCTGGAGGGTCCAGGCCCAGGACTTCAGCGGAGGTGGCACAGAGCTCCCCTGTGCCTTGGGTTTGTCGGCTGAATACATCCTCCTGACAGACTGCTCCACCAAAGAGGTGGTGTTTAACTGTTTCTGTGCGGACGTGATCGGCTGGACGCCGGAGCGGCTGGCGCTGAAGATCTTCTACGGCAGAGGAGACCACATCGCTGTGCGGGTACCAGAGGGCTGCGCTCAGGACATCAGGGAGGTGGTGCAGAGGTTAAAGGTGAGTGCTTGTTCCAGGTCAGTGTGGAGGGACGGCGACTACCAGAGCAGAAAATGGCCTTCGAGGCAGATAGCTTGAGTTTGTATTTGGGATCACAGCTTGTAGTAGACTAGACGACTAGAGCTTAAAGGTGCCCTGTGGAGTTTTCTTGTAAACAAACAAAGTTATATTTACATTCATTATATTTCATTCATCCTCGAGGTCTGACAAAAGCCAATTTTTTAAAAATATTTTAATTTATTTTTATTCATCTCTTTACTGGTGATATTTAATACATGCATGAAACGCATAAAAAATAAACCCTGCACTGTTTACATTCTTGTTTAGTAGCATGCAGTTTTCTTCTTCACTGCTTTTGTTGGGTACCCTGAAACGTAGGAGATCATTATGTGAATTTTAGCCCCACAGTTTAAAAGTCTCTGTGTTTTGTTAATGTGTGATTTATCACCATTTTATCTTGAAAATTGTTGGAATTATTTTCATTTAATGACCGTGTTACTCCCACGTTTTCCTGGAAAACCTGGAAATTCACGACTCTTTTTACACTCAGGAAGAACAACAGCACAACTAACAGGAGCAACTGTAAAGATAATTACAAGAAGTAGCGGGTGTTTTTTTTAATGGGCCTGGACAATGTTTTAAAAAGCTTCAAAAAGCTATAATCCAGGCCTATTAGATAAATATTAAAATCTGAACACAAATATTATGTAGCATGATGGTACTATACGATCATATAACATATAATTTTTTCACTGAAGTTGTGTAACTGCCTGCACTGGCTGATGAGCGGCATTTCATATTGTGATAATCCCTGTACAATTTGATGAATTAAATGCTGGGAAAAGGAGATTTCCTGGACTCCAGCCAGCTCCGTGTTAATCCAACAGAAAACAAAATGTTTTAAAAAATGAATTAATCTTTCTAAAAATATATATTTATATTAGAGACAGATAAAGTCTCCAGAGTACTGGTTGAAATAGTTTCAGGTGATGCCGCCTGATACCTTGAGTGAATATTGATAATATTATTGATGGATTTCAGTATTTAACGGCCTTCGTGCCCTTTCAGGCTGTTTTATGATGTTTGCTTTGTTTTGGGAGATACCTAGAGACTAATGCTGTAAATCTAATCTTTTTTTTTTTATTCACATCATGTCCTTTCCTTGGCCAGTCGTTGACGGTGGGATGTGAGACGGTGGATATGACTCTGAGAAGAAACGGACTGGGACAACTGGGCTTCCACGTTCGCCTGGACGGCACTGTGGCTGAGGTACCATCAGATGACCATCTGCCACACCAGATCTGCTACTGAAATACTCCTCTGTGAAGATTCTTGGCTCTACATAAAGTGGCTTGTTTGAAGATTTTGTTTGTGGTTTTCTCATGCAGGTGGAGGAGTACGGCTTCGCCTGGCAGGCGGGACTGAGACAGGGCAGTCGGTTAGTGGAGATCTGCAAGGTGGCCGCGGTGACGCTGACTCATGAGCAGATGATCGACCTGCTGAGGACATCGGTCACGGTCAAAGTGGTCATCATTCCTCCGTACGAAGAGGGAGGGCCTCGCAGGTGTGTTAAAGTCTGCATGTTCTTTGAAGCTAAACTAATGAGAGTGATTCAGTTTTAAACAGCTGTGGCAAATACAGATGCTGAGGCAGTAGGTGACAGCATGGGAGCGTTAGCAGGCAGTAGTGGAAGGACAAGAGCGAGCTGGAGTGAGTGCAGGACGCTCTTCACTCAAACACACAAAAGCATGGGTGAGATAGTGGCTAGACTCCAATGTTCTGAGAGGATTTTGTGTGGGAGTGTGTGAAAAGAGGAAGCGAGCGAGCGGAGAGAAAGGACGACGTGTGGTTGGAGAGGAGACGGGCGAAACGAGGTATGGAGACAAAAAGAAAGACGCGTTTGTTTTAACATGAATTAACAAAATCTGCCATTCTTTGTTTCTCCCTCCTTCGTATCGAGTCATCTTGTTCAGCGCGCCACCGTCTCCTCCCACAATCTATTTCTTTTCCCTGCCGTCATCCTTTTCCAAGCTTTCATCCTCACACACGGCCTTGACAAAGAGCAGAATAACGAGGCCTTATGAGACGCTGATGTGGTGTTACAGAAATGGTTACGGAGGTGAAGAAATAACCACAGAGTGTGTGTGTTTCTGACTGAAAACCTCCTAAATACAGTAATTGTGGCTGGCTGTGTGATCGCACAGTGGTTAGATTTCTTTAATGTTGGAGGCAGTTTAATTACACCAAGTTAAATCCCTTTGGCACGCACACACGCACAAACACACACACACACAGTCTCTCTCTCTCAAGTAGCAGCTGATAATTAAGAGTCTTGTATTTCACTCTCCCCCCTTCTCTCCCCCCTTCTCTCGCTCTCTCTCTGACTCGTTCGTGTGCCAGGCAAGCAGATTGCGTGAGATTAAGGCCTGGAATCTGCAGGAAGAGGGGGAAAAAAAGGGGAGACCACAATAACTAAATAAATAAATAAATAAAAGAGTGGAAGTGATTAATTAAAAATGCATGCCCTGTGCGAATGAAAAAGGACGGAAAAAGAGGGAGGGAGGAGAGAGAGAGAGAGAGAGAGAGAGAGGCAGGGTTGAGTGTGTTGAGTTGGAAGAGGCGCGCTCGGCGAGGAGGACGTGTTTCAACAACCGCCGAGAGAGTGAGAGAAGTGGGTGGAAGAGAGACAGAAAGCGAAATAGAGTGTTTTTCCTTTTTGCTGTTCCGACTCCGCCGTGCACACGCAAGATGGGCGGATACAGTGGAGAGAAGGTGTGAGGTTGTGGTGTGTTTGACCGTGTGTGTGTGTGTGTGTGTGTGTGTGTGTGTTGGGGAGCTCCAACCTCAGCCAGTGTGATGGAGGAAACGCTGCACGTCAACACATGTAGGCTCTGCTCTCGCTAAGGTTTGTACTACTGTTATGTAACTGTGTGGATATTGATCGGGTTAGCAGTGTTCCTGGATTGATCAGAATGTCCTGACCACGTGCTGTGTGTTCTTGTTCATTGAGTAGCGTGATTGAGCACTGTTCTTATACTTTTTGTCATTTGTTTTCTACGGACATGTTTGTGTGATGATGTTTGTGTAGATGGAGGGCTCAGTGTGATTAATCCTGGTTAGACACTAAAGAGACGGTTCACCCAAATTTCCTCTACTGGTATCTATCCATGCGGGTAGTTTTGGTGTTATTTATGCAGGTTTTAAGATATCTTCCACCTCAACACAATCAAGGTGAATGAAATGTACAAATTTATTCTGCTCACAGCATTGAAAAATTGTGTTTAAGATATTCACAGCAACTTATCTTTCCTTAAATAATCCCCGCTGTTGAGAATAATCCAAACTGTTGATTGTGTGCAGTTTTAATTTGAACTATTTTCTGATGAGGAAATACTCCCTTATAAATTTGTTTGTTTGTTTGCAATTTGGGTCACAGCTGAAACAATTAGCTGATTAATAAATTATAGATAATAGATAGAAAATTAATCTGCAATCAGTTAATTGTTTATGTCAGTTTTATGCAAAAATGCTAGAACATCAGTGGTTTTAGCCTCTCAAATATGAAGAATTGCTTGTCTTCTGTGACTGTAAATTAATATCTTTGGGTTTTAGACTGTTGGCCAGACAAAACAATATCTTCTAAAGACATCATCTTGGACTCTTGGAAATTGTGACGGACACTTTTCACTATTTTCTGACATTTTGTAGACCAAACGATTAATCAATTAATTATACAAACACTCTGCAGGCTGATTTATAATGAGAATAATCGTTATTTGCAGCCTAAACTTGTGTGAAATGAACCATCTCTCTTTATTTCAGTCTTTGCTGTGTTTGTTTCTCTTTAAGTTCTTTTTTTTATCTCCCTCCTGCCTTTTCTCACCTCACTGTGAATTTCACCTTAACTCTTCACTTTGACACCATCTCTTCACCACCATTGTCACCTTTCTCTCTCTCTCCCTCTCGGCTCTTGTCTCGTCTTGAATACATCCTCTATGCATATTTGATGCCCCCTGCCCTCCTGTAATGGGCTGTGTGAATGAAATAATGATGATGTGTGCTGGATATCGTTCGAGAGGCTACTATGAGAACATGAGAGCATGAAAACATTTCAGCTGAGTTGCTGACCCAGAACTATGCATGGCGACATCACTTTCTCTTTCTGCCCTCTTCTTACTAACTGACTTTCTCCCTCCGTCTCTTCAGGGGCTGCACAGAGGAGTACGAGATGAAGACCATGGAGCAGAAGCCAGAACCTGAGCCTCTGGCGGCAGGCTACCGACCCTCCCCTCGCCCAATGTGGCGATGGGACAGCCCACCCATTCCTCCGGGGCTCCACAGTACCCCTAACCCGCAGCGCTGGGCCCCCATGGGTCCCCCACCTCCTCCACTGCCCCGCTCACACAAGACCCTGATGCCTGTTCCCTACAGGGAGCCCCAGCACCTCAACTCTAAGAGGTGAGACTCAAATTAGACCCGACTGGGTTGTTTATAGCATCAATATTAGCAATGATACAATTTGTTTGTATTAATATATGTATGTACCTGTCTCAGATACTACAGCTGATAATGTTATTTTAATTCTCTTTTATTGTGATGCAATAAGGCAGCAGACAAATATTACTATCATTAACATAGAATATAAAAGCATGTACATTTTTTTAACGATACAGTATATCCATAAATGATGATAATGGAGAAAAAGCACAAGTGCATAATTTTTAAACAACTCAGTGAGTAGAATTTTGTTGATAGCTGATGTTTGATTCACTAAAAATTAGACAATAAACGAATCATTTTTTCCCGTATAGTCACAAACTTGTCCTGCAGCATTAGCCTGGTCCCAGACTTCTGAATCACCACCCACATTACCCATCAGTGATTTAAATTGGTCTCATGTCGCGCTCGTTGATCGCTGTTTCCACCAGTTGAGTAAACAATTGACCAATCAGAGCTTTGTCGGAGGCGTCATCTTCCAACACTGCTAGTTAACGATGAGACTGATGCAGCTGTAAAGAAATAACTACTCTTCAATTATCATATTTCTTTTATTGTTGTGAAAAATGCTGAATGCTTCTAGAAACCACAGGTTCTGTGTTTTATTGCATGTTAACTGAATAATCTTCTGTTCATTCTTCTGTGTCTATTTATGTTGTGTTTATTTATTGTTGTTACAATGTTTTTCTGCTGCCCTGTTGACCAGGCCTCCCTTCAAAAAGAGAATTTAATCTCAGAGAGACTTTCACCTGGTAAAATAAAATGAAAATGAAATTAATGTTGACAGATATGTCACTTGCTTACTTACTTTGTTTAAGGCAAAACACAACAAATCCCTCCCGAACATGTCTGACGAAACTGCAGTTCAGTCTGATTATCAGGCTGCTGTTGCCATCACATGAAGACAGTTATTCTTTCCATCATAAAAAATATTGTTGAAATATTCTGTGAGTTCATCAACTGAAGGTATTTCTGGCTTCAAGCACTTTGCAGAGATGGCCTTCCTGCATCGACACTTGAATAATTACTAATCATCTTGAGGCAAACTCACATGTTCTTTTTATTACACAGTTTCTAAGCCTGCCAACCTTCAGTTTGAATACATTTGGAAGCTTAAAAACCTTCTCTTAGAAAGTGAGAAACTGTATGTACAGTAAGTTATGACCTGATGTAAGTGTTTGACCTTACAATACTTTGTTTAGGATAGTCTTCTGAAGGAATTAATGTATATGACTCTGTTTAAAGGGATATTTTTGTTTTGTTTGGACACTTTTTGTTCTCAGTTTGTAACCACGCACACGTTACTTGGAGCTGGTGTCACGCTGCCCACTCCCAAAGTTAATAACCACAATCAAATCCTGGCAGGTTCTAACTGAATCCCTTTTTCTGCTGCGTGTTTCTCACTTCATTTAGATAAATGGTTTCTTGTGTTCCTGCAGCAGCCTCACCTCTCTCTGGTCTGTTTGTTTGTCTCTTGGTTAACCATCAGCCTCTTTGTGTTTTCCTCCAGACCAGTGAGCTACCCAGAGAACCACTACAGTCTGTCTCCTGCAGGAGGCGACAGAGTGCTGCCCTACAGAAACCCCTCAGCTAGCTTCTCCTCGCCCTCCTCTGGCCTGGTTGGCCTCACCACGATGGGGCCTCCTGGGATCACACCAGGCCCCTTCGTACGCTACAAACCCTCACCTGACAGGTGTGTGCATTCTTTTGTTCTCTCCTCCGTCACTCCTCTGATCTTGATTAAACATGTCCGATGTTACTCATAACAACTGTTTAGTGTGCAGGAGTCAGATTATTTCTGTTCATAAGACAGGCTGAATAATGTGGTGCATTCAGGTCCGCAGTTAGACGTGTATGAACACACTGTCTCCCAGAGGAAGGATCTGTTGTGTGGGTGGCTCTTCCTCACAGTGTGGAGGTTGATAACATCTCGCCCGACCAGAAAAATGTGTTTTATTCAACCGCTACCAGGATGCAAAACAGAAACTGAAATTCTCCTCTGCTCAGTCAGATCGAAACATTTTTAGTTCTTGTTTTGGAGGTTTATTTTAGTGTGTTTGTGTCTATGTCAGCTTAATCCTCTCTGTATTATTTCATATATAACTGACATATAACTGTGTTTATTAATCAAAAACCCTCCCTCCTCCTATGATCTGTTTATGTAGATATGGAACAGGACAGCGCCCCCTGCTGCCCTATGAGCCCCACCTCAGTGTGGACATCACCTCCAGTGGAGAGTCCTCCTCAGGTTTCACCAGTCAGGAGAGCACCATGGAGCGCTGCAAAACAGGTACATCACCTTCAGACTGCAAGACCCCGTTCTTACAATGAATGTGCAACAAGTGGTGTACTTTCTGCATTATTTTAAAGCTGCTATAATCAATATTTTTATATTAACAATGGATCTTATGACTACTTGTATGTGAAAGGGGTTGTTTATAGTGATGAACCCACAGAGCATTGTCGCTCGACTCTGCAGTTGCCCTCAGCTTTAAGACCTTTAGTGGTTTTTAGCTCATTGTTTTGGTTTTTGGCTGCAATGTTATTCTTTTATTTATTTTCAGCAAAAAGCTCTAAAAAACAAACTGAACACTACCTGCTCAGCCCCAAGCAGCAGACAGACACAGTTAGCAACAAGCTGGAGAACATAGTGCAGCATTTAGCAGCTAAAGAGCCAGATATTCCCCTCAGGATATGGTGGAGACCAAAAATGGAGCTAAAAGAAGAGTAAATATTAGATTTCTTGCTCTATACCTATTTCTTGCACATCCCTGCACAAACTGTACAGCTCTTTCATTTCATTTTAAAAGAGATATATTGTACATATTTTATAAAACATTTTTTCATATTTTTATTGTCGATTTTCTATTTTATTGAAGTTTCTTGACTGTTGCAGTACTTTTACTTGCTTTCTATTTGTATTCTCTTACTATGTTTATTGTTTGGCACCAAAACACCAGGACAAATTCCTTGTATCTGTAAACCTACACTAGTCCCCCCAGCTAAGACTAATACAAACACTCTTACCCTGGATACACCTTTCAACATCTTTCAATTATCTGATCTATAACTGCACTATAACTTTACATTATACTTGCATTTAATTTTGCACTATTTGCACTATGTCCACCTCCAGATATCTGTCTATCTATCTATCTGCTAAAAAGGGATGATATGTAGCCAAAAAATAATTTATTGCAAGTGAATCAGACTTGTCCTTAGCTACATTCATGGCCTCTATATTGTTTCAAAGTGTGAGTGTTGCACAGTGGAGTGGAGATAACGGAGTGTGATTTTGTGCGTTGGTGGGTGGTTGGAGGTCAATGTTTAAATGTGCTATAAGTATTTAATCCTCTTTGCCAACCATTCAGTGAGGTTCAGTGTAATTTGCTTTAATCCTGCGAGTGTCTGTGTGTGTTTTCTGTCTAGAGCCCCTCTGGCATGTCCCAGCGTCGTCGTCTCGGGGACCGGGTGGTGGAGGGGGGCAGAGGAGACTAACCAGACAGGATGTCCCGGGGAAAGACTCTCCAAACAGGCACTCGAAGGTCAGACTCGTCATCACCCCGTCTCATTTGTTCACCCTCTTTGCTTCGTTGCCTCTATGAGTCTGATGTTGCCCTCTTGTCCTCCGCAGGGTGAGACTCAGTACTCCAGCCACTCCAGCAGTAACACCCTGTCCAGTAACGCCTCCAGCAGCCACAGCGACGAGCGCTGGTTCGACGGAGGAGCTGGAGGAGAGCGAGGAGGCGGGGGTTGCCTTGGCGACCCAACTGACCCCGACCCGGACCTTCTCAACAAGGGGGGGTCTAACGACAGCGGCATCGACGCCTCGACCCACTACAACAACACTCGCCACGGAAACATGTCCAACAGCCAGTCCCACAAGCCCGTGCACTGCTTCGCGACCTACAGCGGCATGCAGGAGCTGTCCGTGGGAAGGAGCAGCGGCGGGGGAGAAGCGAGGAGACGAGAGTCTTCGCCAATCATTCCAGCCGCAGCCAATCAGAACAAAGGGTACCGCACGAGGACATTCCCGCCTCCTGGCTCCAGCGCTGATAAAATGGATGCTTTCAAACCCAGGTAAGAGGCCGACTCACTGATGAGATGCATCTTTTATGGCGTGTTTTATGAAGCTAATATGAACCAACATTAACCTCAGCCCAGATGTGTGCCGGCTTTTATGGTATGGAGAGAGTTACATTCATAAATCTGTTCAGCTTAATGGAGAATGTATGTACTCGAGAATAACTTAATACTTTTAACAAGTTTTGAGGAATCTTTAGCACCAGATCCCGTTTTAAACAACAGCGTGATATTTGAGAATCTATCTTTGAAGGGTACATTAAGGATTAAAGCAGCCTAATCCTTGTGAAACATACAGATCATCATGTGATCTCCTCTGCTGGTGGACTTGTCACTGCCTCCCCCACATCATAAATGCATGCAGGCTTAAAACACACAAACATACACAGAGTTCGACCGCTCTGTGTTGGATTAAAACAATCTGTATTTAAACCCAGAGTGCCATCGACTCTGATGTTGCAGTCTGTGTCCGGGATGTGTCGGACCATCAACATAATATAGAAGATGTATGCTGCGAAAATAAATTATGTTCATGTGGAAAGACAACACATACAAAGAGCAGTAAAAGAAACTCAATTTATCTTCTGTGAGCAAAGTGAAAATATCAATATTTCTTCTTCTGTGCTCTAATAATTTATTTCACATGTTTATGGTGACCTTACTGTCACTTAATCGAATGGTTATTATTTATTCCTTCTTAAAGGAAAAGCTATATAGGAAATACGCTTATTCACTTCCTTGTCTAGAGTTAGATGAGTGATATCTGTCTGTTAAATATGAAGCTACAACCAGCAGATGGTTTGCTTAGCTTAACATAAAGACTGGAAACAGGCTCTGTCCAAATGTAACAAAAAAATCACCTTGCAGCACCTCAGAAGCTCGTAGTTAACACACTTTAGGGGTGCTGATTTTTGTGTATTTCCCAAAATGTTGAACTATTCCTTTAAAGTGTTGAAATGCTATAACTCGTAGGTCCGCATATAAGTGTTTTTGTGACTTGAATTATTTGAATGATCGTGCAAAGGGGCAAATAATGAAACCATGTAATGTAAAGTGCAGTCTTTGTGCACGAGTCGTAAATCTTGTTCTGTTGGAGAACAAGATTTTCTCTGCATGTTTCTTCTTGTCATCTAAATATCTTATATGGCGCGTCTCAAGCTTTCTGGCATAGTCTGTTGAGATAATGTGACTATAAATATTAATCTTTTCCCATTAAAAGGAGCGCAGACAAGCAGACGTTGCCTCTCTGACAAATATCGAGAGAGCTAATTATAACACAGTTCATAAAAACTGAAAAGATTTTCCCTCCTGTACTACACTCTGTACACGTGGCCAATCGAATGAGTCCTGTCAGTTTTACCTTCAGTCTTTATCATTCAGTTTGTATCATCACAGTGTTAGTAAGAGAAATCAAGACATAGCTTCCTGTGGCTAACTGTGTTCAAGACAGCGGTTGTTTTACTACATTGTTGTTGATTTTGATGCATTAATCATGTGTATATCTGCGTGTCTCGTCCGTCTCCTCAGGGCCTACACTCCGCAGGGTTACAAGACTCCGACAGCTGAGAAAGCCCGGCCTGTCCGAGCCGCTACGACAACACCCACTTCAGCTCAGTTAAGCTCCATCCCTCTGTCCAGCTCTGCCCCAAAGGCCTTCTATGGGAAGAGCAGACAAACCGGCTGGCAGCCCGACGACACCAGCCCATCACCTTCAAACGCAAACACAACATCCAGCTCTGACAGCAGCAACAGCAAGAAGTACGTTGTGATTGAGAGCTTCAAACGATCCGCTTTGATTTAGAAACATTATCTTCACCAACAGCTAACTTTCTGTTCCTGGAACAACCTGGAACTGTAATTCTACCTCAGTTACCGGCAGTTAAAATCATGACATTGTGTCTTTAATGTGAAGCCTAAAATCATTATGATGAATCTTTGGAATGGAGTGAGTTTGCTAGTTCCTCCTTTGCAGTGCATGCAAGGAAAATCTCTCTTCTTGTGCAAAATATGATCATATACTAACTTTGTGTAGTATTAACCAGTGATTCCCCCTTAAAACAGAAGTGCTTTGAGCCTTTGGAGGGGTACAATTATTGTTTAAGGAATTCACAAGAAAAAAAACAAAGATTAGAGAAAAGTATGAAATGATAAGCATGACTCTGTGCAGCAGAAATGTGTTTTTTCCCTCCACTGTTAATCATCTCCTGACCCCTTGTTGGAGTCATGACCCAGAGGTTGGGAACCACTGATGCACAGGTCGTTTCAGTTATAGATTAGTAAATATGGAACAGGTTTAAAGACACTAATAGAGGAGTGTCTTCAGTCTGGACTTAAAACCAGTTGCTGAAACACTGACCTGTAAATGTTGGAGGTGTAAATGGTTTTGGATCAATGTTGGGAGACGCAAGAAAAAGACACGACTAAGAAAACACATGCTATCCTTTGTGTTTTTGGTGCTCATGTCTTGTGTCTCCAGGCAGGTGGAGACGAACTCAAAGAACGTGTTTGGACAACCTCGGCTCCGAGCATCACTGAGGGACCTGCGTTCTCCACGACGGACGTACAAAAGCACCATCGAGGACGACCTGAAGAAACTGATTATCATGGACAACCCTGGAGAGACGCCACAAAGAGACCCGGTGAGGAACACATGAATGCCTACGGACCATTTACACTCGGCTTCGGGCAACAGTGTCGCTTTGATGAACGTGCACACGCAGCTCTGACGTCTTGTCACTTTTCTCCCCGTAGTCTCCCAGACGAACCTTGCAGCGCACCTTCTCAGACGAGTCACTGTGCAGCGGCCGCAGAGAGGCCAGCTACGCCAACTCTGAGAACCAGATGACCCCCACCGATGTACTGTTCACCTGCACGCTGCCCACACGCAGGCACGCTGTCTCCTCCAACCACATGCAGAGCAAGAAGGGTGAGTTTAAACTGTTTTCTGGCAAAAACGTCTGCATCCTTGTATTATGTAGACGCCCCTTGTTTCATGCATTTGTTTACTTACTGCAGCTGTTGTCTTCTCCCGTCCCTCAGTGCCTCTGTCTGCCTCGGAGCTGTCTCTCACAGAAGTTAGAGACAAAGTCCCCCCCCTGAGGAGGCTCGATCCCGGGCTGATGCCTCTTCCTGACACAGCCTGCGGACTGGAGTGGTCCAGCCTGGTCAACGCTGCTAAAGCCTACGAAGGTGAGGACGGAGACACCTCAGGATTAGGTTTGTTCAACTTCAGTTAGAGTCTACATGTAGTATGTGGGGTTTTGTGGATTTTTCTGTTTGGTTTGGGCCAAAAATTCTTTAAATAGCAGCTGCACTCAGGCGAGATTTGGATGTACTGGATGTAAAGTTGGCTGAAACATTTAATGCCTACAATGAACTACCTTCGTATCAGATTTATGTGGTTTTAATGGTCAATTTAATCAAAACAATCTAAACAAAAATATAACTGCCCTGTTCTTACAATGAATTTACTAGATTCATTAAATATAATTAACCAACATAAAATCTTAAATCCCTGGTGTGTGTGAGACATACTGTCTGGATGTTGGGGGTTGATCGGCTCTTTTCTGTCACACGACACTCCTGGGAAAGAGAGCGAGATCTGTGCATTCATCTCTGCTTCGGACACGATCACCTGCTCTGCTTCCCAGCCTCTGTTTCTTTTCTGGCTCTCCCTCCCCGTCCCTTGTGTCCTCCGCTACCACAAAGACGATCACAGCACAGACAAACACACTAGACTCAAGCCAACACTTGATCCTTGGCCTCACCTGCTGCCAGTTTCCTCCTGTGCTGAGGCGTGATTGTGTCGTGTACCCCAGGGGACACTTGGGTAAAAAAGTACGATTATGTGTCTCTGTTGCAGCACAAAGAGCAGTTTCCCTCTTCTCACTGACCGAGCCACAGGTTGGAGGTCCAGACATGAGACCGGTCGTCAGTCCGGTCCAGTTTCACACTCCTCAGACACCTCGGACCACGCCGACCTTCAGCGGGTACATCAACCTCACTGTTACACACACGAAACAAACAGTATTTGTTGTAAAGTAGTGCAGCCAGAGGACTCTAGGAATACAACTCTTCTAAATAGTCATGTGTTGTTATGTTGTAACTTTGTCACTGCTGCCACCTGGTGGTAATTTCCTGAACTGTCAGACTTTGACCTGACTCCTCTGTGTTCTCACTGGATTTAAGAGTTGGTTGTTTGAGTTGTGGTGCCAGTTTCTGTGCCAGAAAGGGTGTTTTATTTTTTCTGCCAGTGATAATATTGAAACTTGAGAGCTTCAGTAAAACCTGTCCTCCTCAACCACCTACACAACCTGTGCAGCAGTGGGTGTGTATTTGTCTCTAAGCAAAGTAACGTGTGCTGTGTGTGTTTACAGCGACGAGGTGCCCAACGATTTGTCTGGTCGGCTCTACCACCTGGAAGTGATGTTGAAACAGCTGAACAATGATCTGGAGAGAGTGAGAATCTTTTGTTTTTCACAAGTTTTGCCTTAAAAGGAGGAAGTTGTGGGCCAAATTTTACCCCAGAACACGATAGTAATGTTGCATGATCCCACTAGGATGCCCACTTTCCTCCTTTTGTTATACTTTTACAGTAATAAGTGTGTGTTGACAGATCAGCATTTTTCTCGTTCATTTTGATGTAGAGCTGCAATAAATAGTCGATTAATTGATTCATTTTCAACTATTAAATTAATCGCCAACTATTTTGATAATCGATTAATCGTTTTGAGTCATTTTTTAAGAAAAAGTGTCCAAATTCTCAACTGCTTCTCAACTGTGAATATTTTTTGGTTTCTTTAGCCCTCTATGACAGTAAACAAGACATTTGAGGACGTCACGTTGGGCTTTGAGAAACAGTGGTCAACATGTTTCACCATTTTTTGGACCGCACATCTAATCGATTAATCAAGAAAATGATCAACAGATTAATTAATAATGATAATATTCGTTAGTTGCGGCCCTATTTTGATGTTACTGTAATTTAAAAGATTAATTCGACTAAAAATGTAGCTAAATGTGCCTACCAGCACCTCTGAAGCTCTCTAACCAACGCTTAAAATGTTGTTTGTTTAATCTGAACAAAAACAGAAGTGTTGAAAAACAACAAGTTGTGTTTTTTTACGAGATGTTTTGTGGTGCTCGCAGGCAGATTTTTGTTACCGTTGGACAGAGCCAGGCTAGCTGTTACCCTCTGTTTCCAGTCTTTATGCTAAGCTAAGCTAACTGTCTCCTGGCTGTAGCTTCATATTTATCGTACAGACATGAGCATGGTGTCA
>NTHP01000160.1:917929-931854 GCA_003416845.1 Oplegnathus fasciatus
GGGGGCGGCAGAGGTCACTCAGCTCCCACTGGGACTGCCTTAAACCGTAGAGACGATTGATTTTTAAAAAACACTCCCACCATGCCTGTGCGCAGACAGCAGAGACCCTCCCTCTCTTTCCTCTGAGCCTGTTTATTTTTATAAACTGAAGTCAAAAAGTCTTATATACTTGTCATATATATAAATACGTATGCTACTATGCCAGTAGAGCGAATAGGAGGGGAGAACCTGACTGTTTTAGAGATCACTACATCACCTGGAGAGGCCTAATACTGTTCCTGCAGCGAATCAGCCAAAAAAAAAACAAAAAAACATTACAGACTGCATCTCCCAGAATGCACTAGAAGTAATGGAGCCTCTACAGACACGGTGCTGTAGATAGATGCCTGTGTGGTACAATTCTCATGTATCAATATTATCTATATTGTACTGATATTGTAAAACAGTCGTACTAAAGAGGTGTGTGTGTGTAACTGATGGTACAGACAGAAGCATTATGGCGCAACAGTGTTTGTGCTCAAGGCAAAGATGCGTTTTATTACCCTTTTGGTGTGAGTGTGTGAGACAGAGGCTGAATGTGATGGTCTGTTATAGGACGTGTGAGTGATGAACAAACTAGTTTACTGTAATATGAAACTCGTGGGCCACAATATTTCTTCTTTCCTCCGTTTACATGGATGAACTGTGGCCCCTTTTTTTTTAGATGTGAAACAAGCCATCAGCGTGTTGAGCGAGAGTGTAAATGGTGGATGTCATGAAGCTCAGTGATTTAACTATAATAGTATCATATCTCTAATGTAGTGCATTGTTTTTGGGTTTAATTTTCACTGTTTTCAGCAGTGCCGTGTCATCTCAGATCTAAATGTACTGGATAATTATTTTAACCTTGAGTCGTTATCACAGTACTTTTTTTGAAAGGATCTTTTATTCTAATATTTAAAGCAGTAGTTTGTGGACTTATAAAAGCTTTATGGCGGAGAGATTTGACACCACACCTCGTGTACATGTGAGGCTATAGCTAGCTAACGGTTGTTAGCTTAGCACAAATACTGGAAACGGGGAAACAGCTAGCCTGGCTCTGCTTAAAGTTAGCAAAATCCGCCCACCAGCGTCTTTAAAGCTCACTAATTAACACGTTATGTCTCATTTATTTACTCCCAAACAAAAACCGGGTTGTAAAACGGTATATTCGCCGTTTTACCGACAACTTTTTAGCTAAGAGAGCAGCAACTTCCGGGAGTCTCCGCTGGTTGCCTGGCAACTGTTCCCGGTGTTACAACAGCCTCTGTTAGCTGATTAGCATTTCCAGCTAGCCACTTCAAACCTTTTGTGTTTATTTATTTAATTTTACTTTAATTGTACTTTATTTTCATAGCTGTTACCAAACACGGTGCACTCATGGTATTTAGATATAAAAACAAACAAGATGTAAGTGTTAGTGAGCTTTAGAGGTGGATTTTGTTACCGTTGGGCAGAGCCAAGCTAGTAGTTTCCCCCGTTTCCAGTCTTTACGCTAAGCTAACCTTGTCTGTTGGCTTCATAATTAACGGACAAACTTAAGAGTGGTGTCAATCTTGTCATCTAACTCTCCTCCAGAAAGCGAATAAATGTCAAACTATTGTTATGACTGCGTCTTCTTTTCATACTAATCAAAATGAAGCTGTCACCAGTAACGTGTGCTTGTAGAGAAAATAAAACATTTACTGTACATGAAACCCACTCAACAACACTGAAGCTCCTTCATATCAGAACCAGTCTGTCTGTGTGTATGAGAGGATTTGTCCCTGTGTTCTGTGATAACCCAAAATGAACACAAAAAGACACTATTTATACTGCTAGCTTGCTTAATGATATTGTCTACTATATCTATTTTTCATACAGAAATAATGTGTCTGTTTTTTGGATGCTGGTACTGAACGGACAAAACATCCCTGCAGAGGATGAGTCTTATCTTCCTGCGTCAGTAGAGGTATTGCTGATGAAATTGTACTAAATTATCATCTCTCGCTCTGCCTGAACAACTACTTCTTCCCTGGTCTGACTGGAACTGTTGAATTTTCAATCCCAACTCACTCAGGTCCCTCAAGATGCTGTTAATGACACTAAACCATCAATAAGGAGTGGGCGATGGGACACATGAGCCTGAGATAATGTACATTTATCTACCATCATGCCATTGTAGTTATCCCTTTAATATTTCTGGATGCATTAGGACTGTTTTATGGCAATATTGGGTTTTTATGATTTAAAACCTTTATTTATAAGTATTTAATTTGCTGGATCAGCCTAAAACAGACAAATATGAACAGTCTCTCAATAGATTTTCCATATAAGTTGACTATATTGATATAAAATGACATACGCCACATGTCTGAATCGCCCACTCCTGCTATTAAAATACTTTTCTTTCACTGACACAAGAGGGAACAAGTGTTGTAGTCTGAGCTGGACAGAAAACTGCCATTTCCTCCTGCTCCTCAACCCATAAAAAGAAAAAGACGCTGCGTTTTATTCTGATTTGATGTTTTTTAGTTCAGTGACACACTCCTGTTCTCCTTTTAGGAAATCTTTGCAGCTTCGCAGGTGTAGCTGTGATTTTAGTATCTGCATTAGTTTGCTTATGTAAAAGGGGCAAGGTTTCTTTTCTCTTTTAATATAAATTTTGTTCATGTTATGTATAATTGTAAGCTATTTATAGCATACACAACGATCCCTGTTGAACAAATCAATACTGCATTATGGTTAATGGTAATATTGTATAACTAGGTTTGTTTTTTAGATGTTAAATATTTTGATAATTTATTTTTTAACACATTCCCACTGTTGCAGACAATAGTGAAGACGAGAGGGTACTGTGTTTTTATTTGTGGATGCTGTTTTACTTCTGATCTGTGTACAAAACTGATTTGTATGATTCCTCATTGTTTTCTATTTTCTGGCGTCGTCTCTCAGTGCGTCGGTGCTTTCTGCTCGTGATGCACAGACACACATTGTTTTCTTTGGGTTGTAATAACTTGTACATTTAAAAGTGTAAATTATGTTTTCATTATTTTATAAAAAATATATTAAAAATAACTATCAGAGCATTGTCTGATTTTCATTTTTTGAGATGTTAAAGCCTGTTTCTTGGATTTTTCTTGTGATAGTAAACTAGGGCTGTTTATTTGCATTATCAATTGAAAATTTTCATTTTCTTACGACTGTTTTGTGCATGAAAACGCACAGAATTTTTCAAAATGTTCAGTTTGTTGTACGTTATTTTAAGACCAAGAAAAGCAGTAAACTGTCACATTTGAAAAGCTGAAACCAGAGCGTGTTTTTACCACTTTTACTTGATAAGTGTTCTAAATGTCAATTTAACATTGTAAGGAAAAAACAGATTAACAAATCTCTGCAACAGTCAAAACAATTGTCAATTAATTTAACATTTTTGTATAAAAATTAGATTTTAGACTAATTCACAACTTATTTTTAAAGCGAAATCGCTAAATATTTCCTGGTTCCTCGTTCTGCTTTTCTTGGTCTTACATTTTATTAAACTGAATAATTTGGACTGTTGTTCAAACAAAACAAGTGATTATGTGATCTCTTTAGGCTCTGTGATATTGTGATGGACATTTTTCACTTTTAGTTGATGTTTAATAGAAAAAACACATCTTATCTTCCTGTGTTTCCTCTATTAAAACAATAAATTGATAATAAAAAGTAATTAGCTGCAGCACTTCAACACTTGCTTTTATCTCCTGTAACAATTTTAAATCAACTTTACTGTACACAGCTCACACAAATGCGAGTACACAACTTGCATGTAAAACTTTATTTTCTATTACAAAGCCATTTTATTTCACATAAAATACATTTTGTATCAAGTACTTGCATTGACATAAGTGAGTTGACAGAAGACTTTAATAAAATTAATTCTATACATTCTCAACAGTGCACCAAAGTGTGATCCATGAAAAATGCTCAGGTTTTTGAATAGTTAGACGCACTAATGTACCATCAGGCATGTCACCCAAAGCTTCATCACAGGTGCATTTACACAACCGTTTACAGCCGATAACCTGCGTTTAAGATCCACACATGAGGCACTCGTCTCGGTTCTCCAGAGAACACACCATAGCAGCCATGTTACGCTCTTTGATCTCCTCCTCTGAGGCCTTCACCGGCTCCTGCGTCTCCTTCAGCTTCTCCTTGTTCAGGGTGAACTGGATGGGGTTCGCGGCAGGCTTCGTCCTCAGGTAGTACATCCCTGTCTTCAGGCCCTGTGGTGAGAGGGAGACGTGAATTTAACACATGTTGTTGCGTTTATAGTCAGTTTTTTTTATTCTTTATCCTTCTGTTCTGATTCGTCCTCCAGGTCTCACTCACCTGTTTCCAGCCGTAGAAGTGCATGCTGGTCAGTTTGCCGTAGTTCGGCTCGGCGATGTGAATGTTCAGGGACTGGCTTTGGTCGATGAAGGCGCCGCGGTCGGCAGCCATCTTGAGCACGGTCTTCTGGGAGATTTCCCACACGGTTTTGTACAGCTGCTTCAGATCATCTGGAATCTCATCAATGTCCTGTTGAAATAAAACATTGTTATTATGCAAAATAAAAACAAGAAATCTTAAAGACTTTTAATTGTTTCAGCTCCAGTATTGTACCGCTCTGTCAATTGACAGAAAAATTACACAGCAACTATTTTATTATCAGTTATTTGAGTCATCTTTCAAGCAAAAATGCAAAACATTAGCTAGTTCCAGGTCCTAAAAGGTCATGATTTGCTGCTCTTTTCTGATAGTAAACTGAATATTTTAGGGTTTTGGACTGTCGGTCAGACAAAACCAGCAATTTCCATATGTCACCTTGGACTATGGGGGGCAGTTTTGACTATTTTAATAGACAAACCAATGAATCGAGAGTTTGAGATTAATCGATGATGAAAGTAATGGATAGTTGCAGCCTTACACAATACTGGACCCTGGTTCTTCCAGCACAATTATTAGAAAATTAACCATCTGTAAGTATTTCAGTAATTCTTCAGGTGACGAGTTAATCACAACTCGGGCAACTAACTTTATTTTTCTAAATCGATTTATCTGCTAATTTTCTTGATTTATCATCCAATCCATCATTACTTCCTTGAGCCCAAAGTAACGTCTTCAAATGTCTTGTTTTGTTTGACCAACAGTCCAAAACTCAAAGATGTATCATTCACTGTCATATATGATGAAGAAAAGCAGCAAATCCTCACATCTGAGAAGCTGGAAACAGAATATGTTTGGCATCTCTGCTTGAAATATGTCTGAAACAATTAATCAATTATGAAAACAGTTGCAGATTAGTTTTCTTTTGATCGACTATTCGATTAATTGATTAAGACTTAGTCTGAAGCGGACATCAGCAGATAACCTGACAAACAAAATAACGAAATCAGCATCTTGACAACACGTGTAAGAAGTTTAATTCCTGACTCGGTGACCTGGACGTGATATTGATGATTACCTGAATGGACCCGTTGTGAGCGATCAGCTGGTTCTTCATCTCCTCGCTCCACAGTCCCCGCTCCGTCATGTCTTTGAGCAGATGAGGATTGACGATCTGAAACTCTCCAGAGAGGACCCTGCGGGTGTAGATGTTGCTGGTGTAGGCTTCAATAGACTCGTTGTTGCCCAGGATCTGGGCGGTGGAGGCCGTGGGCATCGGGGCCAGCAGCAGGCTGTTCCTCACGCCGTGCTTGGCGATCTTCTCCTTCAGCAGTTTCCAGTCCCACAGGTCGGTGGGCGTCTTCTCCCACATGTCGTACTGGAGGATGCCCTTGCTGACGGGAGAGCCTTCGTACGTCTCGTAGGGGCCGAGCTCGGCGGCCAGCTCGCAGCTTGCCTCCAGGGCAGCGTAGTAGATGGTCTCAAAGATCTGGATGTTCAGCAGCTGGGCCTCGGGGCTTTCAAACGGGTAACGCATGAGGATGAAGGCGTCTGCCAAACCCTGGACGCCGATTCCTATCGGCCTGTGGCGCTTGTTGGACTTCTCCGCTTCAGGCACCGGATAGTAGTTAATCTCAATGATCTTGTTCAAGTTTTTGACGATTACTTTGGTCACGTATGCTAGTTTTTTAAAGTCAAAAGTCCGCTCAGGGGTGACGTACATGTTGAGCGCGATGGAGGCCAGATTACAGACCGCTACCTCATCATGGCTGGTGTATTCAACGATTTCTGTGCAGAGGTTGCTGCTTTTGATGGTGCCCAGATTCTGCTGGTTGCTCTTCCTGTTGCAGGCGTCTTTGTACAGCATGTATGGTGTGCCAGTTTCCGTCTGGGACTCGATAATGGCGTGCCACAGCTGCTGAGCCTTCACCACACGCTTCACCCGCCCCTCCTTCTCATATGAGGTGTAGAGCTTTTCAAACTCCTCCCCCCAGCACTCGTCCAGCCCAGGGCACTCGTTCGGACACATCAGAGACCAGTCTTGGTTGCTCTCCACTCTCTTCATGAACAAGTCGGGGATCCAGAGGGCGTAGAAAAGGTCTCTGGCTCGCTGCTCCTCCTTTCCTGTGTTCTTCTTCAGCTCCAGGAAGTCAAACACATCAAAGTGCCAGGGCTCCAGGTACATGGCAAAGGCTCCGGGTCTCTTGTTGCCGCCCTGGTCGACGTAACGCGCTGTGTTGTTGTAAACTCTCAGCATGGGGACGAGCCCATTGGAGTTGCCGTTGGTGCCGGCGATGTAGCTCCCCGTTGATCTGATGCAGCTGACCGCCACGCCGATTCCTCCAGCTGACTTTGAGATGAGGGCACACTGCTTCAGCGTGTCATAAATGCCTTCGATGCTGTCGTCTTTCATGGCGAGCAGGAAGCAGCTGGACAGCTGTGGCCTGTTGGTTCCTGCGTTGAAGAGCGTAGGGGAGGCATGGGTGAACCACTTCTCCGACAGCAGGTTGTAGGTCTCGATGGCGGCGTCGATATCCGTTTTGTGGATTCCAACAGACACTCTCATGAGCATGTGCTGTGGTCGCTCGGCCACTTTGCCGTTGATCTTCAGCAGGTAGGACCGCTCCAGAGTCTTGAAGCCAAAGAAGTTGTAGGAGAAATCTCGGTCGAAGATGATGGCCGAGTTGAGGCGGTCTTTGTTCTCAAGAACAAGGTCAAGCGTCTCCTTGGAGATCATGGGAGAGTGGCGTTTGTTTAAGGGGTTGACGTAGCTGTAGAGGTCCTCCATCACGTCGCTGAACACCTTCTTCGTCTCTTTGTGCAGGTTTGAGACAGCAATGCGTGCAGCGAGGATGGCATAGTCGGGGTGTTTAGTTGTGAGAGTGGCAGCGATCTCTGCAGCCAGCGTGTCGAGCTCCACCGTGGTGACACCGCTGTACAAACCCTGGATCACTTTCATCGTAATCTGGGCCGGATCCACGAAGTCAGAGTTCAGACCATAGCACAGCTTCTGGATGCGAGAGGTGATTTTATCGAACATGACGCGCTCTTGGCGTCCATCTGAAAAATAAACAAATAGAAACACTTCTCAGTTAACCCAATCACCACCATTTAAATACATCAATCAACAGTAAAGATGAAACTATTAGCTGCTCCAATAATATCAATCATGATAAATCCAGTACATGTTTAACTAAAAAATATTTTTGCATTAGATTCCATTATAAGTGTCCGTTCTATTTTCCTGTTCTGTCTTCCAAACCACACACAGAATAATCATTTTAGATATAAAAGCAAATTGCTTCTATTAAACAAACAATTTGGTCAAATAATTACAAAAACCATAATAGTTCATTATATTTTGTGTTAATAATCTCAATTTGCAAAGTAACTAGCAACTACAGAAAAAAGTACAATATTCCCCTTTGAATTGTAGAGCAGTAGAAATATTAAGCAGCATAAAATGGAAATAATCAAGTTCAAGTACCTTAAAATTGTATTTAAATACAGTACTTGAGTACAGAACTGCATCTAACGATTATTTTTGTGAGATTAATCTGTAGATTATTTTCTCGATTCATCGTTTGGTCTATGAAACATTAGAGAACAGTGAAAAATGCACATCATAATATGTGATGACCTCATGAAATGTCTTGGTGTGTCTGAACAATAATCAAATCCCAGAAACATTCAATTTATTATAATGCAATTTTTTGGACTTTTTGCTGGAAAAATAACTTAAACGATTAGTCGATTATCAAAATAGTTGCCGATTAGTTTTCTGTCGATCAACTCATCGATTAATCGACTAATCGTTGCAGCTCTACTTGAGTAAATATACTTGGTTACATTCCACCTCTGCTATCAATACATGATACATGTTGTCTCTGTTTCTGTCACTGAACTTATAAAAAAGGACTAAAAGACAACTCTTACATTGTCACGAGCTCAGAGAGTTGACGTGTGGGGGGGATTATTTGACTTTTCTCACTGACAACTGTGCAGCGATTTTTAAGAAGTATACTTTGCTCCAGTATTAATCCATCCTGCATACATTTATGGTCACAGAGTTAACAAGCCTTTCTTCCGAGCAGAGCCTCACTGAGGTCCACACTGACAGTCAGGTTGGCTTTTATAACTTTGCCTTTTGGCGCCAACTATGACAAAGGATTGTGGTAACTTTAATAAAAACAACAGCAGGAGGGCTCAGAAGTGACATTTTAATGACTTAACGTCAACACTCATTGGCCTCGATGTTTCTAAAGAGACATACTTATTTAACCTAAAGCTAATCAGTACAATAAAGCACCAACAGTCTGTAACACTGGTTAACTAGCTAACAGCTAGCTTAACTTAGTTAACTAACTGACGGCTACTAGCTAACGTTAGCTAACCGCTTCACGCTGCTTCACAGACCCGAGCGTTGCGTGTAAGTTTCGGTTGTGTGATGTGACACCTAATCAGTCCGGCTGAGGCAGCAGATGAGTCGCTGTCACTTCATTATTACTAATAGATCCGCATTACTGATTAGCATTGAAGCTAACTGAGGCCACTGATCGGTAACAACAGCAGAGAGAGCTCACCTCGCTTGATCACATGCATGCTGGCACCGTGTGATGTAACTCGTCTCCCGAGTGAAACAGCAGCCGTCCAGCAACAAGTTTTATCTTCTCCTCGGTGTCAAAGTGTGCGGCTGGACACGAAACTCCGTCCCGGACCAGAGCAGAAGGCGCGAATGACTCCCAAAAATCCCGCTAACGCTGTATTTGTACGGAAGGCGTAACTGCTATGGGCAGAGACGGACAGGCGTTTTGACCAATCAGCAGCAAGAGAACGCGGGACTTCGTGTCTGAGGACCAATCACAACAGTTTAGAACGCCAACTTCCTCTTCCGTTCATTTTCCCGGATGAAAATGTGGCGGGGCAGAGAAGTAGGTCATGAAACACGTTTTGTTTTGTTCTGACCTGATGCAAGATTATTAATCATCCTTCATACAAGAATACAAGAATATATTCAGTCTGTGTTCTTACACATAAAGCTGGACTGCATCCATCATTTCTGGACTGTCTTACAAATACACCTCAAGAGGAATATTTCTGCAAACTAAAGTAATAAAAAGGAATAAAAAGAGGAGAATTATTTAGATGAATGTGTGAGGGAAAAGTGTATTTAAAACATAGTTTACTACTGCAGATATTTCATCTAGGGCTGATCAGTATACTACAGACCTTCTTCAGGTATATATGTTCATAATTGTCCTGTCCTGATGTGCATAAGTTCCTTTTTTTAAATTGTACATGTGATTTTCCTTCCAGCAACCAAGCAAAGTCTCTCAGCCAAATCATGAGTGGACACAACTGTGCCATATTTAAACCTGTAGGGACAAAATAAAAGGTTAAAATGATACAAGAAAGACATGACAGCACTGCAGCACATTCAGTTTACTTCAGTTTAATAAGGAGGTTGAATTTGTTTATGGTGCAGTATGTACAAGTTTCATCAACATTATCACACATTCATAATGTTAAATAACAACAAACACATGGCCACAATATACGTCACATATCACCTTAAACATCCAAGGACATGTCACATAATCAGAGGTGGAAAAAGTACTCAGCTCTTTTACTTAAGTAAAAGTAGCAATACTACAGTGTAGAATACTCTGTTATAAATTAAAGTCCTGCACTCAAATGTTACTTAAGTAAAAGTACAAAAGTATTAGCATCAAAATATACTTAGAGTACAAAAAGTAAAAGTAGCCTACTCATTATGTAGAATGGCCCATTTCAGAATCATATATATTATATTATTGGATTATAAGCTAATTATTGATGCATTAATGTGTTCATCACTTTAATGTTGCAGCTGGCAAAGGTGGAGTTAATTTTAATTACTTTATATCCTGCTGGATAGCTTAATCTATAATATTACATCCTAATTTATTAGTTGATATATATTATTAATATATTTTGTATTAATCATCTAAATCTGAAAAGTAACTAGCAACTAAAGCAGACAGACAAATGTAGTAAAGTAAAAAGTACAGTACAGATCTGAAATGAAGTAGAAGTATAAAGTAGCATAAAATGGAAATACTCAAATAAAGTACCTCAAAATTGTACTTAAGTACAGTACTTGAGTAAATGTACTTTGTTACTTTCCACCTCTGCACACAGTTATTTATAGGAAAATATTAGATGTTATGTGGGGAACACAGGGAGTAGATAAATGATTAAATGTGTGCCAAGACCAAAAAAATAGGAAACTAAAGAAGTTGAAAAATAGTGACAGATGAATGGAAGAGTAAAATGAATAAAGTTTTTATTTATTTTGTCAACTGACTGGAGATCAAAGGAAAAGTATAAAACTTTATTTATCTTTTTACATCCCATTTTATTTATTTAACTAACATCAATTATTGATGTATCAGTTATATTTCTGACTTGTCTAATAACCTTTTACTACATTCTGTCAGTTTCGGGGCTCCATAAGTTAAAAATACAGATATGAGACCAGTTTTATTGATTTTTTTAAATGTACATTTAGAAAATAGGCTCACGTTCCAGGTGTTTATTTAACTTTTTCAATTCTACAGAGCTAATACATACTACACTCCAGGGCAACAAGAAGTAATCAGCTCTTTTGCTTAAGTAAAAGTAGTAATACCACTGTGTAGAAATACTCTATTACAAGTAAAAGTCCTTCACTCAAATTTTTACTTAAGTAAAAGTACAAACGTATTAGCATCAAATTATACTTACTTAGTACCAAAAGTAAAATTACTCATTATGCAAGATATATATATATCATTGGATTATAATTATTGATCCATTAATATGTGCAGCTGCTAACTGTGGGATTAATTTGGACTATTTTATATATTTATGGTAGTTGAATCTATAATAATACATTATAATTATTTGTTAATTATATTTTGTATTAATAATCAGATTCTGCAAAGCAACTAAAGCTTTAAAATAAATGTAGTGGAGTAAAAAAGACAATATTTCCCCTTGAAGTGTAGTGGAGTAGGAGAATAAAATAGCATAAAATTGTACTTGAGTAAATGTACTTAGTCACTTTGCACCACTACCAGCATGTTAATTTTGTTTTGACCTGTATTTAATCTAATTTTATTTTAATCTCATTTAATATTATTTACCGTAGTTTCCATACTCGTCCAGTAGGTGTCGTTAGCGCACCACACCGCTGTTTGACCAACCACCATAAAACCCTAAAAGAAGTCACGCCATTTAAGCAGACGAAGATGTCCCGTAATGAGAGGGCTTTAAATGTGTACATTTCTAGATGGACTTCTGCACCAGAGGAGTTCTGACAAGTTGGCTACCTGCTGGCTCTGTGTCAGTTTTTCTCGTTAGCAGCCATTAGCGGATGAAACGAGTTACACACGGCAGGAAAGAGTTAAACCGGATCAGCTGGTTACAGACTGAATTCATCTGTTTCTCTGCACATTTTAATGTTTCCTGGATTAACTCGATCAAAGCAGCCTTAAAGTCCACCATGCCTCCAAAGACCTGGGCTGCTAGAGTCGCGTCGAGGATCGGGACCACACAAGACGGACTATCAAATGCGAACGATGGATCACAATGTTGAAACGGGACCACAGACCGCTTCAGTTCAGATCCAGCGTCCCCCTCGACTTCCTGGGTGGATCTCCCTCCTACCGCAAGTCGGTTTGGACACGTCGCTGTTAGGACTGACTGATCCACATTAGAGGGGCTCTGCATCTCCGAGCCATGTCCAGGTCCAGTCGGCGGTACAAGCCTCTGCAGCAGAGCAACGGCGGCGGTTCTTTCCCCGGGTGTGACCGGGTGCGGATGCCCCGGGCCCGGGTACTGCTGCTCTGTCTCCTCGGGGTCCTGGTGCTGGCGGTGGTGCTGGGAGTCTACCTGTCCAACGACCCCTCCAATGGGCAGGTGAACCGCATGCCAGCCGCAGATCTGACCAAAGACAGGGTAAGAGTAAAGATACAGAAACACAAGTTCAGGACTAGTTTGGTCCTCAAAGCGTTAATTGAAATATAATACATGCAACAACCAGGTGGTGTTACACAGTCTGGACTTGTGTTACAACATCTCACAGTAACCAGATATGAGACCTGTCGTGATTGAATCAACATGTCAATAATGCACAACTTATATAATAATAATAATAATAATAATAATAATAATAATAATATAATATTTTCTGCAACATTTCTTCCCCCTCAGTACTGTTTATTTACCTTTAGTACTGGTTACATTAAAGGGCCACAGTGGCTGATCACATGATTAGTGCTGAAACTACTGATCCATTAATAAATTAGTTAATCGACATACAAATAATCATTAACTATTTTGATAATCGATTAATCATGTGGGTAATTTTTGTAAGCAAACATATTAAATATTCTGTTTCCAGCTGTGGCGATTTCCTGCTTTTCTTATGTGATAATAAACTTTATATAACTTTATTTATTCATTTTTCCCAGTTCAACATGACTGTGTAAACAACAGCAATGACAGAGAAGAAAAAAAGAATACAGTTGAGAGTAAAATTAAAGTTCATTCCTGTATTTAAAGACAGAACAAGCCTGTCGTATTACATAAATATGTGAGTATGGGAGAGTGCTGCAAAAAATACAAGGATCAATGGAAAAATAAATATATCCACAAGCAGAAATAAATAAAATTAAAATAAAACCAACAACAAGAATATAATAAAAGAGATAAAAGAAAAAATATACATGCTATTAGCACTAAAGCTGCAACTAACGATTATATTCATTATTGATTAATCTGTCAATCATTTTGTTGTTGTCATGTTGTTTGGTCCAGAAAATGGTGAGAAATGTTGATCACTGTTTCCCAAAGCTTAAAATTACATCTAGCTCCTCTAACCTTCCCCCTCACTAAAAGATCCAGAATCTGTGAGTGTGCAAGTATTTAAACTTTAAACTTAAAGCATCATTCTGCACATTGTTTGTTTTTTGTTTGAGCTTCAATCTGGTACCATCATGTTGGACGTTAGGGTACATTTTTCACTATTTTCCATCATTTTCTGGGCCAAACGTTAATAATCAGCAGATTAATCGACAATGAAAGTAATCGTTTGATGTAGTTCATCTGTCCCTTCGCAGCTCTCTCATCCTTTTCAGTCAAGCCAAGTCAGTTTTATTTATACATCCCCAAATCACAACTTTCCCTCAAAGGGCTTCACAATTTCTACAACATATGGCAGCCTCTAACTTTAGACTCTCAGTTCGGATAAGGACACACATGGAAAAAAAACCTTTAATGGGAAAATAACAGAGAGAAACTTCAGGAAGAGCAGCAGAGGAGCAATCCCTGTGTGTATACACTCCCCTCCAAAAGTATTGGAACAGTGAGGCCAATTCCTGTATTTTTGCTGTAGACTGAAAACATTTGGGTTTGACATCAAAAGATGAATATGAGACAAGAGATCAACATTTCAGCTTTTATTTCCAGGTATTTACATCTGGATCTGATACACA
>NTHP01000160.1:932013-1014906 GCA_003416845.1 Oplegnathus fasciatus
TGTGTATCAGATCCAGATGTAAATACCTGGAAATAAAAGCTGAAATGTTGATCTCTTGTCTCATATTCATCTTTTGATGTCAAACCCAAATGTTTTCAGTCTACAGCAAAAATACAGGAATTAGCCTCACTGTTCCAATACTTTTGGAGGGGAGTGTATATACAGAACAGAGTCGACAGAAATGACAGTCACAATATGGAGAGACAGAGTGACAGTGTTGGGTAAATAAAGAATATAAAGAACGTCTTCCCGCATTTGCTTTTTAATCATTAATCTTGTCTCTCATCCGCCCAGCTGTCCCACAAACCCAGCAAGTGCTCTCCAGCTCAAATCCGCCGTCTAGCCTCTCAGGTGGACAGCACTCGCCTGTGGGAGACTCACCTGAGGCCCATCCTGACAGAGAGGCTCCCGGGGACACAAGGCAGCCTGGCTGTACAGCAGGTGTGTATAAACATTTAGAGTTCCCTCCTCTTCACACATTATCTAAACATTTTCCTCCCTCACCTTTAACCCACCCTCTCCTCTCCACTTCAGCACATCACCTCCATGCTGTCCTCGCTGTCTGCCGGCTGGGCCGTAGACCTGGACTCCTTCCAGTCTTCGACGCCTCGTGGCCAGGTCACGTTCACCAACATCGTCGCCACTCTGGACCCTTCGGCCCCTCGCAGGCTGCTCCTGGCCTGCCACTATGACTCCAAGGCCCTGCCTCCGGACCCCAGGGCCCCAGAGAAGGTGTTTCTGGGGGCCAGTGACTCTGCAGTGCCCTGTGCTATGATCCTGGAGCTTGCCACGTCTCTGGATGCCCAACTCAGATCATTCAAACAGCAGGTTGTGTTTTCTTACGTGCTTATTGACAATTTTCAGTGGTTGCACTTAAGATATCGGAGCTGACAGATTAGTTTCCTCTTTGTTTGATACTTTCCCGTGTTCCTTCCCATCTTTTTTTTCTTCTCATACTCTCATTTCCCTCTGCCTCTGGGCCTGCAGTAAAGGGTAGAAAATGCTGACTGCAGCCCCTCGCTTTCTTTGCAGCAGTCATCTGTATAAAGCAGTATCTCCCCAGAGGCTGTGATTTATGTATTTACTGTAGGAAGACACTCTGCAGCGAAATCACTGCAGAAACAGAAACTGGCCTCAGTCGCTGCTGGGTTTTTTTTGTAAAGTGCGTTTAAATTTGATTTCCTCCCAGAAGCTTCCAGTGTCTCTTCAGCTGGTGTTTTTTGACGGGGAGGAATCGTTCGAAGAATGGACCGCCACCGACTCGTTGTACGGCTCCCGTCACCTGGCCGAGCGCATGGCCAACACGCCTCACCCCGCGGGCTCAGCACACACCACCATGCTTCAGGCTGTGGTGAGGAAGCCGTGGTCGCTTTTTCATGGTCATCCTCAGACCCTGATCCAGACACACACACACACACTAGGCTGGATTTAGCTGCCTGTACACAGGTCCATTTTATACTTAGCAGTAGCGACAGGTCTGTCAGGTCTTTATGGACTGACCCTCCTGCTATAAATTAAATTTAACAGCCCAAATCTCATGCTGTCATATAACTTGTTTCTATATATTATGTCTTTTTATATCTCAGGAACATGATTAAAATGAACCTCCCTCTTTTGACTTCCTCTCTAGGACCTGTTTGTGCTGCTAGACCTGCTCGGTGGTCCCGATCCATTGATTGCGAATCACTTTGATAACACAGCGCGCTGGTTCGACCGTCTGATTGCTGCAGGTAAGCGCCGGCTGTAACCTCATCATGCATATTTTAAAATCCCTCTCCGTTGCATGCCCCCTAACTCTGCCCTCACCCTTCACTCTCAGAGAAGAGACTCCACCGGCAGGGGCTCCTGACGTCTCACCCCTCAGAGCAGACGTATTTCAGGAAGGATGTGTACCTCGGACCTGTGCAGGACGACCACATCCCCTTCCTCCACAAAGGTGAGTGATCACATAAACAGCCAGTTGATGTGTGATCAGAGCAGTCGCCCGCCCCCCTTGTGGATTCCTCCTGTACAACATCAGGAGGATTCGTCCCTTTTCTCACCAGGGGGTAAGCCCAGGTGCTCATCCAGCATTTGTCATCTCCTACCAAGACCTTTGCACCTGCAGGCTGCAGCTTATGCAGCTCAGTTCAAGACTCTGGTGCTTACAAGGCACTGAGGGGAACTGCTCCTTCTTATCTTCAAGCCCCACAGGTAAACCCTCCTCATCTCTGGAGGATTGTCAGTCGCGTCACTCTGAGGATCGTGTGGTCGCTCATGTAAACTCCCCACTGATGTCAGGACATTAGAGTCACAACCCCCGGTTTTAAACTACACCTTTACACTTCGTATTTCCTAAAAACATATGCCTCTGCCATGGATGTTAAATGCACTTATTGTATGTTGCTATGAACAAAAGTGTCTGCCAAATGAGTGTCATGTAATGTAATATAGTATGATAATGTAATGTGCGTGATTGTGTTTTCCTTCCTTTCTGTTAACACACCGATGACCTGTTCCAGACATGCTTGGCCATATCTGTTACATATGTGTTTTGTAATGAGTTTTAAATCCTCACTTGATCACTATGATGAAAAATATTTTGGAAATTTGTTCCTGTAAACTGTAAACTGCACCAGAGTTTGTGTTATGTGTTTCTAATAAGGGTACAAATCATATACTTGATTAATGCTTAACTAATGATGATTTAATGCAGGATGTATCATGAATTCCTCTTGCTCACCATTAACAAACGATCGAGTCACTATGACATTATGTAATTAGTTCACACATAATAGATCATAAGTTAAGAAACGTTAATTCACAGTTGCTTCATACATTAATTGATATGTGGCCAAATTAGCTGGATTCCTGTTACATAAAACTTTATTTCAGACCTTTATTGTATTTGCTCAGCTTCTCTGAAAGTGGAAGAGTACCTGTTCTCATAGAAATATGGAGGTATTTTTTTTAATCAAACTGGTCGTCAGATGCATAATAAACATAATTACAGTTACATAAATAAACTTCTGTGTAAGTGAAATCCAGCTAACTTGATCGCATATCAGTTAATGTATGAAGTAACTGTGAATGAACTTAAAGGTGGAGTCTACGATTCTGGAGAGCGCTGATTGATCCGAACTTCATTCAGAAAACAAGCATTTTAAAAATTGTTTGTCGTCTTGCGGACAGACTGACAAAGCATGAATTCAGCATGAATTCCGAGACACTGTTTGTTTCCCATTTACAGAGCCAGGGCTGTGTATGAACACCACATTTATTTTCAACACACACAAACACAAGGGACAGCTAGCAGACCGTGAGGAGATATTCGCTGAATTTGACAAAAAGTGTGTTGGATTAGAATTGCAGACTACACCTTTAAGGATATGATTTGTACTCTTAATATAAAGTGATACCATGTATTGTAGGTATATAACACATGCTGTCAGTCATCATCGTTATCTTCCTCTTCCTCACACTCGTACAGGGGTCCCGGTGCTTCATGTCATCGCCACGCCCTTCCCACAGTTCTGGCACACGCTGGACGACACAGAGGAGAACATGCACCGCCCCACCGTGGTGAACCTGACCAAGATCATGGCGGTGTTTCTGGCAGAGTACCTGGGCTTCTGAGCACCAAACACTGATGAAGATCCACACAGCTGAAGATCTCTGCTCACCGTACTGGAGTACAAGTGCTGTTTGTCACACTGATGACAAATAACTGCTAAATGAACAGCGTGAATTGGACCTAAATGCACAAGAGAAGAACTAAATTGTCATCAGTGCGCTGGGATACCAGCTAAAACTTTACCAAAGACTCCAGTCTCCATGGTTTCATGTGAGGGACAAGTTCTCTAAATGTCCGGGCATGTGATGTGGACAGAAAGAGTCTTAATTAAAGTGTTAATATTTCTTGGATCATGGTACTGGAGGTACAGTTGGGAAAGTTGAGTCTGTGAATTCAATTTTTATTTTTGCTTCAATCCTGTGAAAGAAAATCGTAGCATCAGCATTTGTTTAATATAATGCACTAATGCGTTCACTGCTCATGCAGGCACAACGGTGAACGGCAGCCAGGTCATATCTGTGAATAATCTATTGCCTTCACTTGAGTGAGGATCCTCTCGGCCTTACGACCTGCTGTTATTAACTGCTACCTATATTATATGGCCATACTGCACATTTTGTGTCAGTGCAATGACGTTATTAGAGTGAAGATCCAACAAATATTATTTTACACCATGTAAAAGGTGTACTGAAGAATCTGCAATAAAGTTAAACTGGTTTTATTTGGTTTCTCTTAGAATTTGATGCAATTTGGGGGAAGTCAAAAACACTGAAAAATGAAGTTACTAGGAAAATTCAGTAACTTCTTGATACAGTACATGCAGGGACATTTTACCAGCATAGTCCCATTTTATTTTCTCTTTAACAAGTTAAAGAATAATGTCTGCTAAGTCATGTTTTGGTATTGAACTTTGTTTTACTGACACCTGAAAATAGACTTTACATTCAAGAAGGAGTTGTTAAAAAATGTTCTACTAATCAAAACGAAACTAGTAATAGAAGTCACAAATCAAACATTTGAAGGGACTCAAATGATGTGATGTAGAGGAGGCGGTGGGTGAGACAGGGGTGGAGGTAGAGGAGGGGAGTGGTATTGGGGATGTGGGCTGCCTGGAGGTGAAAAGTCGTTGTCAGAGGAAGGGTAGATTTCTCCCGAGGGTCCTCCAGAGCGCGTTATCTGGAAACTGAACCAAGAGACGAGGAACATCAGAAAAATGCAGAGTGTCTGATCTTGTCTAAACACCACACTGTAAAATCTTGCGTCATGCATTAATTTAGCCACAAGGTGGTGCTGCTATTCTATGTAAAATTAGACCAACTATTTGTGCAAAAGAAAGTGAAAAATGTCAACTTCCAGTATTTCCAGCCAAACCATTATTTCCTTCAGCTGGTCTTTGAATTCTCACAAACAGGAGAACAATAGCAAGAAAACCAAAAATCAGCAATGGACCACTTACTTAAGATTCGTGCTTTAAATGTTATAATCAATTCTTATGATTTTACTAAAACTATTGTGTTATTGATATATTAATATCAATATTTAACGTTACATTGGGTGACCGTTACCTTTCTCCTCACCAGTTGGGAAAACAAACGGTCGTAACGTCTGATTCATTTGTCATATCACTCCGCGGTCAACAAACCCGGTGGATTTATTTGCTCGATTTCTGATCAATTTAAGGTAAACTCCGTGCCTTGTATGAAACACAGTTACTCTTTTAACCGAAAATAAAATAAAAGTAATTTAATTAATGAATTACAATTAAGTATAAGACATTTTGTTTATGGCGCGAGACTAAACGCCAACGGTTAGTTTGGTCACCGTGTATCCATCCGCTTCCTGTTGTTATGGTGAGTGCAGCTTTACTAGCTTGTTAGATAGTTAATCCTGTTGAAAAGTCATGTCATCTCAAATTATTTAGTAAAATAACTTGCTGGTGGTTTAAAGGAGAGCTTTAAATGATTCAAATTAGTCAATTGCCCCAGAGAGCGACCTGCCGCCGCGTCACTGACCCGGTAACGTCCGTGGTTCGGTCCCTCTGCCGGCGGTTCTTGAACCAGTTGCTGACCTGTGTGATTGTCAGGCCGGTGGCCGCTGCCAGCTCCCGCTTCTCCCGGGTAGAGGGATAAGGTTTATGGTGGTACCACTCCCGGAGTACACTCCGTGATTTTTCCTGTTTGTGAAGTTGTATAAATAAAGTCAAGCCTGAACGTTGTTAAAATACCATAAGCAGGTAATTAGTATAGCCCTATCAATACCAGAGTAATTAGCCTAGCTAGTTAAATCTGAAGTTTAGCTATCTTAGAGGGCTATAAAGTCAAGATGTTAGCAAGTGTATGCTATCACTAAAAAAACTGAAATACCTTTTAAATTACCTGTGTAAATTAAAACATGTATTCTTGATGAATTGTTATTTGGTAATGTTAAACCGTGGCCCAAACCCTTCAAGCTAAAGTGATTCACTTTTGACAGTTTCCACCATTGTAACTTCCCCAGTGGTAGAAAAAGTAGTCCGACCAGATGCTCAACTGAAGTTAAGAGTAATGCCAAAATGTGAAAATACTCCATAACAAGTAAAAGTCCAGCATTCAAAATTTTACTTTAGTATCATCAGGAAAATATACGTTAAGTATAAAAAGTAAATGTAAAAATGGTTTCTTTAAGAGAATTGTATTTAACCATTATTATTGTTACACTAATATCAGCATTTTACAGTTGTAGCTGGTGGATAAAAGTTTAACTACTTTATATAGGCCTACTTTTGAATTTGTTCATCCATAACAAATAATCATATTGTAGAGAAGGATCGTATATTTTTCATGTAAGTGAACTGAATCTGCAAAGTAACTAAAATAGAGCCTAATTATACATACATACAGTATAGTGGAGTAAAAAGTGCAATATTTCCCCCTGAAATGTGGTGGAGTAGAAGTATAAAGTAGCACTTAAGTGTAATAAAATTACCATAAAAACCGTACTTACAGTAAGCTACTTTATTCCACTGATAGTTTCACAGTTTTGAAAATTACAAGTCACTTAATTGTCTCTTATAATCTAGCACATACCAGACACCTAAATAACAGTTGTGGAGCACATGTGGGATAAGATAAGATTTTACCTTGAAACAGTAGCTGGTCTCCTCTCCATCCCAGATGGTGTGCGGTAGAGGAAACTTTCTCCTTACGCGATACTTCCCCACAGCTCCCAGGGGTCGGCCCCTCTGCCTCTCGGCCTCTATGTAGTGGGCTCTGAGCCAGAGCTGCTGCAGGAGCGGTTGACTGCGTGGGGAGAAGGGGAAGCCCTCCAGCAGGGTGTAGAGGTCAGTGAAGCGGCCCTGGTGAAAGGCCACAGCGGCTTTAGCCTTCAGCACGCTCTCCAGCTCCCCAGGGCAAGGAGATGAGGAGCAGGAGGAGGAGAGAGGAGGAGGAGGAGGAGGAAGAGTGCGGAGGAAGCCAGCAAGACGATCCATGCAACCGCTCTGCAGAAGGACCTCGCACACACATGCCACCTGCTCTGCTGTAAAGATCATTGCTGTGGAAACAGGATGGTGGTCCTAAAAACAGTCCTGAGATGTAAGTTGAACCAAAGTTACTCTTCTAACAACCTCTCTTCCATTTGAAGCCTCTGTGGAGCATCGTGGCTCATCAGTGGATGTACAAAACCTGAGCGAACTTGTGTGCACGTGTGTTTATCTTTACTCATCATGCCTCGGCAGAATCGAATCACAGGTAACCTGAGACCATCAGGGTTATAACAACACACCGTGCATCCCTCCTCCTCTTGTACAAACACATGCATGCACACCCTCACACACATTTTGGACCTTTGCCGTGCAGAAGGAAAATGCATTTGAATAAAATTTTATTGCCAAATTAGAAGCAAAATCGTCTGACAAATAGTTTTAGGGCCAACAATAATTCACAGATCCACAATGAGATGCTTGAGAACACCTTTTTGTAAATGTAGTTTATTACAATATTATGTAATATAAAAAATAGAATGCATTTGAATACAAAAAAATTGAGAAAACAAGAACCTTGAATGACAGACACAAATGATCCCTTTCAAAACTATCAAAACGTCCATCAGAATACATTATCTTTGGTTCAATCTGGAGTCATGTACGTCATGTGTCAGGTAGGAGGGAGTGAAAACATTTCCCAGGCTACAAACAAACAGGGGTACAGATGTGCGTAAGCCCACAGAGGCTTTCATGTCTACATACTTTGGTAAGAAATGGCTCAATAAACAAACACAGGCTACCATATTTTACATATAGGACACATTTCCCTTTACCCCTAACTAATTTAAATGTTAATGTTAAATTTAAACTAAAATTGATTTGTCCGAGCCATTTAATAATCTACCCAAAGGCCACTTGTGACCTTAAAAAGGGGGGTGACCTACTGTATTTCAAAAAGACCTTATCTGCCATCAAAACTGATTTAATACCTGTAGTAGGTTGCAAACCTCAGTTTGCACAACTATGTGACCTTCCAAGTGAAAATGAATATCATTTCCTATCTGCGGTTTTCAACAAGGACTCATTTTCTTTCTGTTAAAACTAGAAACCGATTGATACATGCTTTAAATAGATTAAATGTACAAAAATAAGACAAACAACAAACATACTAATAAAAAACAAAAAACACAAAGGCCATTATTGTAACTAGATGTGACACTGAAGTGTATTTTTGTGTACCATAATTGGCCAAAAGTTTGACCACTGCCTGTGTTATGACAGTGGGAGGCTCATACGATGATGGGCACTTTTAGGTTTAAATTGAGGGAGCTGTTCCATCAATTGACGACAGGAAATTGACCTTTTTAGCTATTCTGTCATGTGGGGATTATTAAGGTCCAATTAAGAAAGAAAAGCAGAACACAATACGAGTCCAATCACTGTCATAACAACACGGCAGCGCAGCGTAAACATTGTGTGAATGAAAAGGTGCAAAATATACAAAAAGAGGAGACAGAGCTGTGACATGTCACATTATGTTTCAATGGAGATCAAACAGATACAGAAATGTGGGTATTCAAAGAAGTCCATAAAGTGAATCCCCAAATTTGGTCGGGTATATAGCAACTGTGTAAAAAGTCAAAATATTTTTTCAAAAATAACCTGTAAGTTTTAAAATAAGGCACTTATCAACATCAACAAACAGAGATTTTGGATGCATTTGACAACAAATATCACTACGTGGGATCACAGCAAACATTTTAGTGTAATGCATGCATAATGTCATGCTTCGTTTAAAAGTATTTAAAAGCTTTTTCTCATCTCCCAAGTGTACTGGCTACTCAGCCATTGTGCCACGTAGTGTCCTATAAAGAACTAAACATGCATTGCATAGAGTAAAGACCCTTTTATTTCCTGTGTTATATCTGTACTAATGGAGGGCAGCATTCTCACTTTAAAACTGCAGAAAGTCATTTAAAACAGTTTACTGATAAAATGAAGCTTGGCTGCATGTTTCAACCCAGACTTCAGTAACTCGTTACAATAAAATACTGTTTTATAGCCCTCGAAGCTAATGGTATAATAATGGTAGAAGAAGAGAACCGTTTCACATAAAACTCTGTGAAGAATATAATCTTCACTATATTCCTGGAGTGTTGGAGGAGTAATATATTGAGGCTGTGAGCAAGAAAAAGAAAACCAACATCCTGAATCTCTGAGTTCTGGACCGGCAGGCAATACTCTATTTCTAGATGTGTGCCTTTGCCAGATAGTCTGGTGTGTAGTTACTGTGGTCGATCCACAACAAACCGCTTCTACTGCCAGCAAAAACCCCAGACATCTTTTCCAAGTGCAGCTAAACTTGGCGTGCAGTCCACAAAACTGCAGAGAAGAGCTGAGAGAACAGGCAAAGCCACGACGCCTTGCATAATATAGTCTTCTTGTGTTTTTTAAACACCAGGACCTGTAACTGGGCCAAGCAGACCAATCCATGTTAGTTCTTCTGTCTGGGTCTGATAAATCAGGTAAGGCACGTACGGATTTTAGTAAAAAACTTCTGAGGAGAAACCCAGAGGAATAATCTGATGTTGAATCAGCAGGTGAACATCCCATATAACCCAGTCCATTCATGTGAAATAGAGCTGCAGAGGATTTATCTCAAAAAGTGCCAGCTAAGACCGTGAGGCCCGACTTGGAGAGCTTCATTGTTGTACATGTCAGAACCTAATTGTAAAAGATGTTTGTGGGATTAAATCTTTCAGATCACTAAAACAACAAACAGCAGAGTCTGTAACCTGCTGCATGGTTCATCGTTTTTGTTTTTAGAGACGTGTGGTTGCCAACCAGCAACGTAAACAGACTACAAGCCCAGCTCATCGTCCACAGGGACAGACTGGAGCTGAGTAAGGATCTTGGAGTCCCCGTCCATCTCCTCTGGATTCCCCAGTGCTGAACCGGCTTCCACATCCTGCTCTGGAGAGGGGCTTCCCAGAAGCAGCGACTCCCCTCCAGGTAGGCCTAATAAAGCCGGGTCTACAGGTAGGTCCCCCTTGCTGCGGACGTCAAACAGAGCTAGACTAGCAGAAGTGGAGAGGGGCACAGGGCTCCAGGCTGGTTGGGACAGCTGGGTGCTGGGTGTCACTCCACTGTACATGGGACTGAGAGTCAGCATACTTTCTGGAGTAAGAGTGTTTGGCGTTGTGGGGGTGACTGAATGGTCCAGCGTATGAGGGGAGGGGATGGCAGGCGTGCCAGTCTCTGGAGCACAGTACGGTGGAGACGAGCTGATGAAGTTTAGGGGCGATGACGTAAGGCCAATGGGGGTCGGGCCTGAGGTGGTTGAAGGCTGGGAGGCCACGGGAGGAGTGGAGGGGCTGAGAACGGGACACACTCCATTAGCAGAAATGGGGGAAGCCTCGGGGACTGGTTTCAGGGGCAAACTGGTGAGTTGAATGCCTGCTGGGATGGTCAGAATCAGCTTGCCTTGCTGGACACTCAGGTAGGGGCTTCCACCGAGGAGAAGGTTACCTACAGGGGGGATACATTTACACAATGAACATTTGCTGCAAGATTAGTCAACCAGGCATTAATAATATTCTTGATTTAATATATACTTTATTTTAAGTTAAAAAAAATAATGCTGTGTGTATTCCAATCTGTTCTTTTCCTCAGTTGTCTGTTACAGATGCTCTGTTGTGTCAGAACATATGTTTTCAGTTTTTTGAGGCATAGTTTCTTGGGTGTGTTATGTTACAATGCTATGGAACGTACTGTAGTAATAAACATAATTGATAAACATTCATTAAAGTATTTTAAAGCTGAAACGAAATGTCGATTTATCAGTTGACAGAAAATTGATTGGCAATGATTTATTGTCACAATATTTTTTAAGCAAATGTGCCAAATATTCTGTGGTTCCAGCTCATCAGTTGTGAAAGTTGTCTGCTTTTCTTTGTCTAATGTGAAAATAAACTGAATATATGCATGTTTTGGACTGATGTGTATGAGAAAACAAGAAGCATGACGACCACATCTTTGGCTATAGTGAACTTTGAATGGCGTTTTTCATTATTTTACATTTTATACACCAAATAAATCATTGGTTTATTGAGAAAATAACCACCAGATTAATTGATAATGAAAACAACAGGTAGTTCCAGTCATAAAACATTTCATCAAGCGGTACTTTAATAATTACTTGTTAATTGCTAATCCATGTAATGAAATACTAGTTACTATGAAATACTAGTTACTATGATATACCACGCACTTTCAGTATAAAACATTAAATCAAACATATTAAGAGTGCAAATCTTGTTCCTTTCCAAATAAATAAACGTTAATGCATAAACTCGCTATTACGGCTGCAGGTAACTATTATTTTCAATGTCAAATAATTGGCTGATTATCGTCTTGATTCGTCCTTCAGTCCATATAATGTCAGAAAATAGTGAAAAATGCTTGTTATACAGTAATTTACCAGAGTTCATGTCTTTAAATTACTTTTATCTGATCAATAGTCCAAATCCAAAGAGATTCAGTTTAATATCATATATGACAAAGAAAAACATTGGAGAGGCTGGAAGCTGTGAATTTTTGGCAATTTTGCTTGAAAAACTATTAAGACGCTTAATCAATTATAAAAACAGTTTGCTGCTTGCTACATTTGCAAATATCTAATGAACTGAGAGTACCTGGGGCAGCAGAGGGCAGCTGGATGATCCCAGAGTTGAGGAGCTGCACACCAGGGGCCACGCTGGTTGGGGGACCAACACTCTGAATGGGCCTCAGCTGGTTTATCCTGAGAGGACCCTGTGCGACTCCTGCAGCTGCAGGAGCTGAAGTCAGGATCTGTAAGGGCACTCCAGCAGAGGGGATGGAGAGAGAAGGACTGGCAGGAACCACTTGGGGGAAAGAGATGGTGGACGAAGTTTGGATGGGGGAGACTGGGACCAGCTGAGGCATGGAGAGGGGGACTAACTGTGCCGGTGTGGTGCTTTTGGCCTGGGGGACTGGGACTACTTGTGTTGGGGAAGAGATGGAGATAACCTGTGGGACCTGGATTTTGCTGGGTGTGGAGTTTGTGGTTTGGTCCCCCAGTTGGTGTGCCGTTCGCTGCGGGAGCTGTGAGATGGAGACTATGGTTGTGGCCCCTTCAGGCAGAGTTGCTGAAGCATCCTGCTGCTGGTGCACCAGTCTGTTCACTGTCTGGCTTTGGAACTGAGGAGCTGGCGAGGTGAGGGGGGATACTGGGACCAACTGAGGGCACTGGGACACCTGGGCTCCTGAGGAGTGCTGGACCAGCTGGGACACTGGTATACCCTGGATGGAAGGCACAACCTGGGGCAGAGAGAAGACCTGAGGGGTGGAGTTGCTGGAGGAAACCACAGAGCTTGAAGGGTTTAACTGGGAGCCAGCAGTGGCAAAGACAACATACTCCCCTTGCTGACTGGAGAGAGACATGGCAGGACTGGAGATTACCATGCCTGCAGACGACATAGAGGCCGGGAGGGTGAGGGACTCCTGGTGTTGGGTGTTTTGTGTTAAGACTAGTGACGGGAGGCTAGTTGGGGAGGACAGAGTTGGTGAGGAGGGGGATAAAGATGAAGAGGAGGAAGATACTGTGTGGCTGCTGCCCTCTGATTCAGGGGCACTGATGAAATCCATTGCACTGTTGCTCTCCGTCTTGGTTTGCAGAGGAAGAGAGATGATGGATGGAGGGTTTGAGACTGGTGTGGTGTTTGTGCTGAGAACGACAGCTGGAAGACGGCTTGGCTTGGCCTCCATGGCTGAAACCTCCTGCTCTGCCACAGAAACTGCCTGCTGCTGCTGCTGCACACTGATACTAGGTTTGGTTATTACCTGAGCCCCGTTCAGTATCAAAGGAGAGTTGGTTGCAACAGGACTCAGCGTGACTGTCTGGCAATCGCCCAAGCTTAGCCCGTTAATTATGACACCAGCACCAGTACTGGAGATCAGGGAGTTTCCATTAAGAAGCAACGACTGAGAGGCCGTGAGGAAGCCACCAGAGCCGTTGAGAATGAGCTGGCCTCCCGTGCTACAGGGGACAGCAGAGAGAGAGATGATGGACGCTGTGGAGCCGACAGCCTCCTCTGGTCTGTCAGGGGCGTCGTCCATGGGGCTCGCCTCGTCCTCGGTGCTGTGGTTCCCATCAGACTCACTGGAGCGGAGGAAAAATAAATAGGTCAAATAAAAGGGAAATGAGTAGCTTTAGAGGGTTGGGCACTGGACTTTATCAGTGCTCAACTTGAACACTTATAAACAGAGCTTTAGACATAAAGTGGTGGAGCAATTTTATTGTTGCTCTACGTTGCAAAGCTGATGTTTTGAGGTCAACCTTGCACAAATGGACCCAAAAATAATCTTGATTCATCTCATCTTTCCTTTGATTTCCGTTCAGGGACTACACTTTACTCTCAAGTCTTAATGGATTATGCATTGTTAGATGGGGTTTTATAATTGTATGTCATTAACAAACAGAAATAAAGAGTCTTAATAAATGAACTGGAAAGAACAAAGAGTATCTGGATTATAGCTCCTAAACTCTATCAGACTGAAAAGGCAACATTTCAACCATACAGTCTCCATCAGGCTTCGTCTTGCATGATGGCATCTGGTTGTTCAACACCAATTTTTAACTTCATTTTGGTCTGAGAATTTATTTAATTCACAGTCACAGTGAGTTTTAATTTCATTTTGTTTTGCAGTAATATTGAAATACTGTGTGATGTTTACCTGCTCAGAAAATTCTCCCTTTCTTCAAAGTGTCATTCACCCAAGAAATGCAGTTATGTGTGAAATTAAGAACAGTTTTGAAAAAGCATTTACAGTTGTTTAATTGATCAATTTAATAATTAGTATGTCTTGCAGCTAACTTCAACATAAACAAATATTTCAATGAAAAAGCAAACATGAGATTTTTTTCTAACCAGAAGTGCATCTCACTAGGACATTTAAAGTTATTGTACGTGATCATTTCTGGTTTACAACAACAGTCCAGAGACAAACAATATCTGTACTTTATGTAATGATACTCAAGGTGGTCCCTCAGTGAGCAATTTTATTATGTGACAAAGTGCAAAATATTTCAATAACTTTGATATTTTAATGGCCATTTTATAAATATTATTCAAATGTTGTCAAAAGTCATCTTTTAGCCGAATCTGGCACATTTGTCCTGTTCTCTGGTGATTAAATCAATCAATAAATACATTTTTTAAATCTGGTAAATAAATAAATGCATTTTATCAGGCTATTTAAAGAATGATGACACAAGTGATTTGTGCGAGAAGATTTGCGGAAGTAACATTTTCACGATAACATCCATTATTAGAGTCAGCAGTCGATTTAAAAATAAAATTAAAAATGCAACATCTGGGGAAAGCACACCAGAAATGAAAAATATTTGCATGTTTAGTTTCAAATTAATGATTTTCTTCTAGTTGTGTGTTGAATAGATTTTTATAGTGGTTAACTTGCTGGCAAAGATTTCAACCGTTCAGTATTATTATTAATCCCTTTTGTGGTCATCTTTACCATCATATCTATAAAACCGATTATATTCTGCAGTGGATATAAAAGTATAAAACTCTCTGTGTGCAGTCAGTAAGCTGGATCAGATTCCTAGAAACTCCTTTAGGGCCTGTACTTTAAAGTTAAAGTATAGCAGCCTGGTGGACCATACAGATTGACAGTCTGCCAGACCACCACAAACCCTCAAGTCTGATAAGTCTGCTGTATTCTCTCTTATCTCACATTGCCCCCCCTTGTGGCTGTAAAACTCTGAGATTTCAGCCTGTGTGAAAGCAACATAAGAGGATTTTCCCCCCCCTCTTTACCACCCCCACCTTCCCGACTTTAAGCTTTTCCTCTAACCTCGGTCACCCTGCAGGCCCGAGGCAGTGGTGCAGGGTTTCAGGAAACTTGAGCCATGATGGGCGCCTGGATCTCACATTTCATAACAAAGCAACATGCTCCTGGTCTCAGACCTGTGTGGCTTTACTGCTGTCAAAAGTCAGCTCCTCTGCCCATCTCCTTACTCCATGCATTGATTTATGTTGGTAGTTTTGTTACTTTGAGCTTTAATGTGCACATGCTCTTTCTATGCTTGCCTGTGCAGGCCTGCAGGTCTTTGTTTACCATTAAGGTTTGGTCTGCTGGTTTCAAGGACTGCTTTCAGTGATGTCTTAAAACACAACATCAAGTAACAAGCGGCTCTCACATAAACAAAGGAAAGTTCAGGACAGCTGTAACTTTCGCCAAGCTTAATCCACAAAGACTAGATAAAAGCAACACATGTGTTCTGCAGTGTTGTTGGTCTTGCCTTTTGCTGTGGGTCCCGGACGGGGTCCTGTCCCTCTGCCTGCGGTTCTTGAACCAGTTGCTGACCTGTGTGAGGGACAGTCCGGTGACTTTGGCCAGGTTTTTCTTCTCGTCCGGAGTGGGGTACCTGTTGCTCTTGTAGCACTCTTTCAGGGCATTTCGGGACTTCTCCTTGAAGCAGTACACGGTCTCCTCTCCGTCCCAGATAGTCTTGGGCAAGGGGAACTTCTTCCTGAGCCGGTACTTGTCCACTGCGCCCAGGCTGCGGCCCCGGGACCTCTCCGCCTCCTTGTAGCGGGCTTTCAGGTACAGGTCCTGCAGGAACCCATGGTTAGACGGGTGGAAGTCGTGGCTCTCCAGGATGACGTACAGCTCCTTGAATTCTTCCCGGTGGAAAGCCACCAGAGCCTGGGCCTTCAGCAGGGTCTCGTTGCCACGTAGCAGCTCGGACGAAGGAGGTATGGTGGATAGAAATCTCCACAGGCGATCCACATTGCCCGCCTGCAGAAGGGCCTCGCAGAGACATGAGACTTGGTCAGTGGAAAAACTCAGAGCCGACTTTTGGAAACTTTGGAGTAATTGTTCCGATATTTGCACCGGGTCTTTCTCTTCTTTGGACTCCGCTGCCGTCGGCTCCTCTGGGCTGTTCTCAGATTGTTCTGTAGACTCTAAAGACAAGGAAGCCATTTTTACTTTAACTTTTTTTTTCCTCCAGTAGTTCCTCCTCCTCCTCTCTCCCTCCCTCTGCAGCGCAGCTCCCACTCTCTCCGACCAAACCATGAATGTGCCTGCAGACTACCAGCAGCCACGCCCCTTTATAACCTAATGTAGTGTCTTTGTTAAAAGTTACTTTTTATTCCAGCCTTTATATGTTGCAGTGTTATTAATACATTAACATATTTATGTCCTGAATTATCCTTTACCAGCTTTAACACTACATGTTCCTCTCAGTAGTTATTCTCACCAGTGGTGGAAGAAGTACTCACATCTGTTAATACCACGCTGTAAAAAATATTCAATAACAAGTAAAAGTCATGCATTTAAAATCCAATTTTAGTGAAAGTACAGAGGTGTTATCAGCAAGATGTACTTAAAGTATCAAAAGTCAAAGTACTCGGTCAAATAGCATTTCACTGTTGTAGCTACTTTTAACTACTTTATATACAGTTGGTCCTCAACTGAGGGGTCGGACCCCTCCAGAGGGTCTCAAGATAAATATGGATTATTGCATGTTGCACATATTCTTCATACTGTGAACTTTTGTACGTTCATGCACAAAACTGTACAGCTCTTTTATTTAAATAACAGTTGTTTTGTACATATTTTTAATAATATTTTTTCATGTTTTATTGTCAGTTTTCTATTTTAATATGTATGCTTCTTGACTTGCATTAGTTGCGTTTTATCTTTCTTCATAGCTTCTACTTACTGTGTTTGTTGTTATGCACCAAAACATCAATCCTTGTATGTGAAAACCTACTTGGCAATAAACCTGATTCTGATTCTGATAGAAGAAAAACTAATTTGTTTTCAGTTTGTGGACTATTCTCCTATGTTTGCCTTTTTTTAGTGAAATATTGGAGAGTTTTTCCTCCACAATAATTGAAATTAAATATAAAGTTTAGATGGGAAATTTCTCTTTTGTGGAACTGAAATGTGACAAAAGGCCCCAACTGGACACTGCTATTTTGTAATGGGTCACAAGCTTTAAACATCGGGAGCCACTAGTTTAAACATTTAAGATTATTTTACACAATTATATTTTTCTTTAATATCTTAATCTGAAAAGTAACTACAACCATCAGATGTAGTGATGTAAAAAAGTACGATATTTCCCTCTGAAGTGGGGTAGAAGTATAAAGTAGCATTAAATGGAAATACTCCATTACAGTACAGTACTTGAGTACTTGCTTCTCACATTTGTTGTTGGATAAAACTTGTTCCATGGCAATAATATGAAATCTCATAAACATCTGACTAATGTGGATGATAGAACAAGTATAGAGATCTTTCATTTGAGTGTCAGATTGTTATATCATTGTAGTATTACTGATGCATTACTGTGTAGGCAGCGTTTTAATCTTGTAGCTGGTGGAGGTGAAGCTAATAATAGCTACTTTGTATACTGCTGGGTAGTTTCATCTAAAACAATGCATCATATTTATAAGCTGGTATGTTTTGTATGTAAAATCTTAATCTGAAAAGTAACAAGTAGCTACAGCTGTCAGGTGAATGTAGTAAAGTAAAAGGTACAATGTTTCCTTCTGAATGTAGTGGAGTAAAAGTATAAAGTAAATGTAAATACCGGAACTCCAGTCAAATACAAGTACATCAAAATGGGACTTAAGATACTTTCCACCACTGCAGACCTCGACTGGTCACTGTTCAGTGGGTTCGATATGCAAGTAATTACAATGTAGGTATGCCAACCAACAATTACTTTCACCGTCGATTCATCTGATGATTATTTTCCTGGTTAATTTATCTAGCGTCTATATAATGCTTTAAATTAGTGAAAAATGCCCATCACAAGTTCCCATACTATTAACCACTTTTCAGGATTGTGGCAGTCGTGACTTTATGATAATCTTATCCTACTTTTGTTTATTTTTAATAGCACCCCTAAGGGACTATATATGTAGTCAGGCAGACATCTCCTTTATGATTAAGAATTACTGTGCTTCTTGTTAATGGCAAACGTCTAGATTCCTGTAAAATACATTGCACAGTTCAGAAAGTGCACTCTGACAGCTCCTGTTCATCCAGTAGCCTGTAAAAGACTGTTCGAGTGTTTTAAGATAGTTAATTCAGACTGTAAAAATTGCCCAAATTTCTTATCATGCATATTATTAACCTAAGACCCCTGAAGAATTTGAGAATTTCCAGGAGATTAGAAAATGGCATATATGTACTCCCAAAAAGTATGATGTTTGTTATAATGAATAAGGCCTTTGAAAGGCAGTATTTCTGTGTTTGTGCAGGTAAGACTTGTTGTCATCCCAGTTTTCCAACCGGATCCTATGGTTTGGTGTGTCTGAGGTGGTTCCCTTATGCAAATACTGTCAGTGCAAACACACACAATTAAGTCTACACTAACACAGCAGGTATAATTTGCATTTGTGACACGCTCAATGTTTGGATTTTTGCAACAGGTGTGCTTGTCAAAAGACAAGAACATCAATTTAGACTGCTTCAGTGTGTCAATGCCTGTGGCAACGTCTCTGCACTGAATATATGAAACCAAAACTGTGATACTTTCTGTATCAGGTAAAGGTCAGAAAACAAAATAAAATAAATTACTTACCTATGTTTTGCTGTCTGTTATAATGATTAAAACTGAAAGCTTACTTTCATATACAGGCCTTAATCTGAACCTCAGACATTGATGAGAAACTGTGTGTCAGACAGAAGATAATATATGCTTTATGATATGAAGATATTTGTGCAACATATATGTGAGCCTGACCTGCAGATCAGGTGTGAGTGAGGCCAAGCAGGATTGCAGACCTCCATCTCCATCAACAACCATAGGAATGTAAATCTTCGCTGTGGGGCTGTGGGCTTGTCTCAGCCCCCCTCTGCTCCCCCTGCCTGGTTGTAGCTCTCTGCTATCTTTGATCTTCTCTTTTCTGCCCATACATGCTCTAGTCTGTTGTCTGTGCTGGAGGATTACTTTGCTTCACTGTCACAAGACAATAGTTAAAGAAAAGGCTCGTTTTCTGGCAGCGACATTGTTTCCTAATATCTGAAATTTTCTATCAGACTGCAGCAGCACAAAATAAGACATTTTAATGGAATTTACAAATGACAAATCAAAATTCCTCACAATATTGCAACAGCAGGATTTCATATCCATAACACACAATATACTTTATTCTGTACATTAATGTCACATTCAGATCAGCTATTGCAGTCCAGATTTACTCAACAGTCTGAGTGGAAACCAAAGTTATAATGGACCTTTGTTAGAATTGGACCCAAACATGGTGTGGCTTTGCTGGTCATTATTGAGCCTGAGATTCTTCAATGCTGGAGATCAAGCTTATCAGGTCAAACCTGTAGTAATATACACCACAGGCCTATATTTTCTTATTACAGAGTCTATAACTTCCAAATAACAACATTAAATGCCTGGTTGAATTTATCATGTTTAAAATATTCTTCATAAACAGAAACTTTGTTCAGTCTTCATGGTTTAGCCTGGAGGATAGCGCCACTGTGTGGTTATTTCAACGGTCCCATTCACTCCTGTCTGATGATTGGTTATAGATCGTGTCAATCGGTGCCTCAGCACATTTCCCTTCGTATCGTAACACCATTGGTTAAATTAATTTGCTCCCTGATGCGATTGGTGCTTTCCAGTCTGGGGGCGGGTAGAACGTTCCAGAGCTGGGCGTAGCAGGAATTGATGTTATAGTGTGGCACAACACCACAGCCAGGCTGCTAGCGCCATATTCATTTATAACACAAAAGTCATGGCTTCATCAGGTTAAATGGTGATATAAAGACAAACCGGTAGTTTTTTTTTTTTGTTTTTTTTACAACGTTTTGTAATTACCATTAAAAGAAAGTAATAGTGATAGGGGATACGAACCTTTCTGAAGCACTGAATAACATTTGATACAATCAAAATGGCGGCATCTGCTGGCCAAACCGTTGGCATTAAATTTGAACTGATGGATTAAGTCTGATATCATAATGAAACAGTCAGTCAGAAGTGTTTTTACTGCTTTAATTACGGTTATTTTGTTAAATAAAATATAAAATCGTATCACTTTTGATCAGAGTCTACAGCTCTGTTTTTAAATATTGAGTGACGTAACGAGGTGGGTCGCTGGGGCGGTCACGTGACTTTTGGCGTGGCGAAGCAACGCAGCGAAACGTCTTGCTGTGATATTTCAGATTTGAAAGGTGGGTACTGGGTGGAGTGGTCTGCTTCGAGCTGAACATAACTAAAAAACGCGTATTTGTAAGTACTTATGTGAACCATGCTGTCCGGCCTCGGGTCCTCATTGTGCCCAGCGTGACTCCGGTGCTGCCGCTGCTAGCCACCCAAACAGCTAGCGTTGACGCAGTCTGGGGCTAGCTAATCTGAACTAGCTAGCTTAAATAAGAAACTGTCATCATTTAGGTTTAATTTTACAAAGTGTGTAAACATATGAGAGGAAGATGTTAATTTGCCTGGTTAAACACAACCTTTAAGTCCATTACTAGAACATGCTTAGTAACGTCAGAACAATGTGAGAGTAAGTAAGTTATTAAAGGTGAAAGGGGAAAAACTAACCACGATTTGGGAGTTGACTTAACATCAGGTATTAATATTAGGAGCCCTGCAACAGGACAGCAGGAAATGATCTGTTTACAGTATTAGTTTGCAACTGTGAGATGGTGTATCAGTTTCAGTCCTGTTGGGTAACACATCATATTGTTTGTTCTTAATTTTCAGTATCTGACCATTAGCTGTGTCCATACCATCAGCACAATGGACGGCGGAGTGACAGTAGTTACCAACCCCACTGTGAATGTGCGCCTGACAAGCACCATCTCTTCCTTTGAGGTGCAGCGCAGGTTCAACAGAGGGATCAGTATAGCAGAGCTAAAGGTGAGACTCAGCTTACCATACTTCATACATTATACACCTCAGAAGGTGCACAAATTGGCTCTACTGTCTCCCAGACCTAACCTGTAGAATACACTTTATATTGAGATTCTTGTTAAATTTCTGCCTTCCTCTTGTTTTCAGAGACAATAACAATATCTCTAAAAGTTCATTGTGTTACATGTACTATGTTGTTTGTATTGTATNGGGGGTCGTCAGTAGCTCAGTCCGTAGGGGATGGTTTGGGAACCGAAGAGTGGCCGGACAAGCACAGACCACAGCATGGAGTGTGGACTGGCAGCTGGAGAAGTGCCAGTTCACCTCCTGGGCACTGCAGAGGTGCCCTTGAGCAAGGCACTGAACCCCTAACTGCTCGAGGGGCGGCGCTATGTGGCAGCCCCTTCACTCTACCATCTTTCCCCCAGTTGCATGTCTATGGTCCTGTGTGTGTGCATGTCTGTATTTCAGGCCTATGTGTGTAAAATGGTGAAAAACAGAGTGAAAATTGGAATTTCCTGAAAGGGACTAATAAAGGAATTATTCTTCTTGTAATTAGGGAAAGTTGGAGATGGTTGTGGGCGCAACTGCCTCCTGCATGGACTTGGAGTTGTTCAGCGTCTCTGACAAGTTCCTGCAGAAAATGGACGACAATGAAGCTTTGCTGGGTTCCTATCCTGTGGATGATGACTGCAGAATACACGTATGTAGCTGTGACTTTTGATATAGTGGCACAGACCACTGTCATACTGTAGGAAAATACAGGTAGCAACAAGTTTTCAGATTAGTCTTTGGTTCCTAATCCAACTCTATCTTCCTGTAGGCAAAACCAAATTAGCTTCAGATAAGATAACATGCTGTTTTAGTACAACAAACTGTGTGAAATTACATGTTTCCTTGAGACATGTGCCTGGAAACTTTTCATTGTCCAAAGTTTGCAGTAAAACATTTGTGAACTGGTTTTGAAAATGAGAATATGGATAGTGGTTAGTGGTTAATAAAATAATTATCCTTTTCACTTAGGGGTACTAATGAGCACTTCAGTTCACCAACAAGTGAGGTTTTAAAACAGTTGCAGCTCACAACAAGAAAAAGCTGATAGACTGTTCACTGTCAGAATTACCGTGCCTGTTTCAAGCTTAAGTGCAGTTATTGGTGAATAACATGCATAACTACTGGTGTGTTCTCTAATGAAAGAGTCTGTGTCTCATCCTGAATCACAGGTTGCTGATAGAAGTGGAAGTCAGATGGGAGAGTTTACTGATGTTTCCAAAGTGGAGAAGTTTGAACTCTCAGATGATGCTTATGATAAGAGAACAGGTATGATCTGACATACTTAAGCTTCTCTACAATGTCTTATTCTCATAACCTTTTTTTCTGTGCTTTTGGTATTAAAGAAATAAGATATATTTCCCGAAGTTTACAACAAAATGTGGCTACTGCAGCAGCAAAGCATAACATTATAGCTACACAATAAATACAATATTGAAGATATTAGCTGAATTGATTAGTTGATAATTAAGTCAATCCACTGAAAATGAACCATTGACTATCAATTAGTGGATCCAGACAATAATTGATTAAGCAATCAATAATGAAAATCAGTTGTTAGTTGCAGTCGTAGACAGAAAATTACAATACGTCCTTCATTAAACGCCTGAGCTGTTATTTCTTATATAGATGTATGTTCATGCTAACCATTGACAGATGTTGTAAAGCGATTATCCTATCTTATTTGATAGAAGATGCTCTGCAGCATTCACAGTCTGTAAGAATCCTGTGTTTGGTACAATCCAACTTTCTTTCCTTCAGATACAGCGAGGTCATTCATGAAGAAACATCGTGTCGGTCACTTCAATGAGGAAGAAATGGCGAAGAAGAAAGCTGAGCTCGCTGCTCGGGAGGAGGAACAGAAGGCTGCTGCTGATGCCATTTCTGTTGGCAGCCGATGCAAAGTGCAGGTCCCTGGGCAACCCACGAAGCTTGGCACAGTCATGTATGTTGGTAAGTGTGGATAAAGCTTAGCTGGTTTACTTTCTTTAGGACATTGGTTTAAATCCTGTGCGACTGAGGATTTTCTCTCCAACAGAGCAGACTTTGTTGTAATTTATGGTGGCCCATTACACAATCTGTGCAAGCAGTGTTGGAGGAATTATATCCCTTTTTATACATCGCTCTTCTAGTTTTAGGAGACTAAAATTAACTGCTGGATTGGCTGCTGACGTGTTTCCTGTGTGTTTTGTTTCATTTGGAGACTGTTGTTAAAGTCCACATGAATAAATAATCCTTCACATTTCATCTGAAGTGAATATAATCACCCTCAAGTTTCATTTTAAATCAGTTTTTCTTCAGTACTGAACCAAAACAATGTCTCACTGCAAGTAATTCATTGTGTCAGGTAGTTTTGTTACGATTAAACCATCTTCAAGTTTATTTTTGGTTGCTTTTTAAATAGCAATAAGATGGCTTGTAATTACCCAGATTTATGGAATATTAATCTCTGATCTTACACATAACACACCAGGGTTGGAAATTAACTTCTTTTTTTTTCTCCACCTGCCACTGTGGCTGGTGGATTCCAAAATCTACCAGCCACTCAATTGTTTTACCAGCCACTTTCCTGTTTTAACCGGCAGTGTGTAACTGCATGTGAAAAATAATAAACAAGATCTACAATATTCAAGCTTGATTATTTAGGAAAGTAGGCTATTTAATTTCATAAGGTTAATATTTAAACTCTTAAGGAAAATACTGACATCTCTCTCTCTCATACACACACATAGTAGTCTTCAGGCTGGTTCGTGCCTTCACGGCAGCCGTATTCTCCAGGGCTGATTTTCCCTGTACTCAGAGGTGTAGTGCTATTTGTTTAAGTACCGGAGCGCGCCTATGACGCGCGTGCATTAAGTTGTGGTTAGTTTGGAAGGTGATGTAACCACTGTTCCTACGTTGACAAGTTTACATTATTTAACTACATCATCGTAAACTTTTACCTTTTTAGCTGTTCCAAAAACTGAAAGGAAGCTTTGCTGCCTTTTTCATCTTTACTAGTTAACGTTAGCTCGCTGTAGACTAGAGAAAAAATTATTTAATTCACTCAAAGGTTACGGGCAGCTACCGAAAACTTTTAAGGTGGAATGTTACTCAATGCATGAGTTAATGTTGTGAATCAATCAACACACCTTAAATGTGAATATAACAACTTTGACCAACTTTGTCTCCTTGTTAAAGTATCAGAGTGAAACAAGCAGACTTGCGATTCAGTCTGTGTTGTGGAATGTCACAAATCGCTCTGCTACAATTGCATTATTTGTTTGTATATCCTACTTTTATTTAACCGCCACTGTGGCTGGTTGATTGAGCAAATTCACCCACCGCTACACAAAATCACCCGCCACCATGTAACGCTCTCACAACTAGTCAATAACGATGAATGAACTAAACATTTCTCATTTAAAATGTGTATTTTTTTCTGTTATTGTCAGTTTCAGCAGTTAATGAAGACTGAGCATTTAGGATCACGACTAAGCAAACAATAAAAGTAGGAGTACCTGATGTAAAGAACAATGTTGTTATTTTTATTGCAGGTACAACAGATTTCAAGTCAGGCTATTGGGTGGGTGTGAAGTACGATGAGCCCCTGGGAAAGCACGATGGAACGTAAGAGCACAATCTGTTTTTTTTTAAGCTATGCACAATGTTGATCATGTTGGTCTTGATTTTGCATTTGACACTGTCTTTTTTTATAAATTGTGTCTCCACAGTGTTGAAGGGAAGCAATACTTTGCATGTGAGAACAAATATGGTGGATTTGTGAAGCCCCTGAGTGTGATTGTGGGAGACTTTCCCGAGGAGGATTACGGTTTAGATGAGATGTAGGACTGCCCTGTAACAAAGGGGGTGGAGTGTTTTCTGCCCTGAAATTTGAGCGTCAACCTCAAGCTGTTATCCATTCACCAACCAGAGATGATGGAAAGTCATTGTTTATTGTAACAAATGAAATTTTTGTTTTTCTTTTGCTTCTCTGGAAGGCATGATCCAAAGATCGGTGTCTAAAGGTCTTTTAGGTTCAAGTTCTCTCTCACTAACAATAATGCAACCTGATAGAGATGAATGTCAGGTAGTACATCTCCGGGTGTGCTGGATATGATAACAACACAGGATAGAGGAGCTCACACCAACATTGGTTGATAAAGGAGAGGGTTTTTGTTGCATGTAAGGCAGCATAATGAAGGTTAATATGTAGTCCTTCATTTCACACACTTCTTTTCAGTTTAATTTACTTGCTTCAGTACAAGCTTTCTCAAGATGGGAGTCTTCTATGTCATCTAAAAGTCTGTAGTGACAGTTTTAGATAACAACTTCATCTCTTCTAATTTAGTTTGTATCAGTTTGTACAAAGATGATTGTATATAACTGTTTATAGTAACTGTAGTCTTAGCATTTTTTGAAGACTGTAAATTGCTGAGTGATCCAAGGACTGGACAGCTATGTGTCGCAGGAAAAATCCCCCCTAAAATACTTTGACACTAGAAAGTGCCATTGTACTTTGTCATCCTGACTAACCTGACATCACACACATACATATACATACATACATACATATATATGTGTGTGTGTGTGTATGTATGTATGTATGTATGTATATATGTATGTGTATATGTGTGTATATATATATATATATACACACACATATATATGTGTATATATATATGTATATATATGTATATATATATGTGTGTATATATATGTATATGTATATATGTATATGTATATATATCTCCAACTGAGTTAAATTGGAGAAACATTTTCCAGTCATTGATTACAATAAATGTTTAATTGTCAAAGTCATTCCACCACATTTCACTCATGATTGGCAGACAAGAAATTCACAGTTGAAGAGGAAAGAACAATAAATCCTCACCAACAGTAGCCTCAATAGTCCATAGTGCTTTTTTGAGCTACATACGTGTACAATGCCTTGAATAAGAGTGTGAAAGTATGTAAGGGTGGATGCTTCCTTTCTAAACAACTTTAAATTCCTTAAATTTCATTTTGTGTTTGTATGTAGAATCTAAAACTCCCATTTTTAGGTTTCCAAGTGGCTACAAAATGTAACCCCGTTTATTTTTCTGTGACCGAATTCCTTTTGTTAAAAATTAAATTGTCTGCACTTGAATGTGTCCTGCTTATATTGAACCACTGAAATAAAAAATGACGTTTCAAGTTGAAAACTTGAAATGGTAAGGCTCAATTTGACTATTCTTTCATGTAAATGTAGTCAATCAAGTCAAATTTATCTTACGGAGCTCTCCTGTATACAATTGGATGACAAAATCCATCCAACCATCAGCCATACCTGCTTATCCTGGATGAATGAATCCAATAATTTTGGAGAGTGTATACTGGAAAATAACCAGTGAAGAGCAGTAACTCTGGTACATCCTCCAAAATTGTGGAATTGGATGCTGAATCGTGTTTGATTTTTCTCAGAAGTCCTTAGATGTGTCTCAGAGAACTCAATCTCAACTGAAATCAATTTGAAATTGTATTAAAAAAATTAACATTAAATTTTATGTCGTACCTAATGGGCAATTTTTAACATTCCTGAATGTTTTTTTATTCCTGCAGTTCCATATAAGCACGACACATTGAGTTTAATGCAGTTGAAGTACAATCTCTGTTCATACAATCCCTTTCTTTACATGTCCTTCATTCGCCCTGTAGTATTACAGTCTTTTCTTCAGGTAGGGGGCTTATGTAATCGATCATTTAGTGGAGATGTTTGTTTCCCATCTGTAGCGTAAGTATAAATCGTATCTATAAGATTTACAATGTACCATTAGATGTATATTTTTGATTAGATACCATTGAAACCAGGTTGGCCATTAAAGTAGGAACAGCAAAAACCGTAAAACTTTGATTTTATGTGTTTGTCTCTACATGGCATTATCTCGTGTTCAGTCTCTGAATCATCATAACAGTGAACAGCTACACCAGTCACCCCAGTTAACTGCCTCTCCATGATAATCACCACAACACTCAGCTTTTGAAAATGTGCATTTCAAATGAATGATATGCCTTATTTCTGCTTTGTTTTATGTTACCGGTCCAAAACTGTTTTTCATCCTCTAAAGTTTACAAAAGAAATGTAAATGAATTATTCTTGTGGTTTGTTTTCAATGAATGTAGTGTTGTTCTCTTTTCCTTTTTTAAAAACTCTGTTCATCTCTAAGGTGCTGGTGTTACTATGTGCCAAAGGGTAATGCATAATAATAATAATAATAAAATAATAAAAATGATTTGCCAGTACAGGAGCTTATCAGATTGAGTTGATTTGTGTGCACATGTAACACAACATGGACATTTACTCTTTGCCTGAAACTAACTTCATTACACTTAATATTTACTTCAAAATGTGTTTGTACTCACAATAGTCATTCTGTTTGTGCATTATCTTCAGTTTTACAACTGCTACCTCTGTCTACTCTGTTAATACATCTATTGCATGTCTGCCCATCCTGGTAGAGGGATCCCTCAGCTCTTCCTGATCTTTCTCCCTTTAACAGTTTTTATGGAGTTTTTCGTTGTATGAGTCAAATTTGTTTTGTGAAAATTTTTTTGTCTTTATTGATAAAACTTACTTGATGTGACAATGAAGGAACATTATGCCACAAATGTGTAGTGCCAGCATGCAAAACATCTTGAAAGAAAAAAATTTAATTTAATTACTTACCTGCCCTACATTACTTTGCTGAGAAATTAATGAGAACAAGTTTGAGTGCCTTAGAAAAAACAAAAAACAAACATGCCTGGACACATTACGTTCAAGACAACAGTACAGGGTGCTTTAGTGAATATATACAGTATGCAGAATATTACAGTATTATCAGCATGTATACTTAAAATATCAAAAGTAAAAGTACTCAGAATGGCCTTATCTTATATTATCAAGTGTTATTACCTTGTTGGACTCATATTAGTGATGAATTAACATGTAGGCAGCCTTTAATGTTGTAATTAGTCGAGGTAGAGCCCATTTCCACCAATGTGATGAAGAAAAAAAAGATCCTGTAAGTCATTTTAATGAGTTAATATCTCAAAATAATGAGAAACTTTCTCAAAATAATGAGAAGCTGACATAAGTCATTATTTTGTGATACTGACTCATTTTGAGATACAAAGTCATTATTTCGAGATGCTAACTCATTATTCTGAGATACTAAGTCATTATTTTGAGATTCAGTCATTATTTTGAGATATTAACTCATTATTTTGAGATACAAAGTCATTATATTGAGATATTAACTCATTATTTTGAGATACAAAGTCATTATTTTGAGATATTAACTCATTATTTTGACATACTAAGTCATTATTTTGAGATTCAGTCATTATTTNATAAAGCAGCATACTTGCATTTTATTCCCAGCAGCATAAAATAGAAATACTAAAGCTATTTAACAAAACACCAAGTAGTGCAGGTTACATTTTTAGAAAGCTTTCATTTTATAAGGTCACACGTCCTAAGGTGCGTGACTAAGCACTGCGTTTCATGCCGTTTCATCAGCCTTGTCACAAAAAGCAGCTTACAATATTTATCAGCCTCACATGTTTCATCACACCCCCGAAGACGCGCGTCACCGCAATGACGCTACAACTGAGCTCTCGCGAGAGGGAGCGCGGTTTCCCAGCCAGCAGTGTGGTGGTGTGGTGTGTGCGCGATAGAGACAAGGAAAGATGGCGACGCAGGAGAGCGAAGCAACTAAAGCTACCGTGAGCAACGGCGAGGTAAAATGAATGACACTCTTGTTGGTTTATTTACTTCTCAGGTCCGGTTTAAGGGGAGAGTTTTGTTTGTTTGAGCGTTGAGTGTGCGGCCGTTAACATTTAAACGTGTTACCGATCGTTACACGAGCCCCGGTGACGTTGTCAGTGCCGGTTGGTTTTAAAACGACCCCCCTGCTGCCGTTAACGATGTGTTGAGAAATCCTGAGTGTTAGCGAGCAGATGTACGGAGGGAGAGCAGCGTTAGCGGTCAAATCTCTACTAAAGACAGACATTTACATAAAAGTGACAAGATAATGAGTTGACTCCAAGTGTGGTGGTGTGAGCCAGCTGACTGCTGCAGTGTGTCAGTTAGCTAATATCACAAGGCCTGGACCCGAACAACGCAGCTCGGCTTGACTAACCAGGCCAGTCTCAAGCAGCTCTCACACATTTCTTACCTACTGTTAAATCTTGTCACCTGCCTTTTTTAATCCACAACCATTCAGGGGAAAACTTTAGGCTACATTTCGTAAAGGTTTACCTGGCAGCTTATCTTGTTAACATTGACAGGTTACATGAATCAGGTGTAGCCCATCGTTAAATTTGGCTAACCCCGAAAAATGCTCTCTTGAAATGATTTAAAAGCAGTTGTTGGAGGTAATTGGAGGGGTATCTAGCCAGCTACTAATTATTTCCGGTGTGACAAATGTCTATCACAAGTTACCAGAGGTCAAAGTGAATCATCATTCTCTAGAGGCGAACCACTGGTCTCCGTTGAGCTCAATCCAAAATCTGTCATTTCTAGTTGTACAAAACATTAATATGACAACACAAGCAGACTGTAAAGCTGTAGCAAATATTTGGTGTCTTTACATTATTAAAGAGCAAGACAATGGCTTCAGGAGTGTAGTTTTGGTTTTTGTAGGTTTCAGTTTTGAATCTAGCCCCAGTTTACGGCTCACACGTGTTATCATTACATCCAAGTCAAAGAACTAACCTAGATAAAGTAAAGATAAATCCCTGACAATCTCAGAAGAGCCCAGAAGGTCATTTAACAACATTTTACCACTGTTTTGAAGGAGTCCTGAAAGTCTCTTACAACTATCTGGGTAAATCAATAGCTGCATCTTGACAAACGGGTTACACAAGCTGTGGTGTTCAGGGAGCAGAATATCTGTTTTTATCCAGTTAGAAGTGTCCTTTAGGATTCTGGAAAAAAAACCCAAAATAGTGGTGTGGGGGTTTTTTTTGTACATATCGACAGGGATTTATCTAGCAAAATAACAAAACGAAATCTGATGATGATACACAAGTGGGAGAAACGAGGGTACAACATGCACCTAGTGTCTCTTTTTGTGATAAAACTGCTCTGTCGGGATAAATCAGTTTTTAGATGAGGCACTTATGTTGCCCTCAAGGCCCACTGTTGGTGAATCAGTTGAGAGACATTTCTGTGGTATTAATCTAGGGGAAACACTAAGTGGCTAGTAGCCAGATATAACCATAGGTGTTTGCTCTGCTTTTCATTTTTATTTAATTTTCTGCTGAGTACAGGTGTAACTGTATTGGACCCAGCACAACACAAGATGAAATCAGTGTTTTCAATGTGGAAAGACCAGCTTTAATGTTAACAAATAAGCATTGTAGCACAGATGGAAAGCGCTTTTGGCCAGTTGTAATTGACACACATTCAGCAGACATGCCTTTTATATCCTTATTTATCTGCCTAATATTGCATGTCAGCTAGCTTCCTCCTGCAGGAGATACTGTTGCCATGTGTCGTAAAAACATTACCAGAGAAGTCTCCACTTCTCTGAACTTTCCACCCTCCTCCTGTCAGACACACGCATGCAGCGTGAAGCATTTACTCTGCACCCTGAATAGGTGGTTAATTGTTAATCCCTGTTCAGAGGGTGTAAATTGTAAATTATTTTCTTGAGCTGCAACAGATAACCTGTTTCTGCCGGCGAGCATATTGGTGATCCGTCTTTGTAGTGGTTATTATGCTGATCCCTCCGGGAGACCGAGATCCATGTCTCTGATAATAGAATCGCTTCTATTTTAACACAACAGGACATGGCAGTGAGGATGAAAAGCTCTATTTTGAGCCACCTCATGGCCTTGAATTGTTCTGTTTATGAAGGCCAGTGGCTTATCTTACCTTAACATTTTCACTATTCACGCATTTCTAGGCCTTCTTGACACCCTTATAAATGGCAAGAACCTGCTAAGCGGAAAACATTTTTTACCCCCAAGTGTTGTTTGTTTCTAGAGGCCAACCCTCTGGTCTCCCATGTGTTGGTGACAATGGGGGAGATTAGATGTTTAGATAGTGAATGAGTCTCATGACTTGGCATGCGCTTGTGTATTGTGTCCCTTGAATAGTGCGTGGCCTTCCTGGAGGGGTGGGGGGAGGCTACATCAACACGCTGAAGCAAACTAATGACAGATTTTTACTGATCTTTGATATGCAAATATGCATGCTGGTACTCACATGAATTTGACCTCGGAAGAGTTATTTAAACTATGTCAAAACTACAAAGGCTCTGTTAGGTCAATTGATCATGGTAGCCTGTCAAGATTGATTAATCTTGTCAGTACAGTTTCATTTCTAAGCAAGCTTGAGTGCTCCTTCGTCATCTTTAGATGTCCTGTAATTTGTAATTATTGTAGAGCTGTAACAACTCGTATATCTTTTCATCAACTAATCTATTTAACTTGTTCTCGATTAAACGTTTACTCTATAAAACGTCAGAAAATAGTAAAAAATGCCACTGTCAGGTTTCCAGAGCCTTATATTATCTTCAAATAGGCTGTTTTGTCTGACCTGAACAGTCAAAAACCACATTTATTCAATTTAAAATGATATAAAGAGAAAAAAAATTTCATATTTAAAAAGCTGGAATGAGAGATGTTTGGCATTTCTGCTTGATATGTGACTTAAACGATTATCTGATTGTAAAAATTGTTGCCAATTAATTTCCAAATCCGCTGTGTGTGTTATTTGCCAAGCATACATTTCATTGCAAATGTCCTGCTATAAATTTGTGACGAAAATGCCAATGTTACCTGACTTGAGCATATCATTGCGTGACAATTGTGTTTTAAGCAGTTTATTAAAACAAATTTCACAAAGATCATTGGGTAATTAATTACATGAGGTCACCACATAATAAAAGTCTTAGATCAGTCATATTTTTGTCACCTTATCTCCACCTTCAGTCTTTAAAGATGTACTACATAGAGGGTGAATCAGTGCCTTATAGATTATACTGTATCATTATATCACTTCTTTAGGCTTTCAGTAAAGTACAGTGGCTACATCTGACTTTTTACCGCCAGTAAAGCTGTTCTTGTTTGATGACGTACTTCATTACACGATGCCATTGCTGCTCCATCATTGTGGCTTTCTCAGGCTACGCTAACTGTGTGTCTGTCTGGTCGTAGGTGAGCAGCAATGGCACTGCTGCAACAACAGATGGCCAGACTGTGCAGACGGCTGAAAATGCACAGGATCCTCAGCAGCAGCAACAGCAGCAGCAACAAGCACCTAACGCATGGCAGGTCATTAAAGGAGTCCTCTTCAGGTGAGTTTTTCTTTTTAGTCTTTTAATCTGGCAGGCTCGTGGCTCTCTTAACAAGCGCAGAGCCAGCCCACAGATAAAAGATTACTTTGATAGTATGGGTGTAATAATTCACAAAATACATGATGTGATATGTTATGGTGGTGTCACAATCTATATGAAAGTGGCAAGTAAAGGGAAAATAGTGTGCAGAGCCACAGCCTCACTCTTATAAAGTTCACCTGCTCCAGATCTGTGTTGCCTCTCCATCAGCCATTTTACCCAAATTTGGCCTTTTTAAAATCAGTTTCTTCATCTTTTTTTTTTTTNNNNTTTTGTGTGCAAATTGCAGCCTAAACGAGCAAGACAAATGAATAATTAAGTCATGGATTTCCATTTCTGTTTCGGTACAGTCATAAGGGAAAATTTGTTCTCGCTGGACTTGGTGGGTTGACACGGGTCAGGTCTCTAATTATGGTCTATTTAATGTTCAGTGCTTTGTTCACTGTATTTACTCAGCTGTTCAGCAAGTGCTGCTCTCTGACTGTGGTGAATGAACCAAAAAATCCTGCACTTGTACCCGATCACTTGTACTCACTATTATTTATTAATGCCATTTTGGTCCTTTTGTCAAGTAATTGTAAGTAAAATAAGTAAACAGCAACACAAACAAAGCGAGTACAAGTAATTGACTGTGTGCAGGATTTTTTTGGTCTTTCACAGTCCGAGTTTATGATCCGATGCACCTGTCTACTCTCTGGAGTGCAAGAGATTTGAGAGAGTTGTGTTACCTGACTGTGGTTGTTATGTGTTGCTGCCTAGTGTTTGTAGATTGCAGTAGTTTTCAGGGCATTTCAACAGTTAATTTTCATGTTTTGCAGGTTCAGGAATCAGTAAATGTTGAGGGATATGTTCCTGTATAACCAAATGTGCAGTAGCTCAGGAGCAAGGGTTATGTTGCACTAAAAATGTTCATGCAAAGTGCAGCATGAATGGAGCTGTTACCAGTGTACAGTAGTACTTTTTTGGCACCTAATTTGAATAAAACCCTATAGCTTGTTTTCCCTAGGCAAGCACTTACCTTGCCAGCCAATCAGCAGCCACTTCAGTAAAAGAACAGGTCCATTTATTTGATTAAAAAGATTATATGGCATTAACCATTGATAAATTACTTGTCTTTGGCATCAAACCTTTCAGTATCATGATTTGGAAAAGCAGGTGTGCTGCACACTCCTATATCCAGCAGTTGTAATGTAAAATTATCCTCAGACACAGGACTGTAAATGCAGCCCAAACAAATCATTTGTCATTGTTCTGCCAGTTCACCAAAATAATTACTGCACAATTCTCCACATATTCCTAAACTGCTTCATCTAATGTAACTGATCCCCCGATGGGTCCCGAACAAACGTGAAAATACTCCCTTCCATCTCACATAGAACATATTCTGCAGAAAACAATTTCGCATTTACGACACCGAGCTCAGAAGAAGGAGCTTACAAGAAGCTTTTGATGGCAGTCAAAGTGTGAACGAATGAGTCAGTGAGGGTAGGTAGTCAAGGTAGTAGCTTTGGTTGTGCAGGACAGAGTTTTCGGTTGAAAAGAGAGGAAAATTCACTTGATTGTTTTAGATCATTTTGAACTCTTAGGACTGAGGAATGCCAAACTAAGATCTTGTCTAAAGCGGATGTGTAAAGTCTTTGTGAACATGATGCACGTTCAGCACTACACCAAACCACTGGCCTTCAAGTCAACACCCCTCCTTATAAATGTAACTATGATATCAGACAGAAAAATGCATTATTTCTGTGTCAGTTTAACCCATACCAACCAAAGAGGGAAGTATACACACAAAGCACACAAAGGGAAGTTGAAAGTCAGACTGATAAATTCAATTATATATTATAAAATCAATCAGTTCTTGATCTTTTCTAACATTTCACAATATTTTCTTTGTTTGCCAGAGTACTCTGTGTTCTTATTTCACTTCTAAGTTTGTCTCTTTTGACCTATCACTGATTTATGATGCAAGAAAGGCGTCCCTCTTAAAGCCTAAATGTAATGCGGTTTTACTGGATACAGTTAAATCAAATTAGCCTGCTTGTGGTTTCACTCTCCTGCAGCAGCTCTTCAGATCTCAAGAGAAAAGGTCAAAGTGAAATACTTTGTCTCAGAATTTTTATTGCTAATGTACCCAGTATTTGTCCATTTACAAACAAATTTAAGTATTAAACCAATCATCACCCTTACTGCTCTCCTCTTATGTTTTTGTTGTTATGTTTTGTTTCCTTATTTCCTAAATCTTCTTGTCCTCTGACTCTGTCTGCACTTGTTCCTCCAGAATCTTCATAATCTGGGCGATCAGTAGCTGGTTCCGTCGAGGGCCGTCCACTCCTGACCCCAACACGCCAGCCGGGGCACCCAGAGTACCCAGCAGGAACCTCTTCCCCAAGGACACCCTCATGGTATTACACCTGTCCCCTCTGTCCGTTGCCTTATCTGCATAGCCGGCTGTTTGCTTCAACATTTTGTAATTGAATTGAAGCGGTTCATTCTTAAACGCCCCTCTGATCCCCTCAAGTATTTGAACAGCAAACCAGCGTTATCTCCCCCTTTCAGACCAACTTGCTTGCTCTCCCCTGACTCTGTAATCTCATAAATACCTTTTCTTTTCTCACCGTGCCTGCAGGACCTGTACGTGTACGTGTCCCAGGAGGAGGTGTTCACCGACTTCAACAACACAGAAGCCCTGTTCTGGTTCCACAGGGACCTGGTCTATGGAGACTGGACCACGGGGGAGAGCGGGGACGGCTGTTACGAGCAGTATAAGGAGATGGACATCCCAGAGGTGGGGATGACTGAGGATGGAGGGGAGGTGCAGTGTGAGAGGAGAGAGCAGGGAGTGAGATGAGACAGGCAGTAGATGGATGGTGAGACAGAGCAGGTATTAGTTTAGGAAATGAGGTAGACGTTGGTGAAGGGCAAGAAAGACAAGTTGGTAATAAACTTGACAGATTTGTGATGTAGATGTGTATTTGTCTCAAACTCTAATACGTCTTCCTGTTTGGTGTGCACTTGCAGAAAGTGCAGCAGAACGGTTCCCTTTACATGCACGTCTACTTCACTAAAAGTGGATTCCACCCAGACCCCAAACGCAAGGGGCAGTATCGCAGACTGGCAACAGTTCACGCAACACGAAGTAAGCAGCACACGGATTGTAAACTTTAAACAAAAGCTGTAATAATAGAATTATATATATGATCATTTCTGTGTGTTAACCTTTACTTGTTTACTCTTTCAGTGCTGAATAAATTCAAGCGAAGAAAGTTTCTGAAGACAAAGAATCTGCTAACAGGAGAGACGGAAGCAGATCCTGAAATGATCAAGGTTGATATATTTTTGTTTAATTTTTTATTATTTTTTACACTGTAGAGCCGATATTGGCTTATTGCAATCATATCAGTATCAGTGAATATGTAGGCTGATAAATGAGAAGAAATTGTACAGAAATAATAATAATAAGTAATTTAGAAATAGTCGTTTGTCCACTGACGAGGTGATTTTTCAACTGTAAAATGTCCAGCTCTGTGTGTATCTTGGTCACTATTATTTAAAAAAAAAAAAAAAAAATCTGAGGGATCATTATCAAGATTGATTGTTTATGTGAAAGAAAATGACCATTGTTAGTTATATTGTTTCAGATTTTAAAAGTATTTTAGAATATGTATCAGTATCAGCCTCAGAGATGCAGTATTGGTCAGGCTGTAGTACACTGTATTATGAATGGATATGGTAGTGTTTCAAGCTGCGTCTTGAAAACTGCAAAAATTGAGTTTGCCAATTTTATCTTTTATTATTTTACAGTTTGGATTTCTGATTTAGTCAAAACACAATCACGTCCTCGATACAGACTTTTGATCACGCACTCCTTTTCCTTGATTTAATTGATTTCGTGGTACAGGATTTTTGACTATGCCTACCAGTTTTGTCTTCACACATTTAATTAAAGTGACTACGTACTAGTGGGAAATGAACAGCACAAGAAAGATTTTAAGAGTGAATGTGCAAGTAATGACCGTTTTGATCACAAATAAGTCTACAGAAACACCTAAAGGCTGTGAGCAAAGAACCTAAATACATTTTACAAATTAGAATTAAAAAGCTAATCACTGACTTGTCTAATCAAACGTGTTTCCTCACAGCGGGCAGAGAGCCACGGTCCAGTGGAGATTATCTCTCATTGGCACCCCAACCTCACCATCAACATGGTAGATGACCACACTGCCTGGGTCAAGGGCTCTGTCCCCCCTCCTCTAGACCAACGTGAGTTCCCCTCGCTCACCTCTTTACTACACAGTGTTCTAAAATTTAAAAAGTCCCAACTATAACAGCTGTTTAATGTCCCACATAATGAGTTTTTTTTGTGTCAAACCATCTTTGACATTTCTCCTCTTCTACCCTGTCTCCCCCTAGATGTGAAGTTTGATGCAGTAAGTGGCGACTACTATCCCATTGTGTACTTCAATGACTACTGGAACCTTCAGAAGGACTACTACCCCATCAACGAGACCCTGACGACACTCCCGCTGCGCCTCTCTTACTGCCCGCTGTCCTTGTGGCGCTGGCAGCTGTACGCAGCCCAAAATGCACGCTCACCGTGGAACTTCCTACCCGAGGACACCTACGAGCAGTCTGATGAAGACCAGGACTCTGTCAAGGTGAGAGCTCAAGGGTCACAGAGACAAAAAACTGGAAAAAGAGGAATTATATTAGATGTGATGAGATGGAAGTATTTTTGTTTTTTTGATGCAAGTTTGCTTTTGGGTTCCTTCAAGTTGAGTTGCAATAATAATGGCTCTTATTTAGATATTTATATCATGATACATTGGAGAAATAAAACATGATCAGTGTGCTGTATCACCACTTATCAAAAGTATTGATTATGGGGTTTACAGAGAAACTGGCTGTATTTATAGTGATTTTCAATTTTTCTTTTGATCTCTACTTACACAGATTTAAAAACAAGATATTTAAGTTACTATGAGGCAGGTGTATCTTTACAACAGACATTGATTTTTTTAAATTTTCTGGCAGATGAACTGTATGAATTGTAAAATACTTTGCACTGCATCTTTACTTACATCTCAGCTGTCCGTAAAACTGTCAGAAAACACTTCATAATGCATTGGAAAAGTAGGTTGACTCCTGCTCTTCAGTTATACATTATGTGGTGTGATATTTGTCTTACAATATAAAGCACCTTTCAGAATAGCCTGTATTGGGACACAATCCTTTTTGTTGGGATTGTATCACAATAGTATTGTAGTATAGTGAGTTACTACCAAATATCTGGACTGGTGGACTTTAATTGTATATAAAAACTACTGTGTGGGCAGTTTTCTAGCTGTGTGGCCACTGTTGCACATAAAAAAACCCCACTCTCTTTGTGTAGGTGGCCCTTTTGGAAACCAACCCATACCTGCTGGGACTCACCATCGTTGTCTCCATCGTGCACAGCATCTTTGAGTTTCTTGCCTTCAAGAACGGTACGATCACATCAGCCAGTCTGCACTGACGACTTTTTTTTGTTTTAACAACAAAAGGAAATAGTTTGTGTCAGTCGACCCCTCAGCTTCATCTCACCACCATCTCCTCCTCAGATATCCAGTTCTGGAACAGCAGGCAGTCTCTAGAAGGCCTATCGGTGCGCTCCATCATATTTGGAGTGTTTCAGTCTCTGGTGGTGCTGCTGTACATACTGGACAACGAAACCAACTTCGTGGTGCAGGTCAGCGTCTTCATCGGCCTTCTCATCGACCTGTGGAAAATCACCAAGGTCATGGACGTCAGAGTAAGTCAGAACAGCTCTTGTTCTTTCATGCACAATATTGAAAACTCATAACTATTTTCCTTTTGAGCCAGTGGGCTCCTGTCCTCTTTCCTTAAAAGAATATTCAGACCAAAACTAATGTAGCCTACTTCACTGATGAGTTCATCTTCAGCCAAGAAAGTGGGCGCTAACCAGTCAATGTGTTCAGATGATACTTCCTGTTATGTTATCATTACCATATTCCAGTAACCACCTATTTTGTGTCTTTCTGTAGTTGGACAGAGAGAACAAAATCGCAGGCGTATTCCCAAGATTGGTATTAACAGACAAGTCAACATATGTGCAGTCTTCAACCAAAATCTACGACGATGTAAGTTAAATGAACACGCAACACTCGACACTGCTTTCAAAAATACATTTAGAAGACATGTTTTAAAACAGATGAAAGAAAATGACAGACACCATCAAACTCTCATTTATGCAAACCCATAAGTAATATTTTAGTCAATTTCATATAAACGTTTCTGATAATTCCTTTTCTCTCTCGTCTGCGAACAGATGGCCTTCAAGTACTTGTCGTGGCTGCTCTACCCTCTGTTTGGCTGCTATGCCGTCTACAGTTTATTGTATGTAGAGCACAAAGGCTGGTACTCATGGGTACTCAGCATGCTCTATGGCTTCTTGTTAACCTTTGGTAAGTTTGTCTGAAGCATTTATATACTCCACTACTTCTCATTTTGTCTTGTGTGGCCTTTTTGTTTTAGAAGAACATTTAAATTGAATGTCAGGTGTTAATATACATCTGCTGATGGCACATAAACAGGACTTAATGTACTGTAACATTTTCTTTTAATAATAAAACAAATAAATTGTAGATAACTATGAAAAAGGAGAAAATTGTAGAACAGGAGGTGTTCGCCTATTAGACATAATCTTGATGATTCATGTGTGTGCAATGTAACTGCCCGTGAATTAGCTAATGTCCATGAAATGATGCAGGGTGACACAGGTGAGCATCCACACAGTGCTCATCTCTTGTACGCAGCATGTAATTACCTATAAATTATAATATTTGATCTCTGTTTAAGCAACAAAGTTTAAAGACAAACATATTGGGCAGAAATCCAAATCATAACATGAAGATTTTTCATCGTAAAAGTGCAGTAAATCCCCCAAATACTGAAGTTTACAAGAAATTATTGCAGATGTTTGTCATTGAGAGTCATAAAAAAAAGTTTATTTTAAAAATATGAAACAACTGAGTAAAAGTAAAATATGTGAATTAAGAGAACAGTTTTTAAATACAAAAAAAGTGTATCCTAACAGACACTTTTTTGTGTGTTTAAGATTATAACTTCTCCCTAATATACAGTATGAGTTCAAATATATCTTTTCTTGTATACTCGTTCTTAACTCTGTCCCTGGAACTATTTATATGTTGTTCTCTTAATGTATTATTGATTTCACTCTCTGCTGACACATTGTGTGCAACAGGTTTTGTTCCTGTTTATGTAAATCTATTTTTAGAGGCCGGAGACGAGGCTGATTATCATTGTTTCTCTTAATTATCCTGTCACCAAGTGGATGTACATACAGCTAATGTTTTTAATCTTGCATCATGGTTACGTATCCAATTCCCAACAGCCTCTGCTAATGTGCCGTGTGTTAATTGACTTCACGGGGGCACGCTTGGTCATGTTGCCTGTGTTTAATTTATTGTTTATATTACCTAACCAGTGCCTTACTTTCTCTCTCTGTTTTTTATAGGTTTCATTACAATGACGCCGCAGCTATTCATCAACTACAAAATGAAGTCTGTGGCCCACCTCCCATGGAGGATGCTCACCTACAAGGCTCTCAATACCTTTATTGATGACCTGTTTGCCTTCGTCATCAAGATGCCCATGATGTACAGGATAGGATGCCTCAGAGATGGTACGTCCGCCCTCATCTAGATGTTGATATTTTTTATGAATTTACCAAGATTAGAGGAAGTGAAATAATCACCTGAAACAACTTGTGAAAGTTACAGTCAGTCAGATTAGTCGGTTGTTTAAAGGAAAGACTTTCCTCTTGTCTGGTCCTTCTCTTGTGGCACACTGACACTGGAGGAAATGTTCAATCATTGTCACTCATGGCTTCGTGTTTGATGCCCTGTAACCACAGAGCAACTGTTAAAAACACCATCAGCCTTTTGTGTGTTATAATTAATCCTGCAACTCCACCTAGCGTCAGCTCACTACATCTCAGTGATTCCCATGATGCCCTTTGCTATTACCAGATGAGGGGGGTTTTGGTGTAATTGAATATAAAGTCACAGTGCCGATCAGGTTATATTTAACCAACACTGATTGAGAGATGCTGCCACTAAATACATCTATGTGAACCAAAAGATCTAAATGATTTGACACGTATGTTTTTTTCTTTATTTCTGTGGCTTTTATGTTTTGTGTTTTCAGCTCATTCTCACTCAGGGTACCTCATATAATAATAATAATAATAATAATAATAATAATAATAATAATAATAATGATAATAATAATAAAGTGCGTTAGAATAAAAACAAATGATAAAAGTAAATGAGATGTAAAACAAGATAAAATAATTTTATTTCTTATGGAGTTAGCAGATCACAGATAAATGCAGGAGACTGACCATTCAAGGCTTTAAAAACGAGCAGTAAAATTTTAAAATTAATTCTCAAACTGTCAGGTAACAATAGGCTCACAATCATGTGACCCCTTTTAAAATGTTTTACAAACAGTTGTAAATGTTTCTTTTAGCTCACTGGTCAGTGAAGTGTGACACTTAAATAAAAGGCCAGTCTGACACAGACAGGTGTTCACAAAAGGTAAATGACATGATAGCTCCAGCTGTGGAAATCTTTTTTTTTTTCATTGTTAGGTGATGTCATTATCTCAGTCAGCTCTGCTCCAGTGTTTGTTTTCTGGGTTTCACTTTTCTCAGTAGTACGTTGAATATGGATATTGGTGGGTCTTGACAACACTGCATCCACAGTTGGAGTTTAGAAGATTTCATTGATTGCTGCTGGATCGCTTCACTGGCTTCATGTTGCATTCATGTCATATCAGAGTTACTGTAACTGCTAGTTTCCTCTTAATAACTTTCTGAAAACTCTGATATATCCAACTTGGCACATAATAATACACAATCGCCTGAAAACCAAATAAACATGGAATTAAATTGTCAGTACACAGTCATTTTAACCCTCACACAACTAACTGTGCAATTATACAAGCATCTTGAGTTGTCCAATGATGTGAACGCAGCTTGGTCATGAGCATTTTACACATTTTTACACCATTATACTACATTTAATTACCAAGCAGGTTATTAAAAATGTTCATTAAAGGAATAAAGCATTAGAAAGCTTGTTTCTGACTCTGTGTCCTCTCCAGATGTGGTGTTCTTCATCTACCTTTACCAGCGCTGGATCTACCGGGTCGATCCCAACAGGGTCAACGAGTTTGGCACCAGTGGAGTAGACCAGACCCAGAACAGCACGGCAGCGGCAGACGCTGCTCCCGCCGCCGCCGCCATCACAGACAAACCAGAGGGAGAGAAGAAGAACGATTAAGCGAGACCACACCCTTATCTGCCTCCCTGGCACTCACAGCTGGGGCGAAGAGGACTTGTGGAAGTTAGGCAGGGAGGGGAGTTGTCGTTTAGCTGTCATGGACGCCACTACAAAAAAAAAAATGCAGTTCAACTGTTCCCTCTGATTTCTGTGCGGATCCACAGAGAATCATATTCAGTGTAGACTTGGTAAATTTTTATTTCTGTTCCCCGCCCTCTCGTTTTGCAGTTCAAGTGAAGTAAAACAAAACGTGATGTACTGTATTCTGTATGATTTCTCAGAGGGTAACAGTGTCTTGGAGTAGAGGTCGGGAGGGGAATGGGTCGCAGTTATACTACATTTTTTTTTTAATTATTTTTTTTTTTATTATTATACAGGGAAGAAAGAGGCCAAGTGCAACTTTTGTTCTTTGTGTAGATTCCTTGTGAATTTTTCTTTTCATTCCATGTGAGCACCGTGTTTCGGATTTGCCTGGAAACTGGTGAGTAGTGCTGGAGGAAAACTGGAAAGATCCAGAGTCACGATGGAGGCTGAAAAAGAAAGGTGGTGACTGGAGACCAGATGGATGACCCCTACGGGACACTACCCACAAGACAGTGACTACTACCCTCGATTTTAAACAAATGGTTAATGTTCTAAACTTGAACATAAAAAAATAACAGCCTTGTTGGTATTAATATAAATATATTAATATTGTCAATGACTTAATTTTTGTTTTTCAGTCACTGAAGCATTCTTTTGTATGTCCTCCAACTGTACAGAATCTCAGCTTGTCATGTTAATAATACCGATGTCAAAACTGTCTAGCAGAAGCTAATTTACAAGTCTAATTTTTATTTCCCCCTCAGCCAGATGTCTGGTTTTCAAATTGTTACACGTTCTCACTCCAAACCAGATCACCTGGACAGACACAGTGGAGACGGTCAGGTGTGTGCTGGAAGAGTTACAGTGTCTCTTGTTTTAATTTTGAGTGCTGTAAACCCTGAAACAAAGATGATTCCATGTTGGTACATATTAAATTTTGATTCATTCATGTTTATAGTAAAACTTATGTGTGATTTAAAATGTCTATGCAAAGCTTTTTGATTTTACTCTTTTTTTTTGTTTGTTTGTTTGTTTGTTTTTACTCTGGGTTCAAGAACAAATATTTATACATGAAACTTGAAATTTTTCACATGAATTTCTCTTTGTTACAGTTAATACAGCATGCACATTAGGGCTGCATCTAACGATTATTTTTGTTATCAATTAATCTGGCACTTATTTTCTCAATTAGTCGTTTGGTCTATAAAACATTAGGAAACTGAAAAATCCTCATCATAATATGTGATGACCTCATCAAATGTCTTGGTGTGTCCGACCAATAGCCAGATCCCAAAAATATTCAATTTATTTTAATGCAAGAAAAGTGGCAAATTTTCACATTTGAGAACCTGGAACAATCAAAGTTTTGCTAGAAAATACAATTAGTCGAATATCAAAAAAGATGCTGATTAGTTTTCTGTCGATCGACGAATTGATTAATCGACTAATCGTTGCAGCTCTAATGCATATCATTGTGTGGTTAGACCTTTGCACCCTTTCACCCGGAAGGCTTGAGTTACAGATTTCAACTAACTAACAATTTTTTGTTTTGACAGAAAACTGTGAGCCATCACCATTTTTCCAGAGCCTAAAGGTGGTGACTTTAAATTTGTTTTTGTCTGACAAAAAGTTCAAAACTTGGGAAGAGATTCAGTTTACAAAGAAATAAAAATGAGAGAAGCAAAACAAATACTCGCATCCAAGAGGCCGAAACCAGCAAATGTTTGGTATTTTTGTTTGGTAAAGTGACTCAAACGATTAATTAATTATGAACATGTTGCACTAAATTGTTTCAGATGTACTTGAGTTTGATCATCAGTCACTGTAAATTTAAATTGTGAAGTTTGTGTGGAAAAACAAGCAAGTGGGAGGACTGCTGGCACAAAGTACTAGACAAGTACATGTGTACATAATGTAACGCAGTGAAGATGCTGCAGAAACCTTTTTTACTAACCCTTTTTGGAAATCAGACTTTATAGTTGTAACAGTTAATTTAACCCTCACACTGGAGCTGAGTAGCCTGGTTTCAGACCTCTGAATTTCTGCCCACGTTTTTTTTCTTTCAGCAATTCAAATAGTTCATAGCGAAAATAATGGCAATTTCGTCAGTCAAAATCAGGCTGTGACCTGCAGACTGTATGTGAGCAAGTTGAACAAAGAGTGATGTGACTGTTCATTTTAAAGGCTTTCAGAGTCCTAAAGAGGTGAAACTCTTCAGCATTTCACAAGAAGATTATTGAAATGTTTAGCAGAAATGTTTTTCCTCCCTTGTGAATCATCTCCCACGTTGAGAAACAGACTTCTCACGGCTGCAGCTGAGATGAGTTATCTAGCTGTTTTTTTTTGTTTGTTTTGAACTTGAGTCACTGCTTCCTCTAAACGCCTCGACTTTCGCTTTCCGTTTCCTTTAAATCGCCTGCTCTCTGTGCGGTCAGCAGGTGTCGCCGTTGCGCCTCATATCGAGCAAACAGCCTCAGTTGATGGTGTAAAGACGCTGGAATACGTCACAGTTATACGGCAGTTACTGAACGTGCAGAGATGTTATTGGTGCAGTTTGACAGCTATGATTATACATGATGAAATTAGGAATTCCCACTTCTCCCACAGTTTAAAGGAGACAGGAGCTGCAGCAGGATAGCAGCATGATGCAACCGGGATAAATATCTAAGCTGGGGAAAAAGCTGGCTTTGACTAGCTTGGGTTTGGTTTATAACTGAGTGGTGTGTGTGTGTGTGTGAAGGGATGGAGGCTCATTTAAATAGTTGCAAATAGTTTTTACTATGCAAAGAAGCAGGAAAAAACAAAAAACAATGACATAATAGGGGAAAAATCTCCTTATTTAGGTTCTCTTTTGGGCTCAAACTGCTGAATATTTAAATTTAGTGACATTTTTAACTTAATAAGGCTGAAGTGTGGTACCTGCTGTCCTGGGGGGGAGTTTCCCGTCTGGGAGGTGACGTGACGTTAGGGGATTTCCACAGCCTGGACCAGCCAATCAGAGCGAGGCTGCTGCGGAAACACTAAACTGAAGCGAACTGCTCCTCAAACATCATTTCACACATGGCTTCAAGACGGTTTGACACCATTTCAGGGGTCTGTACAAACACTCAGAGCTGGTTTGTAGCCTGACGAGTCTTTTACCTGCGCTGCTTTTAAACAAAGACACAAGTTTAGACCCCGAGAAGAAGACTAACACCGGAAGTTATTTGGATTTGGAAAGGATTCAAGGACACGACGGCGGAGTTGATGGTCTTTAAGGACTCCTCACATGCGATGAAAGACATGGACGTCTTAAACGGTATCTCTGGTAGGTTTTAAGTGTTTAATCTTCATATTTGTGTGTGATTGTGTGTGTGTGAGGGAGAGAGTGTGTGTGTGTGAGCTGACATCATCATCAGGCATGTGATTTGTCAGAGGAGCCAACACCCATCCCCGGGATCTCAGCACTCCTGCCCGGCTCCTCTGCTCTGCTTTGTGCATGTTTATTATTTACAAACAGCTGTTTTTATTCTGTGTTTACTGAATGTTTACTCTGTTTGTCCTGCAGCGCGAGGGCAGTCAGACTTTGGTGAGTATGGACTCTTTGTTTTTGTTTGTTGTTTTTGTTACCTTTTTGCCCAGGATGCACGAGGTGATGCATGTGTGTGTGTGTGTGTGGGGGGGGTGAGTGTGAGGCTGTTATTGCAAAGTGTGACCTGAAGCGACCTCGTGCAGAGGGAGAAGTTAGACTATGATTATTGTTTCTGCTTCCTCATCTTGTACTGTGATGTTTCCCACAAAGCCTCTGGTTAGTGAGGTGGCACTGAGGTGCAAAACGGAACATTTCAGGCAACAAGTCAACAACACTGAAGACAGAAACAGCAGTATAAGCTTTTCTATGTATTCATTTTAATATATTTATTGCATTTAAGGATGAAACTTACTGTCATTATTCATTATTCTACCTTGCTTAATTGTCTATATACAGTACAAGTCTATAAAATATTGAAGAGTGAAAAATGCTCATTACAATTCCCAAAAACCCAAGTTTGCATATTCAGAAAGCTTGCATTTATTGCATTTACTGTTCAAAACTTGGAGAAATTGAGTTTACTATCATAGAAGTGTAAGAAAACAAATATTCACATCTGAGAAGCTGGAAACAGTGATTTTTTCCCCACATTTTTCCCATAGAAAATGACATAAATGATTACTCAGTTATTAAAATTGTTGCTTATTAATCGTCTTTTGATTGCCTAATAGATCATCTTTGCTCTAATTGCATTTTACGTGTTTTTTTTACCACTGCTTTCTTAATATTTTACGCACCGTGGCTGCAGGAAACTGTAGTTTCTGTTTGGTTGGCAAGTGTCAGACATAGTCGACCACAGGCATAAATCAGCGCGCACCGTATACTTAACTGCTGGTAACCATAACAACAGGACTTAGGCATCATTACTGGTTAACTGTCACTGGTGAAACCAACCTTACTATGGATTCAACTAACTAACTAACCATTTTAACACAAGACATTTTATATTATCAGGTAATTGGTCATGCTACAAACACGATAATGCACTTTTAGGTGTCCTGATATAGAAAATAATGGACTGTGTGGAGTAAACAACAGCAAAAAAAGTCTTGTTACCTTTATTCTTCATTGCTTTAATGATAAATCAGTAATGAAATCACTGTTTTCAGACATTTTACACCAACATTAGTTCAGTTAGTTTGGAAGCTCGATCTGTTAATCATCAATATTTTGTTTACAGACCTCATCGACGAAATCATCACAGAGGACAGTGAGCGGTCGGTCACCTCCCTCCCTGGACCTCCTCCCCCTCCTCCTGAGCTCATCAGCGAGAACCACAGGAGGCTGCAGCAGAACCCCGTGCTGGTGGCGAGAGGCACCGCGTGTCAGGTGAGCGGGATAAAAACATCACTGCTGGGTGTGCTCTCACAGTGTGAGAGTGTTTGTTCCAGTGTGGTCACTCGTGTTGTTGTGCTCTCTGCGGTGTCGACCTCAGTGAGCAGTTTCCTACATTTCCTAGAATGACTGTTGGTAACACCCAGAAGGCAAGCAGGAAGGAGTCTCTTTCAGGTGTCGGTTAGTGGCCAGTTTGGGGCAAATGGGGCAGCAGCAGGTCTTCACAAACACAGATAAAGTTTAGTTATACATGATAGATCCTTTTCTAAGTGATTATTGTATATGAAGTGTTAGAAACGCTGCTTATTTTAGCTTTAATCTTAAGACTGAATACAAAGGTTCCTGAAGATTAAAGGAAATTTTAGCGTTAGAGTTAGACTACGTTAATGCTAAAACAAGTAAGCCATTAATCGATTAGTCGATTGTCAGAAAGTTCATAGACAACAAGTTATTTAATTGTTTAATCCTCTACTCTAAGACTTGTTTGTTTTGGTATCTTCTGATAGTGTATCAATGCCATATTGGTATAAAAACTGTTGTTAGGTGAAAACAAGCAACATGATCATTAGAAAAGTTGCATTACGACCCACATCATGGTTTCCTATTTCTTTATGTAATAACAACATAATTTTATCCACCCTGGTCTTAGTTTTTTCTTTTCTTTGTGTTGTTTCTGAAACAATGGGCGTCACATTTTCTGCTCATTGCATAAGAAATACAGAAGGACCTTTGTGTATCCTTGAGACAACGAATGGAAAATCACATTTTAGGAATATATAAAATAAAATATGTCTTTAAACAATCAAGTATGCTTATTTAGAGATTCATGCCTATATTTCTACAAGTTATTTTGATTTAAATGAGTTACAGTAGTGAAAAGAAACTAAGTACATTTACTCAAGTACTGTGCTGAAGTACAATCCTAAGGTACTTGATAATTAAAATTTTATATTCGTTTATACTTCTGCTCCACTATATTCATTTGGCAGATGTAGCTACAAGTTTATTTGCAGAGGAAGATTTTATAAACCTCTAATGAGCATATAAAATACAGTGCATTGTTATACATTGAATTAAACCACCCAACTGTATATAAAATAGGTACAATTAGCTTTACAGCAGGCAGCAACATAATCGAAATGCTCGTATTTTATGTATTATATGTCATTATATGTTAATGCGTCAGTAATATTAATCAAGTACTGTAATATATAATAATGTAACACTGACAGAGAGAATACTTTTGTACTAAAGTACATTTTGCTGATAATACTTTAACTTGAATGCAGGACTTTTACTTGTAATGGAGTATTTTTACATGGTAGTATCGCCACTTGTACTTCAGTAAAGGATTTGAATACTTCTCCCACCACTGAGATGTTAAATAGCAAAATCGATGTTCCCTTAAACCTCCAAAATACAACATTATACTTCAGCTCCTCCTCTGATCCATCAGAATGTCATCAGATATTAAGTGAAGTTTAATTATCAAGCAAAAATGACAAAAAAATATCTGGTTCCAGCTTCTCAAATGTGAGGATTTGCTGTTTTTTTACATTCTGTATCTTTGTTAATTAAATATCTTTCTGGGCTGTTGGTCAGACGTATTTGTGGATGTTATCTTGGGCTCTGGGAACTTGTGATGGACACTTTTCTCTATTTTATGACATTTTATAGACTCAGTGATCAATCAAATCAATCAGCAGATCAGTCGATGATGAAAATAAAGCCCTAGATTACATACATTCAGTACACAAATATTGATCCATGCAGGCACAGACAATTGTTCACATATCAGTGTGTTTTAGTCAGTTATTCTGTCCATATTGTCTCCATGTTGCTGTTGAAAGCTTCAGTCTGGCTTCCTCTCTGTTAGGATGTGAAAAGAGTCGACTGCAGCTTCAGTGAAGAGGTTGTTTTTTTTACGGATTAAATGTTGTTGGAAGAAACTGCAGTGTAGTGAAGTGTGTGTAGCCTGCAGGTGTTTGGGTGTTTTGTTATTGTACAGTGCAGGAGATATTCAGTCAGGCAGGTCGGGCTCTTACCATAAAGCACGTGGTTTACAGACAGCAGGGAGATCAGAAGTGGTGTAACCTGATAAGACTGTAGTGACGCTGCAGCCTGCACAGACGGGTAATAAAGTAGGGCACAAGAAAACTGCTGAAACTCTTCGACCTATGTTTGAGATTTCCACATTTTGGGGTTTTTGTGTGTAAAAACAGTTTAAAAAAAACGTCTTTGTGGCCTGTGATAGAGGCTGACACACCTCCTCAGCGTGCTTCTCTGTGGGAGGAGGCTGAGACAGAGGAAGGGGGAGGAGGAGGAGTGGTTGGAAGAACTGTAATCTGACTCCTACTTTCAGTTTGCCGTCCTTTCTGTTTACTAGCCAAACCCACCGGGGGTGAAAGGTCACATTCTTCGCCCCGCGCCGCTTCTCCAATTGGTCGATCTACATCCAGGTTGAGCTGACTTCCTGTTTCCTGTTCTCTGCCAGGCTTTTGTTTAGTTCTGGTGTTTTAAGGCTAACAGGTACGCCCAGACTAACAGGCTCGCAGACGCACACATGAACAGACATCTGTGGCTCGACAGGATATTGTGAAACATGATCTCATGCAGACGCATCACCCAGATCCCTGCGGCAACGGTTTAATGAGCTCTCAGCCTGATTAACCGCTACTCAGGCGACAAAGGGGTCAACTTCTGTACTTCTTTGTTCCCTGCAGGTTTGATTATTCATCTGTCGTTTAACTGATGCTTCAGATAGACTAAAAGTTGAGTGTGTTTTGTGAAGTTTTACATTTTGTTTGTGGTACTTTTTACATCACATTGAAGCCAACCCGAGGCCCAACAGGGCAGAAACTGATGAGTGGATACAGGGAGCATCGCCGACAGAGAAAGTAAAAGCAGCACTGAGAGAGAGAGAGAGATGTGTTCAAAAACAAGTCTGAGTGGGAACGGAAAAGCTTGGTGGTCTGTGGTGTGATGCGAAAATAAGACAGTAGGCTGCATGAGGAGGAGTCAGGGAGCACATGGTTAACAATCTGCACTGATGGAAAGCACATGTATGAAGGAGAAAACATGCAGTGACTCAGTTTTGCTGCTTGGTTTCACTGCAGCTGTGATGGCAGAATGCTTCACCTACAGTGTCATCTGTTATAATGGATGACAGACATCTGCTTCTCTGTTTTACTTAAAAAAACAGGCCTGTGATTGTTTATTTGTGTTGTCAGGAACACATTAGTAGTCTTTTACTTAAGTACAAGTACCAATATAAGAATGTATTTAAAATTCAATTATTATCAGTGAAATGTACTTAAAGTATCAAATGTAAAAGTACTGTTTCTTTAAATTCTAAAATGTCCGCTGTGATTGATATATGATTATATGTTACATTATTAGATTGTTATTTATACTTTACTGATGTAGCTGCTCGAGGTGGAGTTAGTTTTAATTACTTTATGTACAGTTTGGTAGTTTAATCCGGTGGTTCCCAACCTGGGAGTCAGGCCCCTCCAAAGGGTCACAAGATCAATCTGAGGGGTTGTGAGATGGTTCATGGGGAAAAAAGAAAAAAAAATCTCTTACACAAGTTTGTATTGTTCGACTTTTTCTGAAATATTGGGTAATTTTACCTCTTTGGGCCTGAAAGAGATGTTTAGAGGGGAAATGTCTCATTGGTGGAACAGCTAAAAACTCATCTGAAACATGACATGAGACCCCAGCTAGACTCTTTTTAAGGGGTCACAAGCCAAAAAAGTTTGGGTACCACTGGTTTAATCTTCAATAATGCATTTTATAAGGTTACTAAATGTGTTTTTATGTAAAATCTTAATCTGAAAAGTAACTAGTAGCGATAACTGTCAGATAAATAGTAGCATTTCCACCACTGTCTGTAGACATTGTGGATATTGTTAAAACTCAGAAGACAATAGAAGTTGCTACCTGTTACAGGTATCTGGGTATTTGGCTCGATGAATGTCTTCCTCTGTTCCTTCCTCTGAAAACCTTGCTAAGAAACTGAGACTGAGGTTTGGTTTCTATTTCAGGCACAAGTTTCTCTTTTGAAGCTAAAAGAAGGCTGAAGGTTGTTCATCTTGCAATCCTTCTCTCAGTTCACAAGACGTATATCTGCTGTCTGCTGCCTCCGTTCTTCATTGTGTCTGTTCTTAACCTTTTGGATTGTTTTATCTGTTGTGCGATTTATTATTGTTTTGTCTTCATCTGTCTTTGCTGCCATCTTGGCCAGGTGTGTGTTGCAAAAGAGGTTTTAGCTGGTAAAGGTAAATAAAGGTTAAATAATGTTGTTCATTAAGTTGTGCTATTTTTTTCCACTACAGCCACCCTGCTCCTTCCCTCGGCCCACGCAGCAGTCGTGCACCTCCAGAGAGATGGCTCATCCTTCCCGCCGTGGTCGTGGCTCCTCGTGTCTGCTGGCCTCTAGGAGCTCCGGCGGCGTTTCCTCTCAGAGCCGGGGAGGCGACACCGAGATGCTGGAGCGGATTCTGGACAAGCCCAAGCTGGTGGTGGTGGAGGAGCCCAAGGAGAGAGGCATGAGGTTTCGCTACGAGTGTGAGGGACGCTCGGCCGGCAGCATCCTGGGGACGTCCAGCACTGAGACCAACAAGACTCAGCCTGCGATAGAGGTAGACACGTCACAGCTACATTTGGTTTTTGTTTTGGACCTTAAAGGGGGTTTACTTGCTCTCACAGACAGTTGGAGATGGTTGGTTTTAACCACAATTGATTTTGTTTGGTGTGTATACTTGAACCCCCCGTGTCGACTGGTGAAAAGACGGGTGGAGCTGAAAGGATGTGGGTTGTTAGAGTCAATTAGAAAGTCCCCACAAATCCCAACTCAAGTGTGGTCAAAGACAGGCGGTTTATCCCCTGCCTGCATACTAACAAACACTCCCACACATACACCGTCACCTCATATGAACACCTTCGCATACAGAGGACGACACTTGAGGCGCGCGGGGATTTTAAGAGTGAAAAATTTGTAAGTTTGTTTGTTAGTTTGTGTAAATGAAATTTAGTTATTTAAATAAAACCTTTGCTTAATATTTAGAATACTATGGCTGGTTTGATTATTGGCATGTCTGCTTTTTCTCCATCTTTCATTTTTCTTGATGAAATTAGTGCCTCATGCGCTAGTGATCAGATTTTTAAAAGAAATCCCAGTGAAATGACTATTATCCATTGGAAACAGTGGAAGAAACACACAGAAAAAAGAAGGGGAGCCATCAAAAGTGAGAACATTTAATATACTGAATATATACACAAATGCAGACACTCCCCTCCTTTTTCGGTGTATTAGAAATGATTATATCACCACGTTGCAACACTTCCTAAATAACAGAAACAAGATATTTATGCGGCCTGCATCAGCTGTGGGGGACGATGTGTTTACTGTTGCCTTGTATTTTTCCATCTTCTCTCTACTTCTCTCCTTCATCTTCATGTCCTGTTCTCTATTTCAGATTCAGGGTCCCATTGACCACTTAAAGAGGGTCACAGTCACCGCATCCTTGGTGACCAAAGACCCCCCACACCGGCCTCACCCCCACTGCCTCGTGGGTAAAGACTGCCCGAATGGTTCAGGAATCTGCGTGGTCACGCTCAACCCTCACAGCAACCGACGTCACAGGTGCTCATCCATCTCTCATTTATCTCCTAACTTTTTATTAAATATATTTTTTTCTTTTCCGCAGACTCTTGACTCTCTCATCATAACATCTTTCTTGCTTTTGCATTTAACCCATTATCCACCACTGAACCTTCTTCCCTGCTGCACCTGCAGCTTTGCTAACCTCGGTATCCAGTGTGTGAGGAGGAAAGAGCTCGACGTGTCACTTCTGAAGAGAAGAAACCAAAATATCGACCCCTTTCAAAGTAAGACACAGTTAATATTGTTACACATCCATATATTTGAACATAAAGGATGATACAGTTTCTTCTTCCTCACCGTCAAACAGACCTCATGATTGATTTTGTGTCTTTTCATCCCTCAGCTGGTCACTCGAAGGGCATTGAAGACATGGACATGAACGCCGTGCGTCTGTGTTTTCAGTGTGAGCTCGAGTGGGAGGATGGCAGAAAAGACTGTCTCAGCCCAGTGGTGTCCAACCCCATCTACGACAAGAGTAAGACGTTGCCACACACACAAACACACACTCATGACTCTTGACCACAGTGTAACCAACTGCACCAGAAATATGTAAATGTATATTCTGATTCTCACGCATTGTTGCATGTTTTGTTTTTTCACAGAGGCCACGACTACTTCACAGTTGAAGATCAGCTGTTTGAACCAGTACAGAGGTTCCTGCACCGGCAAGACGGAGATCTACATGTTGTGTGACAAAGTGCAGAAAGGTAAGAGGAAAACTTTCAGTCAGCCGAGTTTTATTTGTGTCCGTTGTGTTGCCCATGTTCAAAATATACAGAGGATGGACAAACATCACTCACGCAGCACAGAGCACGGGACGGGCTCAGCTTTCACTGTGGGGGTTAGGTGTATAAAACATCGTCTGCTGAGTCAGATACATACCACACTCTCTCCCTCTCTAAGCTCCCAAACTTTAGTTAACAACTATTAAAACAAGATTCTGTTGATGCAAAGTAAGGCTTACTTCTGTGACTTCATGTGTGGGCTGTTTTTTTAGGCTTAGTTTATTGTTTATATTTAGTTTGTTGACTACTGCCGTAGCAGATATCCAGTTAAGTGTCTTGCAGTCATTGTTGAAGAGGGTCTTCTTTTGACCAGTTTCTCTTTTATCATGGCGTGTTCCTGTCTTCTGCACGCTGTACGTCGTCTTCATTTTTGAGGCATTTTCCCTTTCTGCATCATATGATTTTTAGCAGTGTTTGCAACCAAAAAATCAGCAATTCAGGCAGCAACTCTTCTGCCTCTTTGCACCTCTGTAAGCTGCCTTGAAAACTCATTCATAAAATGGAGTGCGTAATACAGCAGAACTAGTATTCAACCTGAATAAATGTGACTGTGATTTACAGTATTTGCTGTCTGAATTGCTGTTTTTTGTTAACAGTGTCAATAAAAACCAACCAGCACTTGGTCTTATAAAATAATAATATATTATTATATAATAATAAAATAATCCTTTTTTCTCAGGTAGTTCTCTTGATTAACGTGGCTCTGTGTGTTGTCACTGATCCACAGATGACATAGAAATCATCTTCAGGCGAGGGTCGTGGAGGGCGAGTGGGGAGTTCGCCCAGACGGACGTGCACCGGCAGATCGCCATCGTGTTTAAGACTCCACCCTACCAGGACCAGGACATCGCAGAGGAGGTCGAAGTCACCGTGGCCCTGCGTCGCCTCTCAGACCAGATGGAGAGCGAGCCCATCACCTTCACGTACCTGCCACACAACCCGGGTCAGTCAGGACTGTGCAGCGCCGAGCTGTCTGGTCTGGAGGGTTTTTGATGGCAGCGTTTGGTGTAAATGGCCAGAAACGATAACAGGCTTTTAATTGAAGTGTTTCTGTCCTCATTTCAGATCCATATGAAGTGAAGCGGAAGAGAAAGATAAAATCAGACATCAGCTTCAGAGAGAAACCTTGTGCTACAGGTGAGGCTTGAACGTCGTCATTCCTTTTCTTTATTTCTTTGTTCATGTTTACTTTTTCTAGCATGTGGATGCAGTCAGGAAGTAAACTGATTCAATGAGGCAAGAAGCCTTTGTGCCTCTCAGACTGCTTGTCTGTATAGGTAGCAGGAAAAGCTCAGGTGTTATAATAATAATAATAATAACAATGGCTCTGTTCTATTAAAGTTGGGCAGACATTGTGTGTTTTTGTTCATCTTGTACATCCTCAACAATGTTGACAAAAGAGAGAAAGGCAGCGTTTCTTAGTGCAATTCTACTATGAACAGAAAGTAAGAAGAAAAAAAGACAAATATGGAGCCGCAGGTGGCTGGAAGATGCAGAAACATCAGTTCGAAATGTGACTTTCTGCAGCGAAGTTCAGTTTTAGATCACAACACAGTTTTAGCCACAACATGTAAAATACTACTCCAGTAATATTAAAACAAGTTCACTACAGTTTATAACGGATCAAACTGCAAAACAGCCAACCAAAATTTCTGATATGCCATAAATCCATCCAATCGTTCGAGATCATCCCAGATTATCGTTAATCGTTATTGATTGTTAAGGCAATTAATCAGGCGTCGTGATCCTCAAACTGCACGTCAAATGTCAACCGATCTTTCAGAAATTCGGCCTGATTCTAAAATAAGTTGGGGGCGACCAATTCAGGGCTAAAATCTGTCTTTATCAGTACAGTGTCTGCCTGGCTTCAAGTGTCCCAGTTAGCTGTGACAGTGAGCCAGCATGCCCAATACAAGGACCCTGAAACTGAAGCAGCTAAATGGAACAGAACCATCGTTAATGTTATTACTTACACCCGTGCTTTTCTTGTTACAGCGAGTCAAAATGTCTGCTGTGAAAAAGGCCTATTGGAAGTAATTATCTTTCCTCTGATGTGTGGACAATGATGAAGTGTTGTTGAGGGTAGAGTATAACCCCTGTCTCTGTTTAAGGATGACTAGAAATGTCACATGATCATAAGCAGACTGACATTTGGGCAGTTGGAATGTACAGAAATATGAATGAAGTAGTCATAGTGAAGTGGTATAAATATACTGTATAGATACATAGATATGACATACGAAGTAAAATCAAATATACATACATACTGAAGTAGAGTAAAATAAGAGTACAAATAAAGGTGCAACACATTAATGACCGTGCGGGGTACCAATTACAATGTTCCAGGTTACAAGAAATTAATTTAACTGTACAGTTCAGCTGTTTATTTGGTACACCTAGCTAAAATTAATGTAGTCCTGCAATTAGATCTTCATGAAGATTACAATGTTCAGTTTAGGTTGAAACTGTTTCATAGGTTAATAAGCTTTAAGAACGTAGGATTTATTACAGGACTGTTGCATTAGCCTGCATTAGTTTTAGCTGGGTGTACCTAATAAACTGGCCTACACTTCTCTAATGACGCAGAAAAGTCTCAATTTCTGTCTTTCTTTTTTTTGGCAAAGATTTAAATAATATCAAGGTTCAGCAAGAATCACATGTCATGATCCAAGTATGAAGTTCTCCCCTGATAACTGACCGTTCATCATATTTCTAACAGGCTTTTATTTTCTCTGTAACACAATCCGTTTCCTCTCCTGCAGCAGAAAGTGCACCTGCAGCAGAGAAGCCCTTCCACTACCCGCAGCCTCCAACCGTGATGTCTCCAGACGAGAGGCTTTGTGCTCCCCAGCCTGTGGCCTCCGCTTTGGGGGAAATGTGTTGCAAAGAGCCCCAGGACTCGAACAATGGCACCACCGATATGACGGCCATCCTCAATGAGTTGGTAGAAATGCCAGAATTATGGCAAATGATTTCCGACCCGAGCCTCACCCAGTCCATGCTCTCTGGCTTTGAGCAGGGGCCCAACCTCTCGTTTCCCAACATGGATACGAACTTGTACGAACAGTACTTTGGCACGTACGGTCAGGACTTTTCCCATTACAGCGACTTGCAGTTCAACATGCTCGTCAACGAGAGCCAGACTCCGCAGTCAGAGGCACAGGACAGCCCCTCTAACATCGTTCAGGTGAAGACAGAAGAGGAGCTATGAGGACGGGATAGTCAGGATCATGTAGCACTCTTCCACACCCTCTCCGTCCACTATAAAAGCATAATTTTGGAAATGCACTTATTCGCAGAGAGTTTCTCATGTCTGCACGGTAAATATGAAGCTGGAGCCAGCAGCCGGTTGGCTTAGCTTAGCACAAAGACAGGCAGCAGGGGGAAGGAGCTAGCCTGGTTTTGTTTAATGGTTACTAAATCCTCTTACAGCACTTCTAGTGATTTCTTGGCCGGATGCAGTGACATCCTTGAGTCCCTTTGTCACTATGAGACTCCAGGAAGTCACTGAAATAGTCAGGCACATAACCCCCCAGAAAACCACAACTTGTTGCCTTTACACTTTGGTTTTTGTACAATGAAAAAAACATGGTATAACGTGTTTATTAGTGAGCTGTAGAGGTGCTGGAAGCCAGATTTGATTACCTTTGGACAGAACCTGGCTAGCTGTTTCCCCCTTTTCCAGTTTTAGTGCTAAGCTAAGCTAACTAGCTGCTGTGTAGCCTCTCTCATCCAACTCTCGGCAAGAAAGTATATGTCCCAAAATGTTAAACCCTTCTGGATTTAGAGCCAAAACAAGATTATCATATCAACCAAACTCAAGATGAAGCAACGTGTGTAATGTGTAGTGTTTGTAGACTCATTTGGTTTCACACCTCTGCACTGTTGCCCTCTCACTAACCCCAAACCTTTATCTTTGTCTGAAGACCTTGCGGGTCAAGGCTTCAGCAACCACGAGCAGGTTAACATTCCTACATACACTCCCCTCCAAAAGTATTGGAACAGTGAGGCCAATTCCTGTATTTTTGCTGTAGACTGAAAACATTTGAATTTGAACCAAACAGGAAAACAGCAGCAGTTGACGACAGAAACATTGTGAGAGCCGTAAAGAAAGACCCTAAAACAACTGTTAGTGACATCAGCAACAACCTCCAGAGGGCAGGAGTGAAGGTATCACAATCTACTGTTCGCAGAAGACTTCATGAACAAAAGTACAGAGGCTACACCAGAAGATGCAAACCACTCATTAGCAAGAAGAACAGGAAGGCCAGGCTGGAATTTGCCAAAAAGTACAGAGACGAGCCTCAAAAATTCTGGGACAAAGTTTTATGGACTGATGAGACAAAGATNAGACTGGCCAAGTCAATCTCCAGACTTAAACCCTATAGAGCATGCATTTTACCTGCTAAAGAGGAGACTGAAGGGAGTAACCCCCCAAAACAAACAACAACTGAAAGAGGCTGCGGTCAAAGCCTGGAAAAGCATCACAAAAGAAGAATGCAAAAGTTTGGTGATGTCAATGGGTCACAGGCTTGATGCAGTTATTGCAAGCAAAGGATTTGCAACTAAATATTAAGTCTTATTCACTTTAATCTATTTTAAGTCTATCTGTTCCAATACTTTTGCTCACCTAAAAATTTGGTGTTCCGTTACAAATAATGCTATCTTCTAAGTTGTGTATCAGATCCAGATGTAAATACCTGGAAATAAAAGCTGAAATGTTGATCTCTTGTCTCATATTCATCTTTTGATGTCAAACCCAAATGTTTTCAGTCTACAGCAAAAATACAGGAATTGGCCTCACTGTTCCAATACTTTTGGAGGGGAATGTATTTGCCTGTGAATGCTGCTAGCATTAATCTTCAGGCTTAATGTCAGAAGAAGGTGGTTCAGCGTGGAGCTTAAAAAGAGAACTCATGAACATATTTAACTTGGGAACAGTAGAAACCCTTCCATAAAATGCTGTTTATTGTAGTAGATCATTAGCGAGGTAAGACTGAAATACCTGTCATGTAATGTTTGTGTAAGGTCTGTTTTGTTTGTTTCAACATGATTTTTGGGAGACTTCCTACTAGACGTGGTCATCAGTGTGAAAGGATTCTAGTTTTAAAAATGCAAAAAGTCTCAAGTAGTTTCTTCACATTGTTCTTGTATGTTTTTACTCTCTGTTGATGTGGCCGTCGCACCAGCGGGCTTGTTTAATATTTAATCTACTTAAATGCAATAGAAACCAGCCCTCCTAGTATTCATAGCTCTGTCTGTGTCAGTTCCTTTTGTTCTGCAGTTTCACTCTCGTGCCAGGCTTTCAAATTTCCACTCGCAGCTTGTCACGAGTCCAACTCCGCCCCCTCGCTGTAGCACTGTAATGTCAATATTCCAGAAAAGAGAAAAAATAAAAAGTCAAGTCTGTGTTATTTTTGTCATGTCGTTACTTCCTCTGAAACTGACGACTGCTTTTGCGATGATTGTCAAAAGAAACAGGCAAAAAAGGGAAGAAGACACTTTTGAATGTGACCTTCAGCTGCCTGCCTACACACATTCCTGACCTGCTCGCTCACTTATAAAAACAATTAATCTTGGCAACAGCAAGTAGATGCTTTTATGCTTTTCACATCTGAGCTTTAAATCTCAGCAATGTCACAAGACAGTCATGAATAACTTGTTTGCCCAAGAAATCAGAGAGAAACGCTCTGATGAAAAGTGTCCTTTGTTGTTTATAGTAATCAGACACCTTGTGGTCCATTTAGTTTCAGCGTCTTAACCTCACACGAGCAACACAAAGACTTCTCATTCTCAAAAACCTGGCTGTCACATCTTACAGTAATCCAGGCTGAAAAAATTCTCTATTTCTCCTTTCAGTTTGTGTGGTCTCTGCTGAGGCTTTTGTAAAGCCCACATGCTGGGAAACTTTTAACGCCACTTGAGAAATTTTCATAGATTGAGACAGATTGGGAAATTAACTCTGACCTCCATTTCAAAATGTCAAAGTGTCAAATGTTTCCTTTGTCAAAGTCCAAATTAAGGTTTGTGAGCAAATTTTGAGCATGTTTTCTTATATAATCTGTTTTCTTTATAATCTTTAAATCCAGTTTTTGATACTATTTATGGCATTTTTCCATAAGCCGCTAGATGTATTTACTTCCTCTCTATAAAGTGGTTTTCACTGTTAGTGGTGGAGTCCGCCATTCCCGCCATTATTCAAATTGCCTTCACAAGCACAAGGGCTTCGCAAACAGATACACCAGTTGCTCTTCAAAGTGACTGATTTGTCCAAAAACCAAAGATATACAATTTAAAATGATATAAAATAGAAAAAAGTAGCAAATCCTCACATTTAAGAAGTTGAAACCAGTACATGTTTGGCATTTTTGCTTGATGAATTACTTAAATGATTAGCAAAATTGTTGCTGATTAACTTTCTGTCTACTGATTAGTGGACCAATTGTTTCAGCTCTAGTGATCGTCTCTACACTTCACTATCACACCAACAAACCTGTTTTTCCTGAGCAGTAAACAAACAATGGTGGCAGATGCTTAACTTCAATATTTAACATTCTCAGTCGTGCATCTGTGCGCCTTGTTACCTCGTGTGCTGGTTGGAGCAGGTGTTACATTTTCTGGCTCTGCCCGTCACTGTTGACTTGACCTGAACACAAATGGCATACAGCCAGTGGGAAACTCCACACTGGGCTGGTTTCCAAGGCCTTTTATCTAGTATACACAAAGAGTTACACATTATTTCCTGTGAAATGGTACCACTTCTGCTGTGACTTGTCCGGACTTGTCCACACTATCAGTTTTAACACATGGTCATCCTCTCTGCTAAAGGCACAACTAAAGACTTAAAGCCTCATCAAGTGTGTTTTATTGAATTCAGCTGCAGCAGACAGTGGTGTCCACAACATTTTAAAGGAATAGTTCAACATTTTGGGAAATGCGCTTATTAGCTGTCTTGCTGAGAGTAAGATGAGAACATCGATCCTTCTCTCATGTCTGTACGGTAAATATGAGGCTCCAGACAGCAGCTGCTTAGCTTAGCTTAGCTTAGCTTAGCATAAAGACTGGAAACAGGGGGAAACAGCTAGCCTGGCTCTGTGCAAAGGAACCTGTCACTTACTGCAAGTGGCCAAGAAATAGTCCGGCCCATAACCCCCATAAAACCACAGATTAAACAAACAATAAAACATGTTAGTAAGTGATTTTTTTTTACCTTTGAACAGAACCAGACTGGCTGTTTTCCTGTTTCCAGTCTTTATGCTAAGCTACAGTAAGCTGACCGACTGCTTTTTTTTTTTTAACAGACACGAGAGTAGGGCTGCAACTAACGATTATTTTCATTATTGATTAATCTGTCGATCATTTTCTCGATTAATCGATTAGTTGTTTGGTCCAGAAAATGGTGAAAAATGTTGATCGCTGTTTCCCAAAGCCCAAGGTGACGTCCTCAAATGTCTTGTTTTGTCCACAACTCAAAGATATTCAGTTTACGGCCATAGAGGACTAAAGAACCCAGGAAATATTCACATTTGAGAAGCCGAAATCAGAGAATTTGGACACTTTTCCTTAGAAAATGACTAGTTGGCGATTAATTTAATAGTTGACAACTAATCGATTAACCGACTAAAGCTCTACATGAGAGTGATCTAACAGCCAGCAAGAAAGCGAATGAGCTTTATATTTTCTTATATTTCCCAAAATGTCAAACTATTCCTTTAAAGCAACGTTCAAGAGCGTAACAACTGTATGTAAATCAGGTTTGGGTCGCCATGAGGTTGATAATTGTGATCAAAGACAACTGTGAACCATGTCTCTGTTATTAAAAGGATTATTTCCATGAGACTGCTCATGACAAGAAACTGGTCACATGGAGATTATCTGACAAGTCATTTAAGTACTTCTTTATGTTCATTTTATTCATGTTTCTTCTTGGAAATTCCAGACATAATCTGAGCTCGCCTTGTATTAGACTGTCCAATAAACTGTCCAAAGGCTGCAGCAACCTCAACGACCCTGATTCCAGTATTCCTGTAAGTATATCAGTTATGTAATGCAGTTTCAGACTGTAGGCATGAACCTCAACTTTCAGGTTTGCAGAGGTGTCTGTTGGTTTGTGGGGACTCTGGGGGAAACTGAGCAGACGGGATGAGTCATGTGTGGTGGAAACAATCAAATATAGAAATGATGATACGAAGAGATTTAATCAGGGAGCTCGTTTGGTTTGCCGTCAGGAAGGGAGGTTTAACTTTCAGTTTTTATCACTCAGATGAAGTTTCGGCGGCTCTCCGTTAAAACTTTCACTGCAGTCACACCCACCCTGTCAGGTGATCACAACCACTTACTGGTAAATCACACACATTTTGGAAGCAAGTAGCAACACCACACTGAAGAAATACTCTGTTACAAGTAAAAGTCCTGCATTCAACATTAAAACTACAAAAGTAAAAGCACTCATTATGCAGAATAATGTATATTTTAATACTGGATTATAATTATTGATGCGTTAATGTGTACATCACTTTAATGTTGCAGCTGGTAAAGGTGGAGCTAATTTAAATTTACTTTATTTACTGTTGGGTAGTTTGTGAATTCGAAACATCGTAACTTATCTATTGATTATATTTTGTATTATTCATCTCAATCCCCAAAGTAAATATATCTAGTGCAGTAAAAATTACCATATTTGCCTCTGAGTGGAGTAGAAGTATGAAGTAGCAGAAAATAAAAATTACTCAAGTAAAGTACATGTACCTCAAAACTGTACTTAAGTACAGTACTTGAGTAAATGTACTTAGTCTATTATTTACAGTGGTGGGAAGTAACTGGCACCATGCTGTCCTGTAGGAGTAGGTGATGTGGATAATACTTTCATCATGGTATATGCACTTTTATACTGACATAAATTGTCATATATTAAAGGTATAACGAGTAGGATTTTCCTAAAAAAAACAATGTATAGACTCATACAAAAATAATCCCTCTCAATCATCACTTATGCGCCACTAGAAGTGTGTGGCGGTGTCTGTATCTGCAGAGACCCTGCCCTCTGCCTGTATTTTCTTATTTTGCTGTGTTCGGGACGTTTCTGAGCATCAACCTTTGGGCAGTGGTGTGTAGCCCCCAGCCAATAACAGCTCGCAGAGTGTGAGGGGCGGGACTCTATAAAAACGTAGCGACCGGTTGCCAGATCGTAGGCATGTGGGACCACCAGAAGCTTTAAGCAGGGGAGGAGGGGCCAACTTTGAATGTTGCGTTTACAAACAGCAACCGACAAATCCTACTCATTATACCTTTAAGTTTCCTGGAAATCAATTGATAATAAAATAACCAGACAGGAATGTTTTGTTTTTGACTGATGAAGCAAATTGAATACCTGACAATTCAAGGTACTTCAAATGAGTCAAAGGGGTCAAAAGCCCAACAGCAGCACTTGGGACCACTTGTAAACGATCCGGGGAGGCTTTGCTGAAGCAGGTGAGGAGGGAGTTTTTACTCAAGACAAGATGATATAAAAGTGTGAAGTATCATTTGAGACACAGTGGGACTGAGTTTTCCAACGTTAAAAGGGTCACTTAAATTTCAATTATGGAGGATTTAACCGAAGAGGAAAGAGAACCAAGACCTCAGGGACGAGACTGGATGGAGTAGAAACAAGAACTTGTGTTTTGTCTGTAGGAAAAGATCTGCCACCCAATGTTTTATAGAGTTTAGGCAGTTATTTGTTTATTTAAAGGGTTACCATGTTCAACATCTTAGTTTAGCATGTTAGCATGCTAACATTTGCTAATTAGCACTAAACACAAAGTACAGCTGAGGCTGATGGGAATGTCATTATTATGTCATTATAATGTTATTATGTTGACTTGATGACGGGAGATCACCAATCCATTAAACAGCTGTTGCGACATTTTACTCAAAACCACAAATATCAGCCTCATGGTGGCGCTAAAGGAAAAGTCAGAGAATCGGCAAAGTCATTTGGATTCATCCTCTGAGAACCACGAATGGCTGCACCAAATTTCATGGCAATCCATCTGATAGTCGTTCAGATATTTCACTCTGGACCAAAGTGGTGCCATGCCTAAAGCCACAGGTACCAGTGCGTTTTAAGAATCAACTTTTCTACAACTGACTGTGTCTGTTTCAAAGTTTGACACGCCTGACAGTAAACATTATACCATGAAAATAAATCAATAATAGGTGCACTGGAAAGAGGATTCGTGGGAAGGCACCTACTATAATAAATATTTACACAAGACAAACAGCGATGAGAGAGAAACTAGCTGCATCCAGATCAACATCACCTCTCCAACTGAACTGCTGTCAGACTACAGATGTTAAAAATGTGACACATGCAGCTCATACATAGTTATGGATGATAGTTTCACATTAACTAATCAGATTAATTACTGACTGCTCTTCGTGATCTGACTTTAAATGGAAAAAATGAGGCCAAACAGTAACTTTACGCCTCATTTGGCTCAGGGGAGTGAAGATGAACGAGCCAGATGTTCCTCTAAAATCTGTCTGCCAGCTGAGAAAAATCACCAAATTTGGCCCTTGGTGTGGGTCAGTTTCAGAGTTTGTTTTTGTGAATATGGATGATTTGCTAATTACTATATGGGAGGGTAATTCCACTCTGAGGTTCATCTATATAAGGGGTGAATCGTTCTGTTTACCACAGCCAGGTATCTTTTTTTTCCTCCGTTGCGAGGTTACAACACCCACGGGAGTCCCCACACCAGTTGGGACTCCCCATATTACCATAATAGCATGCTGCAACCACAAAGCGCCACAACCGATACAAGTGACACAGATCAGAAAGAAGTGTTGAAAGCGAAACCAGGCGAGAAACGGCAGTTTTTTGTGTTTTCATAAACCCCTTCGTCGTTTTTTCCACTGGTCAACTCGAGCACCATATAAGGATCTTTGCTGTGTTAGCGCAGATGTGTGGTTTATTACCACATTGTTTGTTTTGATGGTGGTACTACCCATCACCTCCGATAAGGAAATGCTGAGAAAACACAGGAAGATAAAACAAATTTAACTGCTGTTTGGAGGTGGACATGTAGTGTTGTGTGGTTTAATGGATGGGTCTTAGTTAATTTCTGGAGCTCTCCATTTGTAACTTGATTTCTAATAAAACAAAGTTCAACAAAGTCATAATCTCATCATTTATATTAAATGGTGACTTTACTCATTTAAAGCATTTAGCTCCATCTGTTGGAGAAACACAGACACAACATGTCCTTGGTTCACAGTACATCCTCAAAAGGTAGTTAAACACATATTCATCTTGTACTTTAGAAGCTTAAAGGAACAGTTCGACATTTTTGGACATACGCTTATTCGCTTTCTTGCTGAGAGTTGATGAAAAGTACCAATACCATTATGTAAAACTACTCTGTTACTTTCAAAATCTTAATTAAAATTAAACAAAATTAAACTTTCAAAAGTGAAAGTACTCAGCAGAACAGAGTTATATTACTACATATAATATACATATATATATATATATTATGTGGTTACTATTGCTATGCGTGAACATATAAATAGCATTTTAATATTGATGTAGCCGGTCGAAGATTATTTTGTTCATATATTATGTGTAAAAATGTAATCTATAAAGTGACGTAGAACTATAAAGCAGCGTAAAATGGAAATACTTAAGCACAAGTACCTCAGAATTGTACTTAAGTACAGTACTTGAGTAAATGTACTTAATTACTTTCCACCACTGTATATGAGAATCTCTCTCAACTGAAATAAGAAACTGTATCACTTAAAACATCTTCACACATATTATTATTTCGCTAACTTGTCAAAGTGTGTGCCTGTTGCCGGGTGGTTTGGTATTTGTTGAAATATTCCTTTAACTTTTGCTCACCTAAAGTCTCGCCGTGAATCAGTGAATTATATAATTAGATCTGATTTAATAATTACTGGGGAACAGATGAGCAGAAACAAGGTTTCAGAAAAAAAGGGAATCTTTTAATTTTTTTGATATCCTGTACAAGGTCCTTATATCACAGCTGGTCAGAGTATTTACAGTGATGGAGGTTTTTCCCTTAATTCCTAAAATGTCTTATGCATGGGTTTTAAATGCATGGGGAAATAAATAAGTATTACTCCGACATGACCTCGTCATTTGTGTCTCTTCCGCCTTTGTGTCGCTCCCAGATGGAGTTGAAACTGCTGGAAGTTCTCCCGAGTGTCCAATCAGCACTGAAAACGTGACTCCCACCACCATCTGGAGAAGCTCGACAGTTCAACCTACTTCATTTTACAGCCTGAAAAGCCGCCTCTGGTCCCGCTCAGACGGTTCAGGTGGTCACTTCTTCTCTATGAGGTGTGGCTCTGAGAGTTTTTGCATGTGCAGCTCCTCCACCAGCTTGTCCACACAGGCCTTAAAGACAGGCTCGGGCTCCTGAGAGACGAGAATAAAACAGAGTCAGAACCCACAGGACAGAATAATCACAGACTGAACACGTTATCATTAGAAAGCAACAGTTTTTCACATCTTTCAGGGGTCTGATTTGGTTAAGGTGGGATAGAGATGTAAAATCTGGTGTTTACATGGATCACAGAGAAATCTGGTTATTCATATCCCCGTATACATGATACCAGTATCCCAGTTTCTGATTACTACATGCTATCATGCTATGTTTACAATACAAACCGGCAATTTTTAAATCATTAACCTGACATACCTAACCCTAAAGGGCGTCCTGTAACCTGTGTACTACAGACTTGATTAGCATTTCAATGCTCACATCTAAACTACCAAGTATATTTAACTCTTTCATTACTGAAAACAAAACTGTTTCTTCATTGCTACAGAAGTGAGACGTTTTCCCTGCCGCCATTGTTTGTATTTCTGTTACGTCACTTGGCTAAAGCCGCGCCTGCGCAGACAGTCGGCAGCGGTCAGAAACCTGGATAAGACGTATACATGCAACAGTATCCCAGTTTCTTTCGGAGCACTACAGTTAGCATATTCGAGTTTCTCAAAACCAGTTTAAAGGCATATCCAAGTTTCTGAAATCGGGATATGATGTTTACATGCGCAAACACAAAAAGCTCTAGCACTTTGTTTCTAGCTGTTGTATAAAAGTGTTGAATGAGGTGAGCGTCTGGCAGTCGTGTTTGACGACTTTGTTACCTTGTGCTCCAGCTGCCTCTGCTTCTCCACGGCCTCCTCCAGACTCAGACCCAACCACTCCGTCTCCTCCTCTGGGATCTCAAACTGCTGCTCAGACAGAAGGAAGCAGAAAAGGAAACATGCAATTTGTGTGGGGGTTTTTTTTTATCACAGCTAAACATCAAGGTTACTTTTAACTTTTGAGCCAGAAATCACACATTTCAGATTCACTCCTCCCACCCACCTTGTATTTGTTGTAGACCTTCTCTCTCTTCACGGGGTCGTCGGGGTAAAGCTCTGTGTTTTTGTGCGCCAGGCGAAGCAACATGGCCCTCTTCAGGTCCATCCCCAGCTTGGAGTTCAGGTCTTCCTTTGAGGTCTGAAAGGAGTTGGATAATTACAGTCATATAAAAAGCCATATGGAAAAAGTTACTTTGTCACACAGAGGTCGTAGCTTTCTCTTACCTTAAGGATATAAAAGTCGAATCCGAAGGCAGCGTCGATGAGGTCCAGAGTGCGCGCTGTGACTGTGATGGTGAACTTGTGGTCGAGGATCTCGCTGTACAGCTCTCTCTTGAACACCTGCGGCTTCCAGGTCTTCCTCAGACGAGTCGACAGCTACGGAAAGAGACAATTCAGAAATCAATCGAAACATGAGACGGATAAACTGAAGTATGATGTTACGTGTGTCAAAAAATTTTACTTTTGTGGACAATTTTAAGAACAGTACATGTCGGAAATATCTAAATGCCACACTACAATCTTTAAATCACATGAAGTTAAGAGAAAAAAGATCAATAACAACTTAATGTGACAGACTGTTGCTTATTTGACTGCAAACATTACCCACAATCCTTTGATTTGAATTTCCACTCAGACCAAACTAGATTTTTATGATATTTCTGCTTTATTGAAGCGTTTGAAAAGAGGGCAGTTGACAGCGAGCGGAGGGTGACATTCAAATAAAGCCAAAGCTGGATATAAATCTACAGCATCATGTCATGTCAACACACTGTAGAAGAACTGAAAGAAGAAAATCATTTTCCCGGAGACTCACTTTGTCATCATTGGCGTATCTGAAGCCTGATATCCAGCCCTCTCCTGCCCACAGGCCGTCCTGGGAGTGTGGAGGGTAATAGAGGGGGATCGGGACGTCCTGCACCCGCTCCTTCTGCCCCGTCTTTGGGTTGGCTCGGTACTGGACTCCCAGAGGCCTCCAGTGGACGGGGGTGGGGTCTTTCTTCTCAAGGGACTTGAGGTAGTGTTTAGGGAGGCGAGCGTAGATGCCCTGCTTCAGTTTCACGGCATCCCAGATTTTGGGGGGGTATTTATGAAGAGGCATAACGGACCGTCTTTAAAAGTCAGATCTGAAAGACAGAATAAAGAAAATGTCAGGATGAAACAACAACAACAACAGGAACAACAAAACTCAGCTCTGAACTGAGCTCTTCCACATGCACAAAATGTTTGAATAAATACCAACAAAGTTCCTGAACTTAGTTTGGCAAGTTGCATTATTAAGCTGTTACAGGTTCTGTCATACACTACAGATTTGTACTGAAATGATCAATCGAGTTAGTTGAAAATGAAGTAGAAAACAATCAATTTCAGTTTCAATAATAAGCTGTTTTATTTATAACGTAAGATTTACGGTCACAGCTTTACAAATGTTAAGTTTCCTGATTTCCTCAGTTTCATTCATTACACACTGAATATTTTAGCTCCTGATCAGATAAAGTAATCACATCTGGGTCTGTAAGTAAATATTATACACATTATTGATAATCTATTTGTTTTTAGATTAGATTTAGATTAGAAGGTAGAAGCAGTGAGTGTTTGGCATTAAACTTGATAAATGGCTTAAATGATTAATCAATAATCAAAAGTGTTGCTGATTAATTAGAGCCAGGTAAACCTGCTACCCTATTGAACGCCCATTGCCCATTTTGCCCAGAAACCAACAAGTGTTTCTACAGAGGAATACTACTCTGCTGCAGGTATGCTGTGTTTGTTTTTAATGATTTTATATTTAATTATACACAAATATGTTTAAAACACCATGTAACCATCACATCAGCTCAAATACTACAGGTACTATACTAAATACTACTCATTTTTATTATATATAAGTTATATTTTTTTATTTAGTGATGCATATTACCAAACAAATCTGTAATTAATTTGACCCCTACAAAGTAATTGCCACACACATAACCTGGGCATTTGGGGGCCCTGATGATCTGTGGCCCCCGGGGCAGCTGCCCTCTGTGCCCTGTTGGTATTTCAGCCTTGTTTTTAATTTCTATCAATAAACTAATAAACTAATACATTCTAAAAAAAAAATCAGCCTGGACTCTGATAACTTGTGTTTTTGCTTTTTGTTAATATCATCTTAAAGTAAATACACTTAAAACCTGTTAAACTGATGAATGACAGTGAAGTTGGAGGTTTTTAAACTAAATTCATTAGCTGCAGATTAGTTTAGAGTTGCTGGTGCTTGGTATTTCAATTGATTGATATTAATTGACAGAAATTCTCAAGTGAATAACTTTCATAACGTTGCTCGTTAGCAGCTCGCTAACTGTCACAGGCCAACAACACAGTTAAACATCGGTTTATTTGACAAAACAAGGCCTCTGCGAGTCTAATATACTGATGAGAATACGTTCAAAAGTCTGTCTTACCGGGTAATAAGAAAACAGTGACCTCCACCTAATATTAGGTGAGTTTTTAATCCACGTTATCCCAAAATTAAGCAGGCAAGGACATCACGCATCCTCCGCTGCACAGGCCGGTTTCCGCATTGATCAGCCCGCCTACACCGACGAGGAACATGATTGGATGGCGGACAGGCGATTCTCACAGATGATTGGCTTTCACAGGCTGTCAATCAATGTTTTTTTCCGGGCAAAGCGGATGCAGATTCACCGTAAACTCTACATCCAAGCGTAGTAATCACACTTGTTATAGATTGTTTTTTACAGTATGTCATGTTTGCATTTTTTCGTTATAATTTTTACAAACTTTTTTATCGTTCATTTTATGTATTTTTAATCTTCCGATAAAGAAAAGAACAGAATAAAACAATTTAAATTATCTTACAAAAACATAACCATATTACACATTCATATTAACTAGATCTATACATTGAGAAAAGATTTATTTATTTATTTTTAGCAATATATGAATAACTTATTAATGTATTTAATTATCTGGTCTTCGATACATTACGTGTAAAATTCAATTTTTTTCACTTACGTAAATATACAGAGACACAAGTACCTCAAAAACTGTACTTAAATAAACATACTTTGATGAAGAAACATAGTGAGGTGTAAAAAAAAAAAAAAAAGACGCTTTTCCTTGATAAATAATAATTTGGACTTTTATTGTGAAGTGCAAGAGCAAAGCTTGACAGGAAGCAGGCTCGTGACGTAGCCAGGAGATCTTAACGGTTGTAAAAAGTGAAAATAAAACACGTTTATTTCGATGTTTAGTGTTAAAAATGTGCCATATTTGACTTAATTTGATCCAGTTCAGCTATTACTAAAATTAACTAATATTTTCCGTTTATATCGCCATCGTAGATATCGATAAAAGACGTTAAAGATGAGATAAAGTTAGTTAACAAACCGTAAATACTAGTCAACGGTTACTCGCCCGAAAGGTGGAATTGAACCACTCTGCCGCTAAGCAGCTACAGGTTTGAAGCCTGCACCCCGGACCACCGAGGCTCATCCGGGCACTTATTATGAGTGACTCATATCTTTATATACCTCATATGACCGAGAGCTATCTTAGTCATGGTGTCACCACAATAGACTGTCGTTAGTTTGTATTGATCATAGACAGCTCGTGTATACAAAGTACAATCACGTACTGGATGTCCTAAAGCATATTTATATCAAATAAACACAATAAAGGGAAATGTAGTCTGGTCTGTGCTGTATTATGTTAACGAGACGCGTTGTGATTGGCTGTCTGCAAACAAAAAGGTGGAGCCACATCGCGTCATCACAGGTAAAATGTTTAGGATTACAATAAAATAAAAAGAAATTGATGTCGGCGTGTCATAGCAGGAAAGGCTCAGGTGTAGCTGATGATATTAGTAATGGCTGCATCCCATTTAGGTGTGCCAGTTATTGTGCACGCTTGTTTTTAGTTTCACCTGTGCTTTTTCTTTTAATGTCTGCCATGAAACAGCCCTCTGTGTGATCTGATTTACTCCCACAGACTCACATTTGTGCTGCTATAAGTGCAACAACTGTATTTCATGCTGCTAACACTGACATCTGTAGACTCAAGACATTTTACCCTCCGCTCAGATCCAGTCCTTCAGGAGCAATTTTTGTGAAAGTGTAAATTTCTTATTTAATTTATTTCAACTTCCTTATTTCCTCATTTTATCTGTGACTATTTTGTCTCAATATATATTGTACTGCAGTGGAAGAAGTATTATATTATATTTTATTGAAGTAAAAATAGCAATACCACAATATAAAACTACTGCATTACAAGTAAGAGTCCTGCATTCAAAACTTTACTCAAGTAAAATTAAAAAGTATTAGCAACAAAATGTACTTAAAGTATCAAAAGTAAAAGTACTTATGGTTCAGAATGCCCCCACCCAATGTTATAATATTATTATATCATTATTATTGATGTATTAATATGCAAGTGATACTTTAATGTTGTAGTTGGTCAAGGTGGAACTAATTTTAACTATTTCATTTGTAGTTTAATCAGTAACAGTGCATCATGTACGTATACAGATATATTTTACATATATATATATTTCAGATTTTTATTGTAATTTTCTCCTATTTTCTATTTATGATTCTTGCAGTGCTTGTTTTTTTGTATTTTCTCTTACTATGTTTATTGTTATGCACTAAAACACCGAGGCAAATTCCTTGTATGTGAAAACCTACTTAAATAAACAATAAACCTGATTCTGATATTTTATAAACTGATCACATGTTTTGTGTGTAAAATCTGTAAAGTAACATGTAACTAAAGCTTCCCTCCGAAGTGTAGCTAGTAGAGTAGAAATATAAAGTTGCAGAAAATGAAAATACTCATGTAAAGTACCTCAAAATTGTACTGAGTAAATGTACTTTGTTACTTTCCACCACTGGGTGTATACAGCATTAGGTATGTTTAATTTTGTATATAGTAGATGCTCATGATATATACAGTCTTAAAATACTATCTATGTATTTGTTCTGCTTCTTTTTGCTGTTGTGACTCAATTTCACTGTGTGGGCTCAAAACATTTTATAGTATCTTAAAATGAAAAGAGACACACTTAAGTATAATTATTAGTTTTATTTTAATACATACATATGGGAGAGAATACAGAGGTACAAATGAAGCAACACAAGAGAAAAACATCTCCATTTTCACTGAATTTCACTTGATATAGCATAAAAATCTTTGGTGCAGCACCGAGTTAATGTCATAAAACTAACAGGACATTTACATATAACGAGCAGGCAGTGTTTTAAGAGAGATTACACTTTCAGATCTGTTCATCATCACCTTTATTTCCCTCCAGTGTGATTCTTTGGTGAACAGTCAGAGGAAGGTGTTCTCGATGACCAGAGTCTGAAGCTCTTCCCTTGTCTCCCCAGCTGGTGGTGCCAGCGGGCTCCTGGTCTCCTCTTCCAGGGGAGAGCAGCACATATTCCCAGCGCAGGCCTTTCCACAGGAGAGGCTGCAGGCCAGGAGAGGAGGCAGGGAGGGGTCCTCTCTGTGGACGACAGGTGAGGCGTCCCCCTCACTGCCTGCAGAGGACCCACAGCAGGAAGCGAACTCTGGCTGAACGGTGCAGCAGCTCACTCCGACACTCTGCAGCACCTTAGTGACACCCGACATCAGATCAGCACACCTGGACACATGAAATGATTCTGCATTAATAAAATATGCAGCTTTTAATCTGGACTAAAACATATTTATGATAATCAGTCAGTAACCCCTGTGATAGACTGGTGACCTGTCCTGGATGGAGCACACCTGTCGCCCAAGGTGAGCTGGGACTGGCTCCAACCCCCAAAAAGGATATAGATACAGTAATTGATGGATGGTTACCTGCTTACTAAAAGTTAATCTACACCTTCCAGCCAGTCAGGATTGAGAGCTCTCAATGGCCATGGTTTAAACAGTTTGAGTACAAAAGTACAAAAGCCAAACTTCTCCACCTCACCTGTGTGCTGGAAAGCCAGCATGGCAGTGTACGTGGACAGAGGCCACCGTGAATGAGTCAGTTAACTGCCAGACGTGGAGGTCATGCACAGCCCGCACCCCGGGGACGCTCGCAATCCTCCGTCCAAGATCAGACACACAGATGTGTGGAGGCGTGGCCTGCAGCAGCAGCAGTCCATACCTGTGCACCTGAGAGATTTACCAGTGAAGCAACAGCAACAGTCAGCAGCACATATGAGCAACATAAATGATCTTCTTAAACGGTTGCTTGTAATTAGTGGGTTGAACTTGACATAAACACACAGAGCCTGACCTGTGGCGTAGCTGTGGCAATCAGCGTAATCACAGCCACCAGGGAGAGGCCAGGATCCAGGTAAACCAGGAGGCCACAGGGTCCAGAGCTGTGCAGGCACTGTGGGCCGATGAGCAGCATCACCAGACTGTTGATCAGAGCCAGGAGGGAGGTGCAAAGGCCTTGAAGGACGAGGACGAGCGGCGGGAGACAGACTGGCCGTTGGCTGCTCGGTGCAGGACTCTCAATGTGAGGTGATGACTTGCAGACTGGAGAGGTACGAGATGCATTTTGACTCTCTGAGAGGGGAGAAAACAGTAAAACATGATTGTTGTGATCAGAGCTCTCACATCTGCTTTTGGGCCATAAAGACAACAGAAAAACCACATTGGTTACGTATGAAAACCAAATATTTGAAAGAACACAAGTGCATTGAATTCAAATGTTATTTTTTCATGAGAAAGGTGACAATCCAAGGAGCTAAACTCTCTTACCAAGATGTCCCATGCAGGCATTGTCTTCTGTGATGTCTTCTGAATGACTCAAATCTGCACCACCGCTCCCTACTTCACAGTCCCTGCTGTCCTGTGGAGCTGCTGCATACAGGGGGACTTCTGGCTGTGGTTGTGGGGTTTGAGAGTCCGTGTCGGGGACGCTGGAAGTTTCCGGGTTACAGAGGACGAGCGCCCCATCGTGGAGCGAGTCGTCCACAGCGGATCGGACTCGGCTAACGTCATCCAGGACTCGCCCCGGCTCAGCCTGGCCTTTGGCTTCCTCTTCAGCCAAGACTGTGGGAGTCCAACAGAGGAATGAAAAACAAACATGGACACTGTTTGAGGTTCCTTACAGCTGAATATACACTTGGCAGCTACTTCAAAGTGAAATCTGTCAGAGCAATATCATCACCTGCACAGGCACACTCGTTCTTCTGTAGTAACAGCTTATTATTACATAACAGCAGTATGAGTACGTGCTTTCACACCGACTGACTTAAACTTACAAGTAACTGTTGGAAGGACACAGAGAGGGGCTGTGCAGTGGAATTAAAACAATGCTTCATGCATCATTGTGAGCTGCTACAAATTCCCAAAATAAATAAATTCCAGCCACCAGAATTACACGACATTAGACCTTAAAATCCTTAAGGAGAGTGAATAGTCTGTTGTTGTTTTTAGACTTTGTGCGGATCAAACAAATGAGATATAACACGCTAATTTGTGAGCTTTAAAGGTGGATTTTGTTACCTTCGGACAGAACCAGGCTAGCTCTCTCCCCCTGTTTCCAGTCTTTGTGCTAAGCTAAGCTAACCAGCTGCTGGCACTAGCTTCATATTTACCATATAGACACGGTAACAATCTGTTCCTTTATAACCCGGATTAAAATAATAGTTTGCAGTTTGTTGTGTAGTTTGAAAGTCGTGAATGTGACCTCCCCTGACTTTATAGTTTGGGGTGCATAAGGGGCTCAGTATGCGTCTGAAACCCCCTCCTCCCCCACTTTTCTGGGTTGCAACTGGCTACATCCAAGATTTTTTTGTAACTCTCTCAAACCGACAAGCTGCCGTGCAGTGGTGAGGAAATAAGCAGGGTCTGAACTGCTCTTTCTACCTCCAAGTGTAACTTGGAGACTGTCCGAATTTGTGCGCCGCAAGTCATGACCACAAGTCATTACGTTTCGCCTCTCTATGAAAGCAGGCTTTTTGCTGTCAGACGACATTTTCTATCAACTTGTTCATTTCAAGCATACTGAACCCTTAAGTCTCCTTCCTGGACGGGAAATTGAAACCTTTTTCAACATCCTCGTGTTTCCATGCGCACTGTCTGTATCTGTCTGCAGAAGAAATGCCCTAAATGTTACCAATTTCCCACAAAGACATAACATGTATCTTCCCGCCCAGGTGAACATGTAATCCACAGGTAATGTTACCTTTGTGGTTCACTTCAAGGTGAGATTCGGCCCCAGCCCTCCCATCCTGCAGCTGATCCCAGTTCAGCCCGAGCACCAGCATCTTATGGAGCAGACTGACAGCGCCGGCCGCCAGAAGCAGCAGGGGGCGCTGCACTGGGTGTGGCTCCAGGGTAAAGCCAATGATTTCCATGATGTATGAGAGACAAAGAGAGGCCAGGAGGAGAGCGGAAATGAAAGTCCCCACAGGATGAGTCCGGCTGCTGGTGTGGGACAGACCGCAGCCCACAGCTGAAGGACAGATTTCTGGGGAGAAGAGCTGATGAGAGTTGACTGCGTCACGGTAAGGCCGAGGAGTGGGAGGATGATCTGGCATGGTTGACCCATCGGTGGCGGTCTGGGTTCCAGGAAGTGCTGCTGTGGAAGTGGAGGAAGCATGTTGGGGAGACGCAGGGGAGTCCAAAGAGGAGAGAGGAGGTTTTATTATGCTTGCAGGCTGAGGAGGAGGAAGAGCCATGCGCATGAGGATGAAGAGCGTGTGGAAACCATCCACCAGGGTGATGAGGGACTTGCACAGCTGATTGATGGTGATCTCGCACACCAGCAGCAGGATGGTCACTCCCAGCATGCACCAGTGTAGCACCCTCATACCTGCAACTGAGAGTATAAAGCGCACACTTCATACATTCAAACACACACACAAACATTTATTCTTACAAACTCCACTTTGCACTTTGCACCTTAAGCTCATTAGCTTTTTTTATAAAAAATGTATTTAAAAGAAGTTAAAAACATGGATGTAGATATGATTTAAAAAAAAAAGTTCTTAGATGTGCAGTTGTCAGTGTCTTCTTAGAGCTCAACTGAGAAATCAGTCCGGCTGATATATCGACCGATGTTAGTTTATTGCAGATATATCGAGGAACAAGAGAAACAAGAAATTGTAGGAGAGAAACGCCAAAGGTTTGTTTGTTTGAGGTAATTTAGAAACAGTGTCTCCATTACACAGTTTTTCCACCAGAGAGCACTGACAAGTTTATTTTTCAACTGTAAAATGTCCCACTCAGAAAGTGTCTTGGTCATAATTCATAATTAATAACCACAATTAATATTAATTAATTAATTAACATTAATATTAACAGAATATAAGGGATCATTCTCAAAACATTTATCCTACTATTTATGTTACATGTTTGTATAAAAAAAATTAATATTGGATGATTTATTAAAACTTTTTAACCACCAAACCTCTTTAAACTGATTTGTTTCATTAAAAGATTTTTAGGTTTAGTGTGAAATTTTGTAAATATCAAAATCGCCTGTCAGTTAAGTCCATGTTTATGCTTTTATATACACAAAACCTTACGTACACACAAGTTATTCATAAGGTCAATGCAAATCATCTCACGGCTGCCGTTAGTGCTTGTTTAATGATATTATCATCAACGGTTTCACAGTTTTCCTGCTTGAACTTTGGAGTGTTGGTTCGACAAAACACGACATTCGAAGATGTCACACTTGTGATGGGCATTTTCCCCATTTTCTGACGTTTTATAGACCAAACGACTACTTGATTACTCGATTACTTAGTAATTGATAATGAGTTGCATCTCTACACACATGAGTAAGAAAAAATATTTATTAAAGGTTGAAAAGAATTGTGATAAGTCTCAAACATATTATTTTACATCNCCACAATTAATATTAATTAATTAATTAACATTAATATTAACAGAATATAAGGGATCATTCTCAAAACATTTATCCTACTATTTATGTTACATGTTTGTATAAAAAAAATTAATATTGGATGATTTATTAAAACTTTTTAACCACCAAACCTCTTTAAACTGATTTGTTTCATTAAAAGATTTTTAGGTTTAGTGTGAAATTTTGTAAATATCAAAATCGCCTGTCAGTTAAGTCCATGTTTATGCTTTTATATACACAAAACCTTACGTACACACAAGTTATTCATAAGGTCAATGCAAATCATCTCACGGCTGCCGTTAGTGCTTGTTTAATGATATTATCATCAACGGTTTCACAGTTTTCCTGCTTGAACTTTGGAGTGTTGGTTCGACAAAACACGACATTCGAAGATGTCACACTTGTGATGGGCATTTTCCCCATTTTCTGACGTTTTATAGACCAAACGACTACTTGATTACTCGATTACTTAGTAATTGATAATGAGTTGCATCTCTACACACATGAGTAAGAAAAAATATTTATTAAAGGTTGAAAAGAATTGTGATAAGTCTCAAACATATTATTTTACATCGACTGTAAGCTGGTGTGTGTGTTAAATTGTTCCCAGCTAAACTGAACTTGTTGTCATTAGTTAAAATTAAATTTTACTTTCGGTATATTTTGAAGCTGATACTTTTGTACTTTTACTTAAGTAAGATTTTGAAAGCATGCCTTTTATGTGCAAAAGAGTATTTGTATACTGCACTGCTACTTTTACTTGAAATTGTGTGCTTGTCATATCAGATGAACACGCACACACCTTGTGTAGACATCTGAGCAACACTGGATGTTGCAGCTGCATCTGTTACACTCAAGGCCAGGATGTTCGCCACATCAGCCCACATCAGCCCACATCAGCCCACACAGTTCACACAGTTCACACAGTTCACACATATCACTGTGCTGTCCGATCTGGTTAGATACCTGGTTATGGAGCACTCATGCTGCCGGGCAGTTTAATCTATAAAAATTATAGTTTTTACATTGATTATATGTTTAATTATGTAAAATCTTAATTTACAGCAGTCACATAAATGTAGTCAAGTAAAAAGTAAAATCTTTTCCTCAGAAACTTGTGGAATAGAAGTATAAAGTTCCATAAAATAACTGCACTTAAGTACAACTACCTCAAAATTGTACTTAAGTAAAGTGCTTGAGTAAATGAGTAACTTTCCACCACTGATTTTTATATTAATTTAAAATGAACTACACCAGCGTACCACAGCATGACTGAGCCTGACTTGATTGTCACTGACTGCATAATTTTGAGGTATTTTACTTGAAAATTATAACATTTCCATTTTCCGCTACTTTATACTTCTAGTCTGCATCAGTTCAGAGGCAAATACTGTTGTTTTGACTCCGCTATATCTATTTGACACCTTTAGTTATTAGTTACTTTGCAGATTCAGATTAATAATACAAAATACAATCAACAAATATATTATGATGTATTATTATAGATTAAGATAAGACTTTATTGATCCACTGGGGTAAATTCATAAGCTACCAGGCAGTTTATAAAGTAAAATAAGACTACCTTTACCAGCTGCAACATTAAGTGATGAACACATTAATGCATCACTATGTTTTTCTGGTCCATTCTGCATAATAAGTACTTTTATTTTTGGTACTTTAAGTATATTTTGATGCTGATACTTTTGGTAAGATTTTGAATGCATGATTTTTATGTGCAAAAGAGTATTTCTACACTGTAGTATTGCTACTTTTCAGTAAAGGATACTTCTTCCACCACAGTCATGAATAAACCAGCGTGTACATGTAACAACAAACTATTTGCACAAACAGAACAAAATTTAAGACAAATGTAACAAATGCTTTCAGTCTAAAGTTTAATTACCCCAGAAAAGTGGACGACCCTTGGTCAGCAGTCAAAGGCAAGCTGTGTTCTTGGATGTGATCTGTGCGCTGAAATCAGAAAAATGTCATTCATCGTGCTCACCATCTCTCCCTCTCTCTGTCCCACCACACTCCTCCTCTGCTCTAATCGCAGTCATGTGAGCTGGGGAGGGGGCGGGTGGTATCGTCCTCTCCTCCGTTATCCCTGTTTGCATTCCCTCCTCAGCTCGTTGGTGGGAGAAAATACCTTCAGCGGACGATCACACAGCCCACCCACCCTTCATACTCTCTCTCTGAGCGGATCAAGTGAAGCTAATTTGCACTAATTAAATCCCCATTGTGTTTTCAGGATTACAGATACCAGATCTGGTATTACATAACCAGATCAACCAGAAAACTTCACCTTTAATAGACTGGAAACATCAGGCTGTTTAATGTGGAATACACAGAATAATCAGAGTGATGTTATTGTCACAGTTATACTAAAAATAAGAAACAGTGTGAGAATTATGGCCTACCATAAAGTTTGATCTGTTCACTGTTAAACACCCCAGACACACTATAAGTCCCCATCTCATTTATTTAGGTTGGCTGCAGTGAAATATTTGCAGTAAGTTTGAGCTGTCGCTGATTCAATGTTGTTAAGAATGTCTGCTTTTTTTCTATTTCTTGGTAGAGCTTGAAAACAGAGCAGAAACCTCTGATGTTCCCCATCCACTGGATTTCCCCCCCTAAATAATTAATCAAAATATACCATTAAAAAAAAGGGAGAGCACTTGGATGTAAAACAAAGCAGGTGCTACTGATTCACAGGCAGGCAAACACTGACCGTGAGTGTGTTTAATCATGTAGTAGGGTTAGTATAACAAAGGCTTTTTAACTTCGTGTTACTGTATCAAAAATGCTTTTATTATATAATTTACAGAATCTGTCTGGTGCTAGAAGGAAAAAAAAAACACAGTTTCAAAGGTCAATATGTACTGGTGCAGAGGCTGCCCTGAATTCCTTCACCTCTTTGTCAATACAAAGTCCCGCTGTGCAGTCAAACATTGTTCAAATGGACTTTCTTTGAGATCAAAACTTTATTTAAATTCTAGAAAAGATCTCAGAGTTTCCAAACATACCAAATATGTCGGGCTGAAATTTGGGGGAAATGACACACAACACATCCAGAATATTTCCATTTGATAGAAGGAGTCTCCCCCCAGTGTAAACATCATATAGCTTCAATCAAATCAAGAGCTGGAACAAGCTCATACAGAACATAAATGTGGAAGAAAGTGTATAATAAGATGAACTGTCCAACCTTAAAGGTAGGATATGTAACTTTTCCTGATCAGCAGCCACTGTGGTCACAAATGCAGATTACAGGACAATGGTAAATCTTGAAATGCATATATTTAATAACATTAGCCACCATGAGCTACTGGTCATACCAGACCAAGAAAGGGTGTAGCAACAAACCCACTGAACACAGGCTACTGAAGTGAGGGTGAATTGTATTGCTTATGAATTCAACTATTTGTGGGAGGAAGAATGTGTTATTCTTTATTTCAAGAGTTACATCTTCTCACTTAGCTGCTTAGAGGGGAAATTAAATGAATAGTTTATAGACAGTTGTGGAAAAACACTTGTTGCATTTCTTGCCAAGACTTAAATGGAAGGATTGTTACCACTCCCAAGTGTGTACGCCAAATATGAAGCTATGGCCAGGAAACAGTTAGCTTAGCATAAACACTGGAAATGGGTGGAAACAGTTAGCCTCTTTCCAAAGGTAACAAAATCCACATTACAGCACCTTTAAAGCTCACTAAACTAGATAGAAAGTGTTGGTAAGCGGATTTTGAACAGAGACAAGCTAGCTGTTTCTCCCTGTTTCCAGCATTTATGCTAAGCTAAGCTAACCATCTCTTGGTTGTAGCTTCATATTTTAGCATACAGACATGAGAGTAGTGTCAATCTTCTTATCTAACTCCCTGCAAAAAAGTAAACAATCATATTTCCCAAAAATGTCAAACTGTTCCTTTATTTATTTTTGTATTTATTAACTCTTTCAAGCTCTGTCGAGGTGGCGCAGCCTCTCTGTCCTCCTCTCGCCACTCATGACCCCACAGATGATGCTGCAGTCCCATCAGCCCCTGCTCTTGTGTGCCAGGGGTGCAGGGGTTTGTTGCAGTCCACTGGACTGCGAACCAACAGGCCAGATAGGGGCTGACACCACGGATAAATCCCTACTGTTCTACCAGCATGCCAGCACATTCCTGAGGCACAGCTAAGCCCAAGGAAAGACCCAGCGAGGAAGCATTTGATCACTTGCCACTGTCCCCTAACAGAAAGAGAGGCCACAGACCTGGCAGCTTGGCTGAACCTTCAGCACCTACGAAGCTGGGTTAGGGTTAGTTCTGTAGCACTGCCTGGTCCTTTATCTTTGGAGAATTTCTTTAAAATGGCTATGACTGATTCTTTTGGCCACTTGAAGGCAGCGGAACAATCTAAAAACACAACATTGACATATCATCACCTTATAAAGTTGTTATGTCAAACATGTTAGCGAACACTTGCCTATTTACACATCCAACAGACATGGAGCAACATGGCATTTATTTGCAGGCATGTTTTGGCGAAGAAAAGTCCAATATTTGTTCGCCGTTTTAGCTCTGTTGTTTAGTCTCCACCAACTCCTGAGGGATCTTGCTCTTTATCGGCTAAGTGCTCCACGATGTTCACCAGTTTGCCACTAACTTGGTCTGTCTGTGGTTTGGTGCTGAGCAGGTCGTGCTATTCAAGAAATCTAAGGTTTATGTAAGAACGAATAACATTTTTATTACAATTTTGTTTATAATACAAGGGCTGACTAGCTGCACCCTGCAATACACAAGAAATGCTGCTCCTCTGTTCAATATTTTACTTAAACTTACTCTATGGAGTTTTTAACTGGTTATCAAACAGTCTCAATTTAATACCGATGCCTCTATATGACCTACATAAGCAAACAAGACCAGCAGTGAGAAGATTGGCTATTTCTATTAGTTTCTAATAGTTATTCTTAATGCCTGCCACCGGCAGCAAAGCAAAATCAAATCGTAGCAAATCGTAACTACTTATACTTTTATATACTATAGATCATATTTTATATGACAATATTATGTTTTGTATGAAAAAAAACTCAGTCTGCACTTCAACTAGTGACTATAGATGTCAAATAAATGTATAAAAAGTACATTATTTTCCTCTGAATTGTGGTGATAAGAACTTTCAAACCTTCAAAACAACAAATTTATGGTATTTTTGCTTAAAAATGACTGAAACGATGAATTAATTTTTTATTGATTGACTAATTGATTAACTGACTAATTTTTTTTAGCTTTAGTCGCCTGCAGTTTCAGTTTCTGGCAACATTTCACAGTATTACTAGCTATTTGTGCAATAGTGGTAGCCTTCTCATAGATGTTTGTATTTCTACACTAAGAGCTCTTTCATGCTTCATTTGTATTAAATATACTTTTTAAAAAATATATATCTTTGTATAATTCATTTCTTTCTGTTCTTTCTTGGTAATAGTTGCTGGTGTTGTCCCAAGAATTTAATTTGCCTACTTTCATCTGGTGTTCCTGTGCAGATGAAAAACAAATTCCTTTGAACCTTTGAAACGTCAACCAGAACACAATGTAGCCTACAACCAGTTAATGTTTATGGAACAAGTTACTGGTCCTGTTTGACTCCCTGCTGAGAACAGGCATCAATCAGTATCAAATAAAATCCAGCTTTTTCTTACCTTACACTGAGGAAATTAAACTGGCTCGCTGTCTGGCGTCTGTGGATCTAACAAAACAACTTCACAGAAAGAAAGCTTCACATTGATGGGCTCAATCGTTCACCCTGAGGTGCACAATCACATGTTTCATACTGATGTGGACAGAGACAGCGCCTCAGGAGGTTCTCTGGCCATATGAGGAGTCAAGAAAAACAGAAAACAGGAGGCCAGTAGAACATTAGGAAATGTTTTATTTCAACCAGAATTTTACAGGAACCATCACAGAGGCAGTAAAACAAAAACCCTTTGGTGCTCCCTGTGGAGTTTCAAGAACTCAGACCTTAATCATTTAAGCGTCACAATGTTTCTGTGCACCGACAGAGAGAATCCAGACTGAAACTACACTGAACAACTGCAAACTACAAACACTGTATGGCAGGTTTGTGTGTGTGAATACAGGCCTTGATTCAGTAACAGGAATGACTCAACTCACTGTGATATGAGACACTTTTCTTGCAGTATGGATGTTTAATGTGAGCAGGATGTCCTCGTTAACCGACGATTTTAACGGCTCACAATAACCTGTGCGCTAAACTAAAAAACAAAACAAAATCTAACTATTAAGAGAGAGGCTGAGAATCTCTGAGTAAAAAATAAAAGTCACTTTAAATGACATTTCCTGCGGTGGTGAAACAATTAAACACTTGCATAGAAAGGGAAGGTTGGGGAGGGTCAGGGCAAATATTTCCCAGCTGCCTTGTAACTAAACAGTTACAAGGCATGAATTCTATACAATAGGATCGCATTCATTTAGGCCAGTGGTTCCTAA
>NTHP01000160.1:1019436-1078064 GCA_003416845.1 Oplegnathus fasciatus
GGGGGGGGGGGGGGGACGCTGATTCCTGAGGGGCCAAAGTGAGCAGAGGATGAGAAAACAGAGACAAGAGGGAGGTCACTTTGGCAGAGGTCCCTTAGAGTTTCTTCTTCTTTTTTTTTCTTTTCTGAAGGGTGGGAGAGAAAGCTCGGGAGCAGGGACACGGGACATAAAACGTTGACATTTAAACAGACACGTTAACATCTTCAGCTTCCTTGGATATAAAAGCCTTTGACAGCGACCTACTTCCACCTCTACAACAAGTGTTTAAAGCCAACAGGTCCGCTCAGCAGCGTCCGTCACCGTTACTTTGTCTTCCGACTGTGCCATCAACCCCACTTTTCTCACCGTTATGTCTTTGTGTGTGTGTGTGTGTATGTGTGTTGTGACAAAAACTTTAACTGCTAGTTATTTCCCCCAACTACAGTGGAAATCTACACAAGAGAGCAAGTAGGGCTGTGAGAAAGGTCTGTGTCCTGTCTTTGGTTAGTGTTTTATCCTCCCTCCTTTGTCCCCCATCTCTCTCTTCTCACTCAAAGGCGGCTGCTTGTTTTGTAAAGATTGCAGATTGACAAAATGTAGTGATGACAGGGTGATTTTATTTCTCTTTTTCCCCCTCTTCCTCATATTCAATGTGCATATGTACGTGTGTTTCAGTGGTCGATGTAGTGTGGATGCAGAGGATTCCTTATTTGTCACAGCCAAGCTCCAGATTGATTTTGTCCTTTGTGTCTTTCCATAATTTGCTTGTATTTTCGTGTATAGAGCTTCGACTGTAACACCAGGTCTTCTGTCCTTTATGGAAAGGTCGTGTTGGTGGTAAAGTCAAAGAAATGACAAAAACATTGTAGGGCAACCAGTCACGTAGTAGAGCCACACAAACTATCCGAGTGCTGTTTTCTCCCGTCCTCACAGTCCCTGTGGAAGTACGAGAGAGGAGATAAGTTAGTCCTGGAAGTGGCAGAGAACATTTGTTGAACTAAACTTAATAATACCAAACCTTATCATCCATGATTGATAAGCCATTTACGACTCATGTTTGACCATCATTTTTGAGTGAAGAGCCACTTTGGGTGATTACACACACCTCTCTAGGTTTATAATTCTCATTCTGTGCACACTGTGGTGTCTGAAGCCATTACGGCACTTTTTTTGCAGCACATTTTTGCCATTAAAATGCTATTTTGAAAATTAATGACAGACATGGCCCCTTTTGAATCTTTAATCACAATGTCTAATAATTACCAAGGGAAGTTTTATGAAGTCTGGTCTCATTTTTTAATGTATATAAATAAAGAAATACAACAGAATTAAAATATTCCTACCTTTGTTTTTAATGAAAATGCACTACTTCATTTATGTCATATTTTATATACTTTGTTCACCCCTTGTTTCTTATCTATTGATGTGGCTTATTTTACTCATGTAAACTACTAAATGTGCCCACATTTGTTTTGTTTTGTTCAGTTTGTTACATGTTCTTCATTGATTTACTGTAATATGTTGTCTTGTGTTGCATTATGTTGTTTACATATTGGTAAACTTAATAAAATATTTGACTTACAAAAAAAAGAAGTCACTGTAGCTGTGCCTTCAAGTTGGCAGAAAACAGACCTTAAGTGTGGTTCTAAACGAGCCAACGGTTTATCCAGAGTGGCTACTGCTTTATTTGGAAGTAAAACCAAAAGTCAGTGCCGCTGTAATGTCGCTAATAATCACTCATTTCACACACACACACACAAAAAAAAACTGCGCACACACTACGTCAAGTATGGTATGTCAACGCTGAACAGGAAGTGTCTCTGTTAGCTGGACTGAAGCTTACAGGGAACAGTTTGGGTAATAATTAGTGTTTGCCTTTGTTTTCTCTCCCTGTTGGACTCATTTTTAGTGATGTCACTGAAGTAGTTTTCCTTTAAATGATCCATAAAATTGTACTTCTTTATATTTCTACTGTTAAAATGAGGTTTTATTTGATGGAGTTTTATATTCAGACCTACTTGTTCAGCATGAATAGAGATAAAGTGTTTTTGAAGAAGTAAATTCTGCAAGTTGACGTCCCTATTTCATGGAAAATTTATCTGTGTACTTGTGATTTTTTTTGTACATACATATAGATAAACGTTTTACCTCACAGCCTCATGGTGCGTCTCTTCCTGTCTCCAAACTGGCTTCTAGCAGCAGCTCCTCCAGGTCTTGTCCACAGCTGACACTCACTACACAAGTGACACATAACACACATTACCAAACAGGATTTTCACATCCAAAACCAACCACATGTGACTTCATTATTTGTAGATCAGAGATTACAGCGACTCACCGTGCTCCATCACACAGCTGCCGGGCTTGGGGCTTTCAGCGTCGAGAAGATGGAGGGAGAACTCAGGCTTCAGGCCGTTGGGCAGAGCTGAACCGACTACTTCCCCCTCCGGAGCGTCGGTAAAACACTCGTCCTCGTCTGCAGAGCTCTCGTCAGGCGAATCCTCCTCTTTGACCGGAGAGACAGACACAGTCTGGGCAGGCTCTCCTGCAGGAGGATTTGACTCCTGAGCTCCACCTTGAGTGACAGATGGTGCTTGTTGATCAGTCTGGACAGAGAGAACTGGCTCTACTCCCTGTTCATCTGCTTCTGTTTGCTGCTTTGGTTCCTCTTGGCTGGGCTGGCTGTACTCGTTCTCTGTTAAACTGGGTTTTTCATTTTCTGACAAGTTGCTGGCTGGTGCTTCCTGCTTCTCCTGCAGTGGAAGTGGCTCCTCTTTTTCTTCTCCTTCCTCCTCTGTCTGGTTCGGCTGGGTCTGGGTCTCCTCTGATGCAGACGCTAGCTCGTTCTGTAGCTGTTCAAGAGCAGATGTTAGCGGCTGCTGCTGCGTTTCTGCTGCAGGGATACTAGTCTGGGTTTGACTCAGTTCGTCTAACGGTTTACACTCTCCTTCTGTGCTATCGGGGGACAACTGTCTCTCATCTTCTATGCCACCTTCCTCCTCCTCCTCCTCTCCTTCCTTCTTTCCTTCTACACAAGAGGGCTCAGGTCTGGGGCTTTTAGTGCTCTCTGTTACCTCCTCAGTGAGCTGCACTGATGAAGAATTTGAAGGCAGGGCTGGTGCTTGTTGACTCGGATCTGTCACTTCTGGGTCTAAAGTGCTAGCTGTCACGTCCTGTGTGGGTTGACTTGCAGACTGTGGCTCTAGTGTGTGGGTCTGTGTAGTATTTGGTGCTGACTCTAAGTGTGCTACAGGACTCTGCTCCGTCAGTTTACAGTCTGTTGACGGAGCAGGTGAGCTCTCCTTCACGTCCTCCTGTGTCAGCTGTGTTTGAGATGAGGGCCGGGGCTGTGTCTGCGGTGTCGTGTTCACGTCTACAGGCTTCTTTGAGGCCTCTTTAGTCTGGCTGGGAGCTGCAGGTGCGCTTATCTGGAGTTGTAGCTGCTGCTGCTCAGGCGGGCTCTCCACCCGAGTGACCATGAAGATCTTATGACCCCTCCCTGGACTGGAGACAGATATACAGCGACCAGGAGATGGAGGGGTGCCGGGAGGAGCTGTGGATTCTGTGACGGTGATGCCGGAAAGGGCACTCGGCCCGCCGGCAGGGGAGACAGACGGGGGTGAGGACGTACATGAGGCACTGAGGAGGGGCTGTGCAACCCCTGCTTGGGTTTGAGGAGCAGTCTGGTTTAAGTGAGTGGAGGAGTTCGACGCAGAAGAGGACTTCGTTACCACCTCCTCTTCCTCCTCATCCTCAGTGTCTGAGTCCGACTCCAGAATCATTCGAGGAACGCTCGTCTCAGAGCCCGCTGCTGACTGGCTGCTCGTCTGTCCTTCATTTCCTGTCGTTTCACCTTCTTCTCCCTCTTTCCCCTCTTTCCCCTCTTTGTCCCCTCTCTCCTCCGATGCTGGTCCCTCCTCTTCTTCTCTGGTCCCATCCTCTGTGGCGATTTCAGCCATAGAAGCCGACTGCCTCATCTTCTGCTCTGTTTCCTCCTTCTCCTTAGCCAGGATGAAGTTCCTCTTGCAGCCATTCTGGATCTCAGCCAGCAGGGCGCGCTGGGTCTCAATGAAGCTCTTCACCTGAGAGACAAAAAATATGTCTCAAACACGCAATGTAAACCACAAGAATATCAGAATAAACACAACTAAATCAAAACAATTCAAACAATCTCTTTTGAGCCAGTACCTTCCTTCAGTCTGCTGTTTCAGTCAGTAATATTTGCTTTCTTTCAGAAAACTATTTTCTTTAAAAAGCTAAGGCTGGGGGCGCCCTGGTGGCCCATCTCTCTCTCACCTCATTTCCTGTCATCTCTCCATTCTCAGCTATCTAATAAAAGCATAAAGTGCCCTGAAATTAAAAAAAAACACTAACAGTTATTCTGCATTGTAGTTATTGTCAGCAAATCCAATAAAAAGACCAAAACCAAAGTTGTATTAGTCCATCTCTCAATACTTTCTGACTTATCTACCCGACTGTAGCCCATTTGTTCCTACTGAAGGCATACATCTTAAAAAAACAGGTCATTGATAGATACTTTACTATTTACTATTTAAAAAAAAGGCTAGATTATTTCTTAAAAGCAAACTTTACTCAAACAGGAGTAAATTGTGCATTTTTCTGGGATTTATTTCAACTACTGATTTGGTGCTCTGCTGAGTATTTACAGCAGCAGGATGGTGTATTTGGGATTGACTCAAACTAGAGTGTCCTTATTCAGTGAAATTAAGGAACAGATACGCGTGCATGTCCACGTCTGTTTTTGGACTATATTCTGCCCTTTACCTCCTCTCCTCCATCCCCTTCCCCATGCCTCGTCCCCATGCTCACAGTTTCTTTCTTGGGCTCCCGGTCAAGGTCGAGGCGCAGCAGAGAGGTGTTGACTTTCAGGGCGAGCGACAGGGCCATCAGTCCGCCTGTCTTGATCTCATTCTCTCGAAGGTCCAGGCGCAGCAGTCTGGGGCTCTCAGCGATGAATTCAGCCACAGCCACAGCTCCTGTTGCACAGATGACAGAAAGAAACAGGAGTCACAAAAAAATACAAGACAGCAAAAAATCCTCCACAAAACTGAAGCAGAGGCGCACAGAAAGTAGCTCCCACCTTCGCAGGACAGTTTGGTGGAGGCGAGGCCCAGTCTGAGCACAGAGCGGTTCCCAATCAGTCCGTCTTTCAGCTTGTGGACCCCTTCGTTACCCACCGAGTTATGGCCAAGGTTCAGAGTCTCCAGACTCTGGGTGCATGGCTGAGGGAGGGGGAGAAACAACAGAGGAAAATGTGAGAATGTGACGAGAGATATAAAACAACTGAGTGTTTATTTAGTGATGGGAGAGTGCAGTTAAAAAAACATATTGCTTAGGAGAAGCTTAAGTTTTAACAGCTGGTGTTTGTCAGGGGAAACTTGAATATGCTTTAGTAATGGGATGATTAACTGAGATTATGCTAATTATTGGTGTAAAATCTGTGTATTATGATATGAACCAGTCAGTTCCAATAGTAAAATATTTCATGTATATTTCATCTTTCTGACAATGACAGTCTGTGTTTGTGTCGTCGCTTTTATATTTAAATTATGTATTTGGGATTTGTTGGTGCGTCTGTTTCTTAGTTGTAGTTGTAGTTTTGACATTACAGTCACAGTTTACTACTTAATGAGCTGACTAATAAGACACCTTCTAATTATACTTCCTGTTAGCTACTGCTAATATGTTAAATGCCTATTTAAACCTCCCTATGAGTGCCAGAGCTGTGCTGCTGATGGTCTGAGAACTAAAATACATCTTTTTCACTACAGAAGAAATCTTTATTTCCCTATTAATTCTGTCAGTGTACAGGCCTTTTCTCCTTATGCTGCTTACTTTTAAATGCTCAACGTTACCATCTCATTGCACTGTGGCAATCAAGTACACTGTGGTTATTCAAAGGGTTGTGAATCAGCAGCCTGGACAGTCACAGGATGTTCTTTATCAGTATGAATCGGGGTTTGAGGCCATTTTTGTGTGTCCTGCAACATCTCACAAGCCTCAGTAAAAAAACACCACCATCAGAGAGATTTCTTGGAAGAGCTCCGTATTTTCTAATCCAAAAGCAAAAAATGTGTTTCTAAAAATAAGGACTGTTGTGTCATAATTCTCCATAATTAACAACACATGAGTGGTTAAAGGCATTTATTAGCCTATAAATCTCAGATTTAATACTTTTTGTTTAGTAAAATCTTTAAAGCGCTCCTTGATCTGATCAATAGTTGCCAGTTACTTCACTCAAAAGCCTGAAGATTATTTATATATTAATTTTACCGCTTAGAAATGTAAATAAATCAAATGATCTTACAGTGCAGCTCAAAATACCTCCTACCCTCTACATAAGGACTTATTTCCATCTGCATAAACTGTTACTGTAATAAAGATTTGTACTGATAAATGATTTTTCTTGGCTTTGAGCATGAAATACATTAGATGAACTATACAGACACGTATGTATATGAATGGACTGAAGCGGTTAATAATACCAGTAAGTGTTTATACACAAACATAAGCACAGGAAAAATATGTAATAACAGCTGTATATTACTGTGATATATTGTACAAACAAAAAGGCACATTTTGTTGATGAATCTTCACTTAATCACACCACTGTTTCTTCATTTCACGACAACTCTTGTGTGAAAAATAATGATTAAAATGAAACATGCAGCTAAATTCTGAGTTAACAGCTTGTCAAACATGAGCAACATTCAAGCTTCACTATAAGACTGCTCATACTGAACAAAAGGGAGTTTCTATAGCCATTACATTGGATCAATAAAGTTAATCTCATCTCATAAAACAGTATTGATGAACTTGGAATCATGTGAGCAAGAAACATGCTGCATTATAGTCGTTCAATAATGTTATTTATGCCATGTTTGTAAAATATTCTGTGGTTCTATTAATGCAAAGAAAAATGTAACAAAACATTTTAACATTAAAAACAGCAGAAAAAAAGTTTATCTTACTCTGACAAGTCTGTAATGACTCAGCAGCGTCTAAATATAAACAGTGTACTACTAAAACAACAAGTGAACAATGAGTGTGAAGATAACGATGCCATCGCTCAGCAAAAGACATGAGACCAATGACTTTAATAATGGATTATCTATGTCAGACAGCTGTGAAATCAAACTAAGACGAACTGAGAGAAACATCTGTTCACTGAGATATGACTGCACAAAATGTCAGCTGTATTAATGAGGAGCTTATGTGGAAATGTCCAGTCAAATCAGACGTCATAACAACTATCTACACAGCACGTTAATCTCTCACCAACACACCTGTCACTCTCGAAGTTTACACAAAGAAATCAGATAGCGGGTTCTCTAGTGAAATGCAAATATGAGTCACTCATCCAACAACGCTACAGTAAATGCAAAGTTCTTAATCTTATTTGTTTTAAAACAAGATCTCTCAGACACTGAGGAGGTTAAAATGCTGCCTGTCTCGAAGAGATGTTCCTCGCCATCTCTCTGATAGTAAGTAAGTAAAAGTATCAATACTACAGTGTAGAAATACTCTATTATAAGTTATGCATTCAAAATTTTAAAGTAAGTAAAAGTACAAAAGTATTAGTATCAAAATATACTTAAAGTACCAAAAGTAAAATAAGCAGAATGGGCCATTTCAGAATAATGTATATTATTTATCATTGGATTATAATTAAGCATTAATCACTTTAATGTTGGAGCTGGTAAAAGTGGAGCTAATTTTAATTATTTCATAAGCTGCTTGTGAATGTTCCCCTGAGGTTCAATAAAGTCTAATCTTAACCTATAATAAATCATGATTTATTTGAGGATTATATTTGGTATTATTAATTAGAATCTGCAAAGTAACTAAAGGTATCAATTAAATGTAGAGGAGTAAAAAGTACAATATTTGCCTCTGAAATGTAGCGGAGTAGAAGTAAAAAGTAGCATGAAATGGAATTACTCAAGTAAAGTACAAGTACCTCAAATATGTACTTAAGTAGTACTTGCGTAAATGTACTAAGTTTCTTTCCACCACTGCATCTCTTTATTGTTAACTGGGAAACAAACCAGCAACTACAGGTGTGACTGGGTAGACTGCTGAATGGTAGGATTATTATCCGTCATTATTCCAGCAAACATGACTTTTTTCATCAGTAAACTATGTCCTTAAAAAGAAACAAAACGCACACTGGGTGTAGGAGAGACTGAGCTACAGTAAAATGAGTACATGTGGAGGTAAGCGGAGGTGCAGCTGCCGAACATGAACAGATATGAGCAGAAAAGAGACATAACAAACAGAAGAGGTCTATTGTGATCACTTCTCTGATAGAGTAATGAGGAGAAAATTGAATTATCCCTGCCTGAGCTGTTATAAACACACACAGCCAGTGTTTTCCTCATAAAACCTCTGATAAGTGTGTGTGCAGACTGGCTTTATTGTCCCACAGTGTGTGCGTGTGTGTGTGTGTGTACCAGTGCAGCAGCGAGGTAGCCCATGCCGTTGTGTGTGAGCTGGTTGTTCCATAGCACCAAAGTGACGAGGCCTTTCCTCTGCTCTTTTAGTCCTTCACACACGTAGGCCAGACCTGTGAAGACAAACACAGACAGAATTAGTACATCTGTATTCAACTTAAAAATATCCCAAATTTAATAAAACATCATGTGGACTAAAATAAAATGTCTCATTTGAGGGAGTTTGTTTGCATTCTTGTTCCAGAAAGCACTTTCTGAGCTGTCCTAATAGCAAGAGGACCTCATTTACTGTAAACTGTGAACAAGTGTTATCTTGCAGGAGGGAAAACAATATATTTGGCTGTAGCTATAGTTTTAACAGCACAATGATGACAACAACACATCCTGTGTATTTGCATCTGGAAGTGCTCAGAGTTGATAACTGCCAAAAAACTGCTGCAGTCTAAATTCATCTTACAAAGCTAGAATGAGTTTGGCGTTGTGTGTGCATCTATTAATCAAGTACAGATGAAGAAAAAAATGTACGTGTGGTGGAAAGTGAAGCAAAAACACATATGTTAACTCCACTTGGACATTACTTTATGCAGACCCCCAAACAGGGATATTTGAGAGTGTTTAGCCACATGATGCTGTAAAATCCAAATGAATAGCACTACACTGTATTCAATGGTAACAATTACATCAGCATAATAATCTGTCATAAAACAAACAAACAAAGAAAAACTTTTATTAACTTTTCCTGAACAGTAATCCTTTTCTGAGTTTAAATGAAAACAAATTATCAAACATAGTAAGACTGGGCTTGTGTTTAAAACAACTATCTTAACAAGCCTCTCATGTTCAACATTAGGGTCGGGTACCGAACTCGGTACTTTTAAGGGTACCGACCGAATTACGTCAGTACTACCGAGTACCGATTAACGTTAAATCAATCTGTGCCAAATTTCTGTACCTGAGAACGCATCTGGGTGAGAGAGTAAAGTATACGTTAGAGAAAGAGAAAGAGAAAGAGAGAGAGAGAGAGAGACCATGTGACATCACCCCTGCAACGTGTTCAAGCCCAACAAACAGCCAGGGCAATGGTGAGCCGAAAGGTGAGCGCACCGGAACGACGCTCCAGCACTTTTTTCTGTCCAAGTGAGGAAACAGAATACCCCCAGTTCACATAATCGGGTTGAAATTCATAAACATTTTTTAAGCGCTTGAAGATCCAATCATCACTAAAGCGTATGTCATGCAAGAGAGCCAATAAAAACAAAGGGAATGGTCAAAGTTGTCTTATCGACATTTAAGGTGTGTTGATTGATTCACAATGTCAACTCATGCATTGAGTAACATGCAAGAAAACACTCCACCGTAAAAGTTTCTGGTAGCTGCCGGTGTAGCCTTTGAGCGGCACAGTGAATTAAATTATTTTTTCTCCAGTCTATAACTAGCTAACATTAACTAGTGTGGTCCGTTATAGTTGACTAATGTATGTTAACTTGCCACCGTAGGAACAGTGGTTACATAACCTTCGAAATGAGCCACAACTTAACCGTGTGCGTGCACGTATGCGTGTGCGTCACAGGTGAGCTCCGGTATTTAAACAAACAGCACTACACCTCTGCTGGTGACAGACTGTGACAGGCTGGAGGTTGTAGGTATGGTTTGGGGGAGGAGAGGGAGGTAGAGATTTTATTTTGTGTGGTGTGTAAAATGTTCTACATAAATAACGAAAAGTTGAAGTTTGGACTTATTTTTTACAACTGAAATTACATTTTTTGTTATTAGAGAGAGAGTAAAGTACCAAAAAAAGTACCGTTGGGTTCAAATGTGAATGGTACCCAACCCTACTCAACAAAGTGAACATGATCAAACTACTTCTCTCTATAAACACTAAACACCTGTCCAGCAGCTGGTAAATACACACTTTATAAATATATGAGATTAGGGCCCAGTTGCTTTACTGGTTTGTTCTTGCCAGCGTGCCACAACACTTTCTGTATGGACACAGGCCATATGCAGACTATTCAATTATGTAATTTACTATTTAATATACTTTTACACAATAAGTGCATTGCTTATATTCTATTCTATTGCTTTTACTGTCTGTATTTACTTCTGCTACAAAGACCTAATTTCCACACAAGGATTAATAAAGTCTCATCTTATCTGAGTTTGTGAAAAAGGTATTGAGGCTTACGCACAATAAAGAAATCTTTTTAACAAAATGGTTCCACCTTGAGAAAACATAGAAGACTATAAAACAGTTATGCTACTGTATGTGTTAGTGCTCTATCACTGCTGCATACCAGAGTCTAGGATGTGGTTGTTGCGCAGGTCCAGGATCTGAATGTTGTAGTTGAACTTGAGCAAGTTGCCAAGTTGGGCCGAGTCCTGCAGGCCATTGAGCTTGTTGTCTGCCAGGTACAACTCCCGCAGGTTCATATTCATCTTCAGAGCCGTAGCTGTCCGGAAAAATAAACGATAAAGGAAGGTGAGGGAAGAAGAGGGAGATATGAAAGAAGAAAAACTAAACGTCTGGACTAAATTCAGGGGTTAGGATTCTTGACACTGAAGGCAGGGCTTGAAAGGGAAACCCCTCCTCTTCCTCATCCTCTCCCGTCTCCCCCTTGGTGCTCTGCCCGTCTTACCCAGTAACATGAGCGGCCTGCCAGACAGGCCAGCGTTCTCCAGGTGGAGGACTGCCAGGCTGCCACTGATCCTGAGCGCTCGTGCTACAAAGGGAGCCGAGTGGTCCAGCAGGGGAGTGTTACGTGCATCGAGATACTGCAGAGAGCTCGTCTGAGGGGGAAACACCAACAGAGATACTATTAATTAGGTACGCTCGGATAAAAGTGCACACACACAAATCAGATATCATAATAGTGTGTGAAATAATGTCCTCATTATCATTATCGTGATGAAAATACAATAAAGTAACATAATTATAAAGGCCAGGGTGTGTAATTATACAGGTCTTGTTGACCTCCAACATCTGGCTAACACACACATAAACACACATTTTCCACCTCTGCATCCTCTCAGTTGGATGCCTTTGATCTTTATGTCTAATCCAGTAACCTCTCATTACCTGTGATTATATCTGCTGGAGTAAACTAATGACAACGCCAGCTAAGAGCTTCATCAGACTCCATACATAAAACATTATCCTCAAATGAGCAGATGTGAATGACAAAGTTGACGTGCATGCACATTGTCGCACAGATTGAACCCCTACAATGTTGTTTTTCCATCTGTTTAATCCAAGGCTTCACCTCAGGGACTCCAATACACGCACTAGTCAAAACATTAGTCTGTTAAGATCTATTTTTACTGAAATTAGCTACTTTTTATTGACGAGCTACGACACAAACAATCTACAAGCTGGAATATGTGTGTGTGGTGTCTCCAGGCGGCTTTTCATCAATCATCAGACACTCGATGCTTGCAGACAGGAGAATGTCTTTTGGTACGAACACTGATCAGATGACAAATCAGCTCCTCACACAGCCATAGTTGTGATTACAGTATGACTGTGGTGCTCATTCATTTTTGTAAACACACTTATTGTATCATTAGTAACTGTGATGAAGAATTTCTTGTTTTTCCCTCTTGGATGGTAAGTAATGGACCGGATCTTAGAAAACTAATAAATTGCCCACAATATTAATAATAAAGCCTGTAAAGTTATTTGTGGCTTAGGAAACAGATTAGTGTTGTTCACTGCGGTACACGGCCAGGACAGTCAACTTCAGCCAAGACAAAACATCCACAATCTAATAACCTAATACACAAGTTAAACTTTTCATGAATTGTCCATTTACTTCTTTTGATTTAGAATATGTTTTTTGCATCTCACACATTAAACTATTACACAGTAGAGAATAAAAATAAAAAAATGCAGTGTTTCCCACAGGTTGAGGTGGTGGGTGACGGTGTGACGGTGCAGCATGTGATGGGCATTGTTTTGCGTCTGTAATTAGCACAAGTGCTTTCAATGTATATTGTTATATTATCTAAAATTATACAGTTATGTTTACAATGATATATTGAGGGGGACAACTCATGTTTTTTTTTGTCCCCGGGTAATATCCGCCCATGAGCCAGTCCAACTACCCTTGTAAGTTAAAATAAGATGTGTCACGTTAACACATTAAATACGACAAGGCATTCTTTTTTAGGCATCCAATACACATCTATTCATCTATCTATCTATCTATCTATCTATCTATCTATCTATCTATCTAGGCTATAGCAAGCATGGCCAATGACAATGTTTTTGTCGAGATGCAGTAGGGGCAGATAATATAGATATAACAATAAAAGCTAAAAACAAGTTGTTTTCTGGTTTTGGTTTAATTTCTATTCCAATTGCTGATTTGAAGACGAAAACGGGAAAAGCATGTGGGTTTCCGTTTTTTTAAATTCACACGAAAAACGGAAAAACGAAAAAACGAAATAATGCATTGTATATTTGTTTTTCTGGTTATCACACAAGTTGAACACAGCTTTGGACAATCAGAACCATGGAAAAGAGACGGTAAACTGGCTTGTAATGAAGGATTTAAAATTCACTCGCGCTGATTAAAGGGGCTCAATGGAGCCGGGAGGACACAACGCTCCACCAGAAACAGATAGTAAGTTAGTTAAATCGGTGAAGGAAAAAACGCCTACCAAAATAATCGCTGTGTCACGCATGCCTGACATGCGCATTGTCTTGAGAAGGGAGGGGGTGGCTTGGTGGTAGCCTGAAGGTCCGCTGGTTTGTGTGCATTATGAAATGACAATTCAGATTTTATCTACCTGGGCGGGTTGCCCAAGTAGAGCCTATGTGTGGGAAACACTGGTATGAAATGTGTTTTTGTAGAGTGGTTATATGCTCTCGGTTCCTCTGACACACAATCAACAGTTCCTTCACATGGTTTGTTTGATAAAAAAAAAAACTGTTCAAACTAACCAGCAGCTGTTCATACCCAGGTGTTTTCTCACATATATTGCTTGAGAGGGGATATATTAATGTGTTTGCCCGGCAACCTATTTGTATTCTTTACAGTAGTGAGCGATGACCGACGTCAAAGTGCAGCGTAAAGGGCACAGGTAAGACTTTGCAAGAGCAAGCAAGGAAAGGCCGACCCTTATGTCTGAGTGCTGACAGAAACCTGCAGCGCTGCACGACACAAGTTCAGCCAGAGACAAAAAAAACAGTGGGAAGATCGATCTTCTACCCTGGATGCAAAGCTACAATTACAGAAGAAGAGGAAAAGACTTAAAGTCAGTAGTATTTGAGACCAAACACCCACTTTTCTGGCCAAACATAATGCATAACATGAAATATTGCACACAGTTTGGTCTTAATGCTGAAAGCTTTCTCGCTGAAGACAACAAACGATGATGTAGTATGCAGTTTCGTTCCCCTGTATAGTATTGTCTATGGAGTGAATGACAATAAACTCTACCTTGAACCTTGAATCAAGAGGTCAGGTCTTATTTTTGTTATAAATTGAGGTTTTATTGAGCTGTAAAGTTGTTTTTGTTGTATTTAAGTGTATTTATGTGGATATATGTTTTGTGGTTTAGTTTGCAGTGATGTGGTCTTGTATTTAGGACTCTATTGTTTCATTTTATGTTTTAAGTCTTTTCCTGGGACCATTTGGAAAAAAAGTGTTCTCACTTTAACATGTTGTTCCTTGGTGTGTTTTGTTGATCCATAAATCAATCAAATCCTTTCCTATTCCCATCCTTTCTCTGCAGACGACACTGTAGGTGAGGACGATCTCTCACCTTTCTCATCATGAGAGCTGCGGCCTGCCATCCCCGCGTACCAATGTGCTTGTTGAAGGAGATGTTGAGATGTGTGGCGGACTCGTAGTACTCGATCATGTCAAACAGAGCTGATGCACCCTGAGAGAGAGAGAGAGAAAGCAGCCAAAGAGAACAGGAGAAAGATATTAATCACTGTGGCTTTTCCAGATTAAAATCCAACAGTTTAAAACAAATCTCACAGTTGGTCACAGTGTCAAAACCCTGTCACAAGATACAGTCTGGAGCAGCTGTAGTTGCCACGGTAACAGTCCCTCAGGATAGGTGAGACCTGCTGAGGTGTTTCCATGAGGGCCTCAGGTGGGGGTGAAGGGGCCACTGTCTACAGTAGCAAATAAAACAGAACATGAACAGTGTAACCGCTTCTGTTTTAGAGATATAATACTGGTTTATTTTGCAACTAAAGATTATTGCAGGGACTGCAACTGAAGGTTATTTCCATTTTAATTAATTTGCTACTTATTTTTCTTGATTACTCAATTATCATTTTGTCTATAAAATATTAGATTTGTCAGATCAAAAGTACAAAATCCAAAGATATTCAGTTTCCTTTCATGTTTGACAGAGAAAAGTTTCAAATCCTCACATTTCAGAAGCTGGAACCAGCACATGTTTGGCATTTTTGCTTAAAACATGATTAAAGCGATTATTCAATTATCCAATTAGTTGTCGATTCATTTTCTGTTGATTAACTAATCAGTTTATCTACTAATCCATCGGTCATCAACTACATTTGTCCAAGGGCCAGAATTTTTCAAAGCAGACACTGTGGGGGCCGGACTTTCAAAAAAACAAAACAAAACAAAAAAACCTATTATTGTTTAATATTTTCACTTTCTTACAAAATGAATGTTATTTTTGTTTGTGCCTATATCAGTGTAGACAGACTCCTAAAAACATGGGAAATCCATAATGATAACTAGATACTTAACTAGAAAATGCTCTCAGACCTCCTCCAAGGAGGCAGTTCACTGAGGAGTGATGGTTAAAATCTGTAATTACGGAAACGTAATTGCAGAATGCAGTCCTGATTGGCAGGAAATATTAATCAACTTTAACTGGTTTTGACGCTATTATGCAATGTCCTGATTGGATATGAATATTATGAGTCGCCATTATTGTGCATGTGAAAAAACGAAATGTTGAATAAGAGCTATCAGTTAGTCCCCATTCTTGCATGAAGATACGGCACAAGCCGCATTCCACTCATAACAGACGGGAATTCGTTTCAGCTTCACCTGTCACAGGCTACCGCTACTCAGTGCACAACCAGCGAAGCAAGCACAGCTGTGTGAGTGAGGTAGGCTTGACTTCTGCATCAGGTTGTGTAGGCTACTCGCTAATAATAAGCTGACAGGTGGATTTATAACGTCTTTGGAACGGGTTAAACGCACATATTTGGGGTCAGTAAATCATTCCTAATAACATTATTTCCATCTCAATTGTTTTTGGGGTATAGGAAGAAAAAAATGCTAATATCCATACATTTTTTCCTCCTCACATTTTCTGAATTCATTAATATTCTGTGGGCTGGATGTGGCCTGCGAGCTGCCAGTTGACGATCACTGTACTAATCGTTGCTGCTCTAGATTACTGTCACTATAAATTAAACTGCAAATTATTTTCACAATTAACTGATTCATATTTTGTTCCAAGAAAAATGCTCATCACGATCCCAGGGTGAAAGACAACATTTTAAAATTGTCTGATCAACAGTCCAAACCCCAAAATATTTAGTTTACAATTATACACAATAGAGACATTTGATGGCATTTTTGCTTGAAAATTCACTTAAAAAGGTTAATTGAGCATAAAAACAGATGCTGATTAATTTTATGTGGAACAAGTAATCAGTTAATTGACTAGTTAATTTAGCTATATTCAGTCTTAGGGCATGAAACCCTGTTTGGTAAAGAGCAGATGAAGAACTGAAGAAAAATGTCAGGTGATGCAGCAAAAGGCCAAAGTACACTCATGTGATCAGAGTGTTTTAATCTCATTTTGGTTTTGGTGGTGCTGTGGGGGTGCGTCTCTTTCATCTATCACTGATATGCTGACTATGTAAAGCTGTTGATGACACAGAGTGGAGGAGGATGGCTGGTTATTTTGATTTTCTGCATTTTTTTCCCATTTGCTTTCATTACATAACAACTTGTTAGCATATTTTAACAGAAAAATGAGCTACCAGGTCTTTAGCTCTCATGTGTGGATTCTGCATCCCTCGTGTCTTTCACTCAGCAACAACAAAAAGTTAAACAGCCAGTGATGAATTTTTGCTCCTGTGCAGCCAATTGCAGGATGAGATTAAAATGGAAGTCTGAACGTTTCTCCTCTACTGAGGCTGATGCGAACTAACAAAATCAGACAGGCTGTTGCATAGCGTCTCATAACCTTTTCCCCTTTGTGTGTGTGTGTGTGTATACTGGAAGACATTACTGAGTATACACAAGTGTGTTTATCTACAGGGTGGAGGAAGATGAGTCACATCCAGTCCAATAAAAACCAGCCTGTGTTAGTTCTCCTCATGCCTGCTCCTCCTTAAAACATCTCTCCAAAACTATTTTTTCTCCTTTCATCTTCCCAAATCATTCCCAACAACACGCCACTACTGCAGATAAGAGGCTCTGCCAAATCAAGCCATCTACTGTACAAAGATCTTCTCACTTCCCCTTTCGATTCCTTTTCTATCCCACCTTCCTCCATTCTCGCCTCTTCTAGCAACACTTCCTCAATATTTTCTCCATTCAGCGTCTCATTTCATCGGAGCCCGAGGCGAGACACTCGTCTCAGACCGAGATGCTGCTCTCCGGTGACTCATTCAGCTACTTCATTCACATTTCCGGGGCAGTGTTACATGTTGGGTGAGAAAAGTGCATACGTCACTCTGCACTTGTTTGGATTATGTGAAGCTCTGGTGTGTGTGTCTAAGCTGTGTGTGTATTTTTATAAAACAAACAAAAAATAAATGTCAAATATTATTCATGATTGTAACTGCTTACATTTTGCTTGTGTATAAATGAGAAACCCAGCATGGCCTCTCATCATGTATACCAATATTTAATGTTTTTACACAATGACTTTATCCCTAATGAGTCAGGATCTGCTCTTTCAGGGGAGCTCTTGTGTTTTTCAGCACTGTGTGTGATTTCAGTGGACAATTTATGAGGGATTAAGGAGGCCTACAGATTCTCTCATGTTAATGGATATGAAACATTGTGATCTTTATTTCTGCTCATTTTTGTTGACCACCTGGAACATACTCCATTGTTATACTACGAAACCAAATCAGAGTTGCGATTGTCAGGTGACACTTCTTTTGATGTCTGATTGGTTGCAGGTGAATTAGGTTATATAACGTTCCTGGATGCAACTGGCTAAAATCTGTTCCTTGAGAGAGAGAGAGAGAGAGAAATTTGTGAGTTCACCTAGATGTGGTGACGTATTTGCCATCATGTGGGGCTGGACCTACACCCTCTAAGCAGTACAGAGTGCTACACAGAACGACAGTTCATCTCAGGGCTAACACAGGTTAACACTAACATGCAATCTGGATATGTTATCTATATAATGCCATCCGATCCATGGGTTTTTGCATTTACAGCTCGTATTAAAATACCTTCTCAATATCTCGATTGTGCCTACGGATCTCTCAACATTCAAATTAGTTAGGCGGAGCTGGTGGACTTGTCAGTAGACATGGCGCGTCCCAGTGCCACGAACGGACGTCATTCATTTCTAAATCACTTGCTGGCTACTGCTACTACTTATAGCTTCTGTCGGACTTGCTTAAGCTAGCAGTAAGAGGTGGCGTTAGGTGACCTTTCAACTTGTTGGGTGGATTTTTTTTAAGAATGTGGTCATGAGGTACAGATTAGATTACCTGACCACCTCCAGATGTGGTCTGGCTGAACTGACCACCTTCTTATACCAATGTGTTCCACAAGCATTTACACCTGTTATTAACATGCATTTTTTCCTTATCCAGATAGAGCACTTTAATGCCAGGTGTTAATGGGGTAAAACTTTCCATCAGTTAAATTCAGATTAGATTATTTTTAATTTAGAAAGTGCCAGAAACTCACAGTAAACTAAGGAAAACTTCACAAACTCAGGGACAAGATGCACCCTCTACACAGCCCACTAATTCAGTTCCTCATGATATACAGTATAACAGTGCTTTCCTCTGAGACACTGTTTCTGCCTGCTAATAAATCACATGATCAAATTTGGTTGTTGGTAATTATGGCTCAGGCTTTTGTTAAACTTGTTTTATTAGCTCTAAGATGGAGTTCTTCTCACATGTTCCTATGTTAAAGGTACCCAGTGGGGTTTTTAAGTTATGTTCACCATCACTGTTTTTTGCTTAAGTACACTGCGTGCATCTTTGAGACCTAACAAATGTGCTGCATTTCCTTCCACATAAAACATTTGCAGAGTAGATTTTTGGAAGAATTTGAAACCTATATTGTTTGCATCTGTGTTTACTTGCTAGCAGTCTTCTTCTTCTTTGTTGATGAATTGCTCCACATGTTTTGGTACGTTACAGCCACCATTTATTTGTCGATCAGTGGAACAGTATATCTGCGTGCAGCCGTATTGGTGTCCTTGTGCGAATCCACACGATACAAACAAAATGGGGACCGACTCTTAAAGACATTGCTCCACAACGCTACTAGAGGTCAAAAACTCCACATGGTACATTTAATTCATATTCACTTTCATGGAAAATAATTAAAACAGCACACTTAACTGACAGTCTGGAGCAGCATGTCAGCTGTTCAAGTCCACCTGTGTCTCTAAAGACAGAACTACAATTATCACACCATCTACAAGTGTGCTGAAAAACAGCAGGAGATTGGGGACTAAATTAAATCAGCGATTAAAGGGTGAAAGTACTGACACGACTTTGCCAGACAGGACTAAAATAACGAGCAGTAATTAAAGTGACCCTTCCTACCCTAAAGAAACTTATCCTATGTGCCTCTGGCTAAAAGCAGAGCTTGTGTCTGTGTGTGATACAGTACTGTACAGTATATTTAGAGCTCTGTGTGACAGGAAGTGGTCAGGGCCTGTGTCCCCTCTGATCCACACTGCAGCACTGTCTCTATCTGTGCGTGTCTACAGCCCAAACGTCCCTAATGGTGTTTACCCAAGTGGACATCTGGAGTAATCAGAAAACCCATGACAAACACTCCACATCCTGCCAGTGCAGTAAGAGGATGGCAGATACAATGAAAGAGGGTGAACGATATGAGAGAGGCCTGAATTAAGGATGAAAAATGGAAGTATGTTAGCTGCACTGAGAGTAATGAAAGATGGGAATGAGAGAGACACAGATTTTATAAGGCAGGATCTTCTTACATCTTCATCCAGGTTGGTCTGCTCCAGGTCTATCACTTTAAACTGGACCCTCTTCAAAATCTCTTCCAGAGACTCACATGCTTTGTAGTCCAGCTTCTCACCTAAAGACGTACACACACGTCCGGTCAATCAACCATTCTGCAGCAGCGCATTATATGTTGTTGCATGAAATAAAGTTGAAATTAAAAATGAAAAAAATCCCACAAGTTAAATTTAGAGTGTTGACTGTGACTGTCAGGCTGTTGTTTTGGTGCTTACCTTTTAGATCTAAGCATTCGTTTCGCTGTGTCAGGTCTTTCAGTTCCTACAGAGACAAAAAGAAGCAGTGTCAGTAAGAGCTGAGTTTGTGTATTACCCCATGGAAGCAAACTGTGCGTTTCACATGTTGAAACTTTCACACAGGAGGAAAGTCAATACAATAGTTCTGGAGATAAAACACACATCTTGTGTAAACTAAGATAAACATTTGCTGCAAAGAAAAAACATCTGCGGGACACGTTTACTCAACTCAGCTCTGGTGTGTTCCTGCTATACAGTATGTGTACAGTATGTTATTGTGCCCCAATCTTTTGGTATCAGTGATACTTTTGGGAAGTACTGAATGTGAATACTGAGTGAGTCCCAGTGATGGCACCTTTAATAGAAACAGTGTATTAGATAAAGAAGGACTCTGCCATTCCTGATGCCGTTTTTCAAGTGCGTTGTTTGAGGGCGGATAGTCGCGGCAAGCTAAGCCATGAGTAACTGTGACCATTCACCATAGCAAAGTAAAAGGGTTGTGTTTTCTTGTCGACCACTGTAGATGCTGTTGTCTGCAGCTTTTCAGGTTGGCTGCAGTCGGCCTGCTACCAAACAGGACTAGGTCTCGGCACGACATGTGTTCAGGACTCAGTGCAGCTCAACGCCCTTAAAGCAGGCTAACCCAGGCTCGTGGAAATGTGGCCTAAATGTGCCTTGAGCATTCAAACTGTGAGCTCATTTTATGTGCCACTTGATTCTTTAAACCTGAGCATGTACAGCTGTCCATCTGTGTGTGTTCAACTTGACCATGTCATCTATCCTGTCATGTGGTCTGACACCACTGCATCACAGATCAAAAGGTGGAAAGATATTTAACCTCTTGCCCTGGTAAAACACCCAACCACCCACAGAAACACAAAAACATCGAGTGCTGCCCTCGAAACTATGTACCAGCAAATCCCTCTCGCTAGTTGACGGCCCGGCCCATTCAGCATGAACTCCATAACCTCTGCCCTCGTGCCACACTGCCATCACTTATCTGCGTGTGTGTGTGTGTGGGAACCTACTGATGATGGTTTAGTTGAGGGTTCATGGCCTCCTGCATGACTCAACAGGTGCCAAAAACATGATGATGTTATGTGACAAATGTCGAATGTAAAAAGCTGCACTGTCACAATACAAACAGCAGGAAACACTATGACACTAAATAACTCACTGCAGTAGTTAGAAAGATAATTCAGCTGTGAAACCGACTGAACCATTCACTTTAGGTTGCATGATATGAAAAATTTCAACAGCATTTTCTCAGTATGTTTTGTAAAATATGGTTTAATTAAAAAACTCTGGATGTTCTTCAGCATCCAGACGGTGTTGACTATGTTAACACAAGCAGACACACATTTTGGGCAGTTTAACAGCAAGACAATCTTCACCTACAATTAACTTAGGCACCTGTCAGTGAGAATTACTTTATCAGTGTAAATACCTCTCTGACAGAGCTGCCAGAACCCAAAATAGTGCATGACGCACAGTGTGCCTCTGCACGAGTGGTGGTATGGGTGTGTGTGTGCTGTGGGTGGACTACATCAAGCTACTGATTCCCTCTCTGATCTTGTTCATTAAATTCTGCGGTGACTCTTGCTATAATGTGCCTCTATGTTGTATGTTTGCACTGTTTTCATTAGTGCGTTTTAGTCAAAGGACATTTTGCAAACTTTCCCATTAGTCTGAAGTCAATAAAGAAATATGACCTCTGGGTGTCATGTAAAAAAGGAGGTGGAGATGCATGAGAAAACCTTCCTGTGGCCTGTTGTTAATGGACCTTACAGCTTAAGTCCAAATTCATCAGCGGTATCTTCTAAAATGCATGGTCCATTAAATGGGTCCCTCAGAGGACCTGACGGCCATGATAAACCTGCACTTTCTCCCTAAATGAGATGGTCTGGCCTCACAGAGACCAAAATGGAGCATTCAGGAAGTCTTTTTTAATTGTTCGTTGAAATAGTTTGAACTTTTGGGAAATACGCTTATTTGCTTTCTTACCAAGAGTTTATTTGAGAAGACTGATACCACTCTCGTGTCTGTCCATTACATATGAAGGTACATCCAGCAGCGGGTTAGCTTAGCACAAAGAACTGGAAACAGTGGGAAATGGCTAGCCTGGCTCTGTCTGAAGGCACAATATCTGTCTACCAGCACCTCTTAAGATCACGAATTAACATGTTGGGCCCTATTTAAACGATCTATAGCACATGGTCTAAAGTGCATGGAGCATGCAGAAAGCGAATAAGCTTTCTTCTCAAAACTTCTGCTTTAAGGGCTACACACTGACCACACTTCTTCCTTTGATGTCCATAGCACACAGCTGACACACTGTATAGACAGTAGTAGTAGTAGTGAATTTACAAAAATAAGGAAGGTCAGGATAATGGTGTATCCTAACACACTGTTGCACCGAGGTGTGGGCTTACATAGAAAACAACAGGCGTCATACACTGTTGGTGTGTGTCGATAAACGGCAAAAAACTAAATGGTAAAAACATCCATAAAACTTCCATTTTCTGTGATTAACGACATATTCAGGTCGCTAATGAGAACAAACACTGGAGGTTATATCTGACTTCCATTATTTAAACCATTTTCATTTGTTTAGATAAAGTGATGTAAAGAAATACCTAAATATGCCAGTCATGTGACACATCCAGACGAGGATTGCTTGAACGGAGTGACGCACAATGGATTGTGTGATACTAAGTTTGCAAATGATCCATCAGTTGTCCTCCAAATGTGGACAAAAGACGGCTGCATTTGAGCCACATTTGGAGATGCCTCTGAAAGTATTTATCAGCAACTGAATATATGGGATGCAGCCTACATGGCCTTTGAGTTGCATCCCTAATGAGAATGATAATATGGCTGTGCTTAAGTGGTATAATAGAAGTAGATGTCTGTGCAGCACGTGGATGTTGCCAAGTCTTAAAGTGTTAATGGTCATGTGACGTGTGCAGCAAATTATTTTATCCTTCATTTTACACAGACTTACAGTATACTCCATTATTCCAGATACACTGAATCAGCCTAGAGAGAGCATGTTTCTGCATATTCTGAGAATTCAAGTGTGCACCCTGGCTGTGTGCGAGACATTGCATAATAGGGAAACCACTTGTCCCTGAGGGAATTGCGGCAGCAGAAATGTGACACAAGGCTACCAAGTGTTCAGGTCTCAATACTCTGGTGGGAGTTACTGCAGAGCGGGCATTCAACATGCAGCTGCTAAATAGTGACCTTTATAAACACACACAGACACACAAACAACTGACCAGAAATGTACATAACCTGTAGGGCCCCTGGCAAGCCGCCACGTGTACAGTGCAGTTGGACTTAATAAAGAAAGCATTTACAGTGAAAGAGGAAAAACCAGTAAAAGGCTGAACTCCTCTTGCAAACCCCCCTCTCACTGGTCAGCCATTTGGTCTGACTGGCTTGTTTATGTGGCTGGTTACTGCAAGGATGACTAAGCAGAAATGAGAGGGGGCGGGTTTGGACCAAAAGACTACAGAGGTAGGGAGGGATGGAGAGACGCCAGACATCGCAAACATGAGCAATCACAAAAAAAGCTGAATGTGAAGGAGGGGAGAAGATGGGACAACTCTGTGATGACCAGAAATCAGTCAACTCCCAGTGTAAATGTACCGTAGGCTGAAATGAAACTTGCAGCTTAGCACAGTGATGTGCATTTCCACAAGTAGCTGAGATGTTAACCCAACGTCTTTCTCTCAGCTGACCAGGCGTGTGGGGATTTCTTTGCAGAGTCTCTCGAATCACAAATGTGGATCCGTCTGGGGCTCACTTTACTTCATCACTCACACTTGGAGACACACCTGCAGGTACAAATGTGCAAAGCTCCAGTGGAGAGGCCCAGTTAAGGGTATATGAGGGTATGTGTGCTGCAGTGACTGTGTGACAGAACAAACAGGAGAAAGTGCTAATGTGTCCCTGCTGCAAAAACTAGCACTGCCAACTCCTCCGCCCTGTCAGTCTCACTGGAAGGGAATCGGTTTGGTGACTGGACGTTCCCACACACAAGCAGAGAGACAGGCTCCCATATGTTCGCATACACACAGTATCAGAGATATCAGAGCAACATACAAGTTCCAGTAATAGCTGAGACATTTATTTGCCTAAACAAAAGACAGTATTAGACAAAGGCTCTAATCTGGCAGGCCATTATTTCTTTTGACACATGAAACATACTGCTTTATTATGTATTATCACATTGCTAGCAGTCATGTTAACTCCAGCGCTGTATACCTGGGAGTGCTGCCCCCCCCCGTCAGGCAGTGGAAATATTGTCAGTCTATGCTAAAAACTGACAATCACATGGTATGTTTTATTGTCTAGAGGCAGGACAAACACCAGTCATTTCCCTCAGGCCACAAAGCAACAAGAAACCAGAAACCTGCTCACATTGCTTCATGGAGACTCTGCCAAAAGGCGTCTTAACTCTGATTTATCTGCTATACATGTACCATTCTCTAGTATCAGGTTTCCAGCATCATTTAGACTGAGTGATAAGTGGACAGTAGTTTATATCTGCTTGAGAGGGAGGTTAAAGAGCCTTTTTGTTGTCTCGGCCCTTCATTCATATTTCCTCTCCTTTTTCTGTTCTCTGTGACAAAAACACGTCTCACTTTCAGCAGAAACAACTCCTACATGAGGAAACATTTTAACATTTTAACAATACAGCTCAAACACCAATTCATATACGAAGGCACGAGGTCGACAGAAATATAAAAACAGCCCTGAGGCTTCCCCCACTGGATTTGAAGAACTGCTTATGCAGAGGGATTATGGGACACATGACTGTGCTGGCTAACCCACAAGAGAAGGCAGGAAAAAAAAAAAGACATGAAACACTTGTCTGCCTGTTGGGAGTAACAACCACCCTTGTTAGAAAAAGGCCTCCACCTCTACTGGATACTGTCATAGCACTTGTCCAGAGTCATGCCATGGTGCATCATGCCGTGCCCTCAAACCACATTAACAGGCTTTTGAAGTGTTTTCATCACCAGAAGTAGAGGAAAAAAAAGTTTAGGATGTAATTCTTGGAACTAAATTTTGTTCAACCTCACGAACAGGAAACTTCACAATTACAAAGAACTTTTGGGTGGAGCTACTAGGACTTCCTAACCGTTCCCAACCAGCTTGTCCAGCTCCTGGCTGCACAGCACAGCCCAGTGCTAGAGTAGTTTCTATCATTATATACGTGTACTGTATAGCCTTGTGATATATACTTGCACCCCAGTCCCTGTTGTGGCCTCAGCTGGTGCCCACCTCACGTGTCTAACCCTATTCAGTATCGCATGATGCGGAGATGCCTTGCATTGTACTTCCTGGTTGCCCAGTCCAGCTCTCCAATCAAGAAGAAGCAATTCCATCACGACAAACTTCATATACTCTGCCAAGTTGTTGCTTGATGTGAGCAGCACACAACTGTGTCTCTAGTTCCGTCAATACAAGATAAATATTAATTCTCTGTATAGGCTCGACTTTGGTATTGTGAAGATTGAGGCACCTGTGAGGACTGGGCCAGGTTTAGTTTTCAGTAGTATATACATCTACAAGAAACACTTGTTTAGGGGTGTTGCCTCATTTGTTTCTGGTTTTGAACGGATAAGACCAGGGCAGGTTAGATAGTTGAGGTCTTATTTTTAGTTTCTTTGTTTAGAGACAGGCAGATAGACCTTTTTAAAACTCCAAGCTAGGAGTCCTCTTTTGATTAAATTTATTTCATTGATTTAAGCAGTCCCCCCCAGGCCCTTTCCCCTTTGTAGTTCGCCTATTCTTTTTTTTTTTATTATTTGTAAACCGAAGTTGCTTACGACCAATCCATACAATAAACTACTTTATTTTACCAAAATTGACCTGTTTTTATGTTGCTTCCTCTTCCCCTAGAGAGCTGTGTTGTAACAGCTCTCAAAAGCTGTGTCAAAAGCTCTCATTGAGGGGTCAACTAGGGTCACTCTCCTGTATCCCATAGAGGCATGTTTGGCAGTAGATTTTAAACTCCATCTTTTGGTGTTGAAAAAAAACTTATTCTTTATCAAATTACTCTAGTTACTATTTAGGCTATTATTTTATCAGTGCTGCGATGTGACAAAGCTAAATAAAGATGATCATATATCAAGGCTACAACTAACAATCATTTTGATTATCGATTCATTTGCAGATGGCTTTCTTGATTAATTGTTGAATGGATTTGTCTATAAAATGTCAGAAAATGCCCACTGATTTCTTCAAATTGATTATTTTATTGACCACCAGTCCAAAACTCATATAACATATGATTTGAGGAGCTAGAACCAGTGACTTTTTGTAATTTTTGCCAAAAAACATTACTTAAAATGGTGACTCCATTAACAAAATTGTCCCTATTTAACATATCTATTGTGAATGAAAGATTAGCTGAGAAGTTTATTGACAATAATGTGGTCCTGTTTTATAGGTCACACATTACAAAAACTCGGGTTCAACCATCAGCTTTATCGACTTGCTTTTGTGTTTTTGGGTGAGAAGCTGGCGAGGGACTGCATTTACGGTTTGCTGGGGGACCTGCAGGGTTATTTTTTATGTACTTCTGAGCACATTATGCTCTCCCGATGAAGCTTTTGCCATCAAAAAGCAGCCGCTGGCAGCTTCATGACAGCAGTGTTTGCAGAGACAAGGACTGCAGTACAGGGGAATTGGTCACATCAAATTGGAGTGAAAAGGGGGTAAAAAGCAGGAGCTCAGCAGGCTGAGGTTGTGATGGCTTTCCACTCTGCCAAGGGATTTAAGAGGGGATTATGACGTTCCATTAGAGGTGGCAAATAACATAATTTCAAGTAGAAATGGTCCTTCTCATTCATCACCTTTTCTCTGACATTTCTTTCAGCATTACAGCACTTCCTCATTGGGTGAAATGAATGTTTTCCTTTCCCAACAACAGACACATCGAGTTACAAAACAGCTGAAGCCATACAAGAGAGAAAAAAGACATAAAAAGACACAAATACAGACTACACTCAGTTGCCAGTTTATCAAGTAGACCTAGACCTATAGAAACACCTCTCTGTTGTATAAACTGCATTTGTTTTAGCTGGTGTACCTAATAAACTGGCACCGGAGTTAGGCTGACCACAACACTGTGTGTGATATGTCTGTTCATCTGTGTTTGTGTTCAGTTGAACCTCACCTGTATCTGTTTGAGCACTTTGGGTATGGGTTTACAGTTGAGTTTCTGACAGGCCTGTTTGTAGGAAGAGAGGATCTCCTCCACTGTCACATTCTGAGCTGCAAAACACAGAAAATGAAAAAAAGGTCAGGATTGCTTTTATTGCTTTGTTTCTTTGAGCACATCTGTCACTCTCTAGGAGGTAAACACACGCACACAAAAGAATCAGCAAAAAAAAATCACACCAAGGACGTCCCATTCATGTTTTTTTCCTGCATCCTTTAATATTGTCTGATATCTGTTGACAATCTTTGTTTAGATTTGTTTTTATTTCTACATAATACAGCTGCACAGGGCACATTTACATGCATTAAAGCCAGTAATCCAATTTAACTATGTAGCACAGCTTATGTGCATGACAGCTTTCTTAAGGTGGTTAATATTTTGTATAATATGACAGGATTTAGATAGCCTTTCTTCATCTCCAGAAACACTGAAGTTCAGACGCACCACAGTTGCAACATGACCCTGAAATACACGCAAAATGTTGTAAACCCAAAGTGGTTTTGCTCACATCGCTTGTTGGCACATGTTGTCATATCATTAGCTTAAGTGATGCTTATTTATTTTGTGTGCTCTGCAGTTCACTCGAAGGTCACTCGCTTGTGACGCTGAGGTGCTCGTGCGAACAGTGCAACAAAATGGGGATTTTGTGACAGCAAAGCAAACAAATAAAAGTATCTGAAATGGATTGGGCTTCAGCTGGATCTTCCCTGATGCTGATCCTGCATATTAGCCAAGATATCACTAAATGACTCTTGCAAATTATCCACATAATGAAGTCCAGGACTGTGACACATACTGGAAATGGTCTCTTTTAATGTGACCTGTTTGTGTGTCTGCCTTGGGGAGCACTCTCTTGATAGAGAGGATCAGAAATTGTAACCCCTTTAAGGGCTCCCCTACTTAAGTCAGCAAAAAGAACGTATTGTTCTTGGTGTGTGTGTGTGGGTCAGCCGCTGCTGCCTTCCCAGACTGTTGCGGGGGCTAACTCCAGTCAGATGACTGGGCAACATTCAAACTCACTGTTCTGGCTGAGAGACTCTGCTGATAGATGAAGTGAGGCACTCGGGCAAAGAAAGACAGAAAGATAATGACAGAAATGAAAAAGAAAGAAGGAAAAAAATAGTGTAATGTGAAAAAATAAAATTAGATTAACGCAAATCAGATGATATTTCTGATTCTACCACCATTCAACTTATTATAGACTGTGCATAGGTTCAGATAATTACATTCAGAGTGCATGCTGATACAGACAGAACCTGTATCTACGCTTCTACTGTACTAACAGTACTGTACTAACACATGGCGCTGGTGTGTGTGTGAATCTGACTTTGTGCTGCAGTCAGCATTTTGATTTCTCTCGCCAAGGTGAGAACGTGTCCGCTTCACTTTTCAGTCGCCTCCATCTCCTCTCCTCTTTGTCTCCCTTTGTGTCCCCCATCAGTTTAACTCATGTTCTCAAGTTCATCACCCACCTGTCTGTACAAACAGGCTGGACTAACCAGCATTATGAAAATGTAAAAACAATAATAAAACCTTTGTCTTTCTTCACAAATAATTTCAGTATTGCCCTGGATGTATGGGACATTGCTGGCCAGGGGTGTACCAGCACCAGGAGTGTGTAGATTTGGATGCTTTAATCTGTGTGTTTGTACAAGGACAGGTCAGAATGAATATCCTGCTGGTAGGACAAAGAGGCAGTTAAAAACCTGCATGAGCAGCCATGCACGTCTGACCAACTGTGTTATTCACCGTCTCAATGAAACGTACAAACATCAGACCACGGCTGAAAATACTACAAGAGGCGATACTGCGGTGAGTCTGAAGTAATGGTGTGCATGTGTGTGTGTGTGTATGTGTGTGTGTGTGTGTGCACAGCCACAACACATCTTTGACTTGTTGAGGCCCGGATCAAACAGCCACTTAAACGGAAACCAGTCGAGTCTTGCAGTAGGCCCTGGTACTTACTGAATGTACATGCACACATAAAAACTCACTAAAGCTGGTTAGATGAGGATATGCTGACTGCTACGTTCAGTGACAAGTTACATGAAACTCTGTGTAGGTTCAAGACTCAAACTATATTTATAAAAAAATATGTACACATGGTTCTGTTTGATAACTAATTTCTCCTCATTAGGGATGTTAATTTAGATTTTTTTTCCTGACCGACAGCTGACCCTCATTAACCGATCATTAACCGTTAACAGACAAGATTAAAATGTACTATTCAGAATGGACGAATGTCTGTGACCCATTAAAAATGACCAGTACAACAAATATTTTCCTCGGTATAGCAGACAGCTTGTCTACTGGTTTTTATTCAGAAATAGGAACATGTCGACATGCTGTGGGGTTAGTCTGGTGCGCAGTCTGTTGACTGTGAGACCCACGGTGGAAATACCCACTCAGATGGTACCGATGTCCCAGGAACGCAGAGATATCGCCTCGCTAGAGTGGCCAGCCTCGGGAAGTGCATCTGATTACCTTTCCTGGCGGCGTTGTACGACACCAGCCTGGGAAACAGACACCGCTGTCTCATCATCACACCCCTGTTTAACTGATTATTAGTATTAATCGGTCAAAATTCTTATTGTCGGTTAAACGGTCATTTATTAACTTCCCTACTGCTCATAAAGTTAGCCATAAATGGTCATAGATTTATCATTAATCAACTGTTTACATATAATACATCTGACTGCTCCTCAAGTCTTTAGACATGTTAAAGAATGGAAAAGAAGAAGAAAAATCTCACACAAATTCTATCCTTTTGGGGGATTTTCCTTTTCTTGCTACCTCTGTAACACATGCTGTTGCCAGACAGCTGTTTCACCTGACAACAATAAGCTTCACCGTGCTGGAGGTTCATCCGAACCCCTCCAGTTCCACCCTCCACTCTTCATCCTTGACCAACCAACAAGGATGAGAACTCTCTTCTGGCTTCGAACCTGCGAACACGGTTTGTTGACCACATGACCAAGCCAGTGGTTTTGCTACCAGGAATCAAACTCTGGGTTCTTGCGGTGGTGGATGGGAATTTCACTCCTGTCCAACCCATGCACCCTTAAAAAAATTGCCTCACACTAATTACTACTGTACAGTGAAGCCGACAACCACTAACAGCCCAACACTGCTGTTAAAAACAGGACAGAGTCCATGTTTGCACGAGGACGGCCTTTCATTACCTTCAAGTCTTCACTTCAGTCGCACCAACAGTCCATCCAAACCTACATCATCCTGCTGGGTTACGGAGGAGAGTGCATGCCAAGCACTAAGAGGTCTATGTAAGACTGGTTCTTTATATCAATTACATTACGTCTTCTTACTTTTCAAAAGCCAGTTTATGTGTGGGAAATGGTGCATCATTTATGCATTGTGACCCCAGCTTCAGCTCTGTGCAAATATACTTTCTCATCAATCCAAACCTCACTCGGGGGAAAATAATCTGCCTTTTTCACAGCTAACTTTTCATGGTAGAAAAAGCACATGTGGTACCAGTAACATTAACAATGGCTCTGTTCGATTCAAGTGTCCCATTAAGCCATGACAGCGTGACAGAGAGCCGGCATGCACAGGTTTCAGGACCCTGAAATTAAAGCAGTCAAACAGAATTCAGTCACCATTAATCGTATTATCTACACCTGTGCTTTTCCTACTGTGACATGTCAAAATGTGCTCAGTGAAAATGGCTTTATATGTATATTTGTGTATCTTTTCTTGTCAGAATCACTTACTAGACAACAAGGTAGGTGTCTCAGATTCAAACCCACTAGTGCCTGACTTTCACGTTAACAGATAAGAAACACCATAAAATGCAGACTCTATATCTTTAGCTTTTTTCACAAACCGAATGGTGGCAGAAATGTGAGCCACACTGAAGTCTTGCAATATGATCAAGTAATAAAATATGGACATTTGAATCAGGCAGGTAACAATGCATGAATATATTAAGAAAGATCACATCAATAGCATCAATCATACTAAAAAGAAATTGAGACACATAGACAGACATCTTAGTTTTGTGTTGAAAAGCAGGCACAGCTACACTTTCTTGAAATTCTAAATCTCTTTTTACTGCATCCATGGTGTAAAGAAGTGCTTTAATTAAAAAAACATGTTAATAACTCGAGGTGGTTTCAGTCATTCATGCCATCTTCCAGGGTTTCATTGATAGAAAATCAGTTGTAATTACGTACTACTTGATTTACATTTGTGCTTTATCTACAAAAATCTGGACACTGAACTGTGGATTTAACCTAAATGCCTCTGCTACCAGTGTGTGAGAGCCTTGTAAATTTGTACAGTACAGTGTGTGCGTTCCAGTGAACACTGTGTCCTTGGAAAAGTGTTATTGTGCAGGGTCGCTGTGGAGCAAGTGTGTGTGTAAACATTTCCTGAGGGAAAGGTGGGGTTTGGGGGTGGACGTGGGGAGGGTCCCATGCTTACTACACAGTATTTTCACACATAGCTCATTAATTAGAGAAAGTGACGGGGAGGTGAGCGGGGCAGAGATTGAATAAAAAAAGAACATGGTTCTATTTGTTTTACTGAAAAATAATCTATCACTACTGTACTCGAAAGCAAAGAAAGCAGTGTAAGGAAGCTTAGACTGAACACCTCAGCAAAACATAAGCTATGAGTATGTGAAAATAGGACATGGTGAAAAAGAGAAGAGACAAAGAAAAGAGAGACAACCACTAACAGAGCTACTCAGGAGTCAGAGATACGAGTTTCAGCCCTGCATGATCATTAAGAGCTGCTTGCGTTTCTGCTTGCTCTGTCTTTGTTTTATTGCACTCCCTCCAGTTCTGCTGGTACATGTATGGAGGGAGTGGCGATGAGGAGGTACGCAGAAAGGGGGAGAGAGGGAGGCGAAACGACTGCTCCAAGCAACATCTTTGAAAACCAGATTAAGAGGAAGTAGAGAGGTGATGATCTGCACAGAGTGTGCAAAGAATTACTAAATCCATCTCTCCCTCTGAGAGACAAGACATTTAGCTACCGAGATGAACCACCAATCACTGAATATATCACTGCCAACCAGTGTAGGAGGGTCTGATGACAGTCTCACACACCCAAACCCAGAGAAGTCAGTCAGCCCAGGCTGGTCAGAGTTCAGCTGCGATTCCTCACACTTTTCACACTCAACAACTTTCAAATATTATTTCATAAATCCAAGTTAAGCAGTCAGGCACAAAATTTCCTTTGTTGCCTGGCACCATCCCTTCGATAGACAAAACCTGCTCTTCATGTTGTACGGAAGAAAGAAAACATAAAGGGAAGGGCAGCGGCTTTAAAAACACCTGTGATTGAGATTTCAGGTGTGGAGGGGACAAGAGAGGAGAAAGAGACAAAAGAGTACAGAAGAGAGTCCATCTCTGCTTTGCCTCAGTGAATCTGCTAAATGACACAAACAGGCAACACCCCCCTTTTCTCCTTGTTATTGTTGTTGGCCACCATCCACTGTGCAACGACACACACTATATCACTTGCTGCTGCCATCGCTGGGCTTGTGAGCAAAATGAAAAAAAAAAGCAGGATGCTGCTACAACAGCATCTAGTTTGCTGACTCAGATAAACAGAGGTAAATTAAGCACTGTGGACTTCATGGGTAAGAATGATGATGAGCTCTTGACCACTATCTCGCTGGGGCAGATTTAGCCTTTAGTGGAGCAAACATTTTGAACAAAGTGGAGTTACACAGCCAGTTGGATTGGTATCTTGGGGCGAGGAAAAACTGCAGGAAACAAGGGAAGTATACCTGCCATAAATTATTAATCAATTACTTAAGCTGAACAACCGAGAAAGCTACAACAAGTACAGGCACATATGCTGAGAGGAGAGAGCTGTTGTTACAGTATGTCAAAGCTTTCTAAAGAAAACTTTATTTTTCCACAGGTAGGCATTGAATGTGAGCAGATGCTAAACCTGCTACTTCACTTCCACACCTTAATTGTACTGGAGCTATAGAGCAGAAGGTGAGGTCAAAGTTTTCAGTGAAAAATTAACACGCCATTTTACTTCACCAATAGCAGGCAGACATCAGAGCACTAACTTCAAACGACACACCTGAGGTTAGAGTTGATATGAATATGAAGACATTATTTAGAAACTACACTATTTGTCACATTTTGATTGTCAAAAGAAAATCAGCATGGGGAATTTGAGCTAAAATAATTACCAGTCATTGTATTCATTTATTTCACCACCAAACTGTTCTGCATTAGCCTGTACTTGGTATATAAGTCATAAATTCACCTGACTTGTAAAACAATTCAGTCAGATCACCTTGTGATTACACCATCCATGCACTTGCAACAGATCATTTGGGCTTTTTAGGACGTTCCCATTGTTTTTTCTAATATTTTGCCCTCCGTGGACAAAGTTTAAAGTTTAATTTAAAGTTACAGTGTCGTAGATTTTCATTTTGTTGTCTTTCACGGCACCTATGGCGATAAGTGGTAATTGCAGGTGTGTTTTTGAACCCGAGTCTGTAGTCATTGATCTTTTCTTTGTTTGTTCGGCCATAGCAACCGTTTTCTCGCAACTCTCTCAGAGACCGGAAAAAACAGTACGCCACTTCACATACGGGTGAGTTGAAGAGCGAGTCTGTTGTGTTAAAAGTCTTGTTATAAGCCTAACTGTGCGTAATGCAAGGGCTTTCATCAGTGGGCCACAGGCTCAATCACCATTGTGTTACCTCATTTGGCGAAATAGATCGTGACTTAACAGACATTTTTTGTTTAAATGAAAATCTTCGAGATTATATCTTTAAACATCCATCCATTTTCCAAATGCTTAAAATGTTTCAGGGTCAGGTTTCAGGGGGCTGGAGTCAATCCCAGCATGCACTGGGCAATGGAAAGGGTTCCCTCCGGACAGGTCACCAGTCTTTGAAGATGCCAGTATACTCCATCAGAACTGCTTGTTGGACCATCCCCCCGCACCTTTTACGACGTCAGATTAGGTGAGATGTAAGATAGGTTTCAACTTCTTTCTCAAGCTCCCTTTTTTCATTTGTTACACAACTATTCGTGTCACCATTTGTGTTTACAACTGAGCGCAACACTTTGAATGCCTTCCAGGACTGTCGTGCGCCACTAACTCCATATTTAAACGTTATCTCGTCTCACCCCCTCTCCATGACGGCCGGCATTTCACTCCGCCCTCCAGTGGCCATTCAGTTCAGATATTAAAACCTTTGCCTTCCGACATGGTCGGACAACACATCGTGCAAACTACTACCTGCTTACGAGCATAACCTGGCCCTTACATTGCTACCCTGTGAACAACATATTTTAACAACAGAACACTTCAGTCATACCTTTAATCATATTTTTTATGTCTTTTTGTAAATCAAGTTGAAATCCCTTTGGTGTTGCCTTACTAGTCATGTCGAGTGCATCCAATAGGCAGTGGAGTAGATTTTATAGAGTAATGTAATTTGCTTGTATACAACATACACACAAACAGGTTCAGCAGGTCACGGTTGAGATACCAACGGACTTGTCACTCTAGGCAAGATAAACACTGTCTTGAGGATTTAATATGTATTCAGATGGCAAGAAATACAATCAACAAGCCACCAGAAGTCCGTTAAATTCCTACAGAGCTGAGCCACAAGCTTTTTGGCCAAAAATATGATCATGCTTGAACTTCTAATAGACATAGGTTGCCATCCCATTTCTGTGATTCTTTGTTTCCCAAACGATGTGAATTTGTCTCATGAAAACGTACCTACTTGACGAGTGTAAAAAAAGAAGACAAGTAATCAGCTGAGAACTAATGTCATTAAGTTGTTTATTTTCAATTACTTTCAATAATGCTACCTAATTAAATCCTGACAATACCTCATCAAACCAATGTAACATTATGTCATTAATTTTATATTAACGCTGCCTAACAAGCCTTTTGCCATGTAAGTATGACAACTAATCAAAAGTGATGAAGCATTATAAAATGCAGCAGCTAAAAATACAAGACTTCTCCTCTCCTTTGTTGCTGCACAACATCATAACACTGCTGCAGTCAAAGCCTCTACCACCGCCCACAAAAGGTCAGAGCAGTTCGACCCACAGAGTGCCCACAGTGTGAGCGTGGGCTTCAGCACCAGACCCAGTTTGTGCTAGTCTTACTGGGACAGAGGAGTGGACCGGTGTATGAATATTTGCTAAACTGTTACCATTACCACAAAAGATGAATACAAGAATCAGAACTTTTAATTTCTTGCTCTACTGTAAGTGTTCACAGTTTTTCAGAGAGGCTACCTTTGAAGGTGTGAAGAAGTTATTCATTGCATAATAAAGCAGAATAAACAGGTAACCGAAAATAAAATATTGCATGTAAAGGTACAAGTTGTGGCATTTCCTAGTGTGTGTTTAACGGTTTAATTAAAAAAACAAGGGGAGGAAGTAGGACTGTGAGGATTGTGAAGAGTCTGTGGAGCTTTGCCCATTTTTTTTTTAACCGCAATTCACACCTGGCCAGTTTGTGCAAAAAGCAGCATGGGATTGCTAGTTCTGGAAAGTTACAAAGAAATTGGGCAACAGTGACACCTCCCTTCCTCCAAACTTCAGAAAAGAGCTTTCAGCTGCTTTCAGGCTTTTTGAAAAACATCTAAAAAGGAAAATGTAAGGGCCCTAACTATTTTCTTATGAAGTCTTTTGAAAGGACTTGATGTTGAAGCCAAACCTTTAGGACCTGCAAAAACATGTGATTGTGATCTTCCAAGGTGCTGAAAAAGAGCTAGCACCTCACCTACCTAGAAGCTGCTGTCATATGAAGGCGCTGAATAAATCTAGACGACCATCAGCTCTTTCTCCACATTTGTACAACAAACTATCATTTCAGAGATGGTGTTTACTGCACAGAATGAAGGCTAAGTACAGAGTGAGGTTATCTGAATTGTTCAGAAGGCATTCAAGTGAAGTCTGACCCAATTTCTGTACATGTCAAAGTCTGTTTATCCTCCTCGGCCTTGCCATATTTGTATCTTCATCACTCACTCTTATTCTTTGTCTAGCTGACAAGAAACAAAGTGCAAACACACAGTCTACAAATGCTGTGCTTTCTCCCCTCACTCCAACAACAAGGAGGAAACAAGCAAAGACAAGCATTTGCATGTGTGCAGAGGAAGACGCAACATTATTTGCAGAGACAGACAGATTTGGCACAAAGAGGGGATTCCATTGAAGATGTACGACCTGCTTAATGTCTCGGATTTCCTCAGTTTGACTAGTCTGCACAGTCTGGTTTCACTAGTTAAGAATGATACAGCATACTCTGTATGTGGAACGGTTAAGACAAACTTTGGCAGTGACTGGGAATGTGGCGAAGACTGTACCAGCCTCAGTCAAGCTATTGGAGATAAACACCTGACCTGCTGTCTGCACACATCTGGAGCTGCAGCTGACAGCAGGGGTGTCAGCACAGAATAATGTTAAGTTACATAACAACAAACTATGAGAGAGGACTATGGTCGGAAAAGGTAGTCAGCCTGTTGACTGACCTAGTTTATACATGGACAAATTGTTATGTAGCAGCTAATACTACCCTACAACCACTGACAACCAATCCTCTGGAGGGATTAGCAGACTGAGAGGAGCGAGAGCTAAAGTCTTAAATGATAGAAAGTGTGAAGTCTCTGGAGAGTGACAGTCACCTTGAATTGATCGTTTAGACATCAGAAGTTAAAATGTCTGTAATGAAAGGTAACGACAGAGAAACTGGTGTTGACAGGTTACATGCTTCAAGAGGAAATTATTCCCAGCCAGCAATTCAAAAGAGGTGCTCCAAAAGAGAAGACTGAAGCACTCAGCAACACATGGAGGCCAGGTGTCCAATCGCAGCGCTTTAGAGTTTAATCCACTGTGTTTCAGCTGATGGCCAAAATCTTCAGCAGTCTTTAGGTGATTTGTGCCCTACTGATTAAAACCATCCAAGTCTGAGGGTGGTTTGCACTGTCAGTGGGTTAGGTATTGTACCACTTGCATATTGTTGCTGTCAGATGAATAAACCACAGATACAAAATGTCAAATTATGCTTATCTTTTAGTCTGACATTCATTATCAGCTCAATTCATCTTCTACAGGGTTTCAAAAAGGTTTCATAAGCCCAAGAATTGAGAAAATTCAAACCTTGTAGTCCTTCAACTAAGAGTGCATTCACATTCTATCTATAAATGTGATAATGCATGTTTTTCTCTCTGTTTTGGCCTTCTGCCCACACTATGAACCTGTCTCCAGAGTAGATAAATCTGAAAACAAAGGCTGGATGTTTTAACTTGGGGAAACTGAATTTTAGCAGAACAATGACATACAGTTGCTAATTTATTAGGTCCTACACAAAGGACAGGCCTACACGAAGGTCATAATGTTCAGTTTTGGTTGAAACTGTTTGTGAGGTTGATTCAACTTTGTGGTGGAGGGTGTAGTTTGTGTTGCTGTTGAACTGTATTGCATTATACAGAGAGGTGTTATTTATCCGACCCTCACTGATATAATGGGGTGAATTAAAAATCCACCTGTCAGTACAACAAAATACAGTTCAACAGCTCCACAAACTGCAGTTAGGCTGTATTTAAACTCAGTACAGGTGATCATCACAGAGAGCAGGAGGAGGCAGAATGGAGGATTAAGAAGGTTTAGTTGTTGTCCTGTTGTTTAAGCATTTCAGTATGGATGGGCATCTGTAGAGCATTTTGAAATATGCTTAGTGTGGACATACTCTAAAGCAAAATAAAAAAGAAAGTCACTTAAATTTTGAGGTGACAGGGTTTTCACATGACAACGGCAATGTATGAAATAACATGCCAAGCCTTTGGGCAACTGTCCAGACATATATGTGAGTATGCTGGTGGTGGAACACAGAAGTGGTGCCAGTTCCTACTTAACATGCAAGTGCCAGTGTTCAAAATAGCCCCCCTCTCCCAGTCTCCAGTCCCATTCCCTGCCATTTCACACTGCTGTGCTGTGGATGGTGACAGCAGAGTCATTCACACATGACAGCTGGCTGCCTGGCTGGTCAGAGGTGGGGCAGAAAGGCAGGGACTGTGCTGCCGCTGCCGCCGCCGCTGCCGCCGCCGTTGTGTGCTTCTACCAGTCTGGATGACAAGACGGCATCAGTGGGTAAACACGAGGAAGAGAGAAAAGTTAAAATTTTAAAAGAGAGCTGCCATCTGCTTAAAACAGATGAACCCAAAGGTTTAAACTAGCACCTAAATCCATTTACATAACCTAAAACGTACTGTATCAGCTCAGGCATGCACGAGGGCAGTGGGTCAAAAGTAAACACAGTAAATCTGATGGCTTCTACTGATGTGGCTCAAGAAACGGCAAGACTTTGCAGGAGTCTAATTATGCATAAACCCTTGGAATTGATTCCAAGTAGCTGTTTGCAGATCAATAATTAAAAGACGGCACTCTGGTTAGACTGAGGCAGAATCTGACAAAATTACAACGCCTGCAACCACCAGGCTTCCTACAAAACACACACATCCCACACAACAGCAGTCCTCAAATTTCACGTCATTGCTCTCATACAACATACACATCCAGTATTTTGGGTTTAATATCACAACATGTCTATGTTGACTTCATGCCTTTGGCTGTGTAAGACATTATAAGTGTGCATCAACAGTAGCCTCGTAGCCTCTCTCTTGGTATAATGAACTATGATGGTTAAAAAAAAGAGAGCAGCCATTTTAAACTATCTCCCACATGAAACAAGGCCTGCATCTGAGAGAGACAGAGAGAGAGAAAGCTGCCGGACCAGATGGAGAGTGACATTATGAGCGAACAACAGTTGTATGCTCTATTTTTAAATGAGAGGGCATTTTGTGCAATGTGTAGAGTAGGGCTGGGCGGTATGGCCTAAAATTTATCTCACGGTATAATTTGAAGCATGGATGGTAACGGTATATATTACGGTATAGTAATTAATTATTTGAAGTTGCTGAAGTCCAGCCAGGTAATTAGCCTAAACTAGGGCTGCTTCAAATGCAATGCAGAAAATTAGTATTTTAATAGCCAGGATGTGACAATAAATCAGCAACAGTTTACTCTATTACAATATGAATAATTCATGGTTTGGATAGGTAAGTTTTAATCCCCAGTGTTGCGATACAAAGACTGACCCTCTGATTTACTAAGGCAGGTGCAAACCAGGTAGATTAAAAAAGTAATTTTTATGTTTGTGCCTACATTAAAACCTGCTTTCACTAAATAAATAAGCTGTTTTTCTTTAAGTAGCCTAAATCAGGCGCAAGGAGCTATTGTAGGCTAATAATCAGGTTTTTCCTACACCTACATTAAGGCGATTTTAACTAACTTACTATAAGAACTAAGATGTTATAAAATAATCTCTAGAATCTGTGTCCTACTGTGCATTTAGAGATGTTTCTGGTGGAGCGTCATGTCCGCCCGTTAATCAGCACAAGTGACGAGTGAATTTTAAATGCTTACAGACCAGTTTGTAGTTAGTGCGCTCCATAAGAGAAGTTAACGTTATGGATATGATTTGGAATGTGATATTAAAGATAAGATAATAATATTAAACGGAACATAATGCTGTGATATTGTCGCACCAGGCACAGACTTTTAAAAGGGAGCCGTTGTTTGGATAGAGGAGACGTTGCTATTAAATAGATTTTTTTAATATTTAAATATTTTAAATAAAATGTTCGCACTCGTATAAATAATTTCGTAACCTGCCAATCGGATCGGCGGCTTTTAAATCACGATGTTACGATGGTAGAGGGCTCAGTGGTTGGTGACCGTCGGCGATCGGCCAAACCCTAGTGTGCAGAGCATGGATGGATTATAAGAGCCTATAATCATTTGCCTATAACACATCCATGGCGCAGGCTTTCAGACTTTTCTTCGTTTCCAAACAAAGCTCTGACGTTTTCCAGCCGATTCACTAGCGCTGATGACCACGAATCTTGGGCCGACTTTTTTTTTGGTCAAGCAAAATGAGGGCCCTACCAGTCAGCACGGTATAGTCAAAATTCATACTGGTGTACTTTCTCTACCGTTTATACCGTCCACCCCTGGTATAGAGAATGTAGGTGATATCTGTCACTTCCAGCCTCCTCAGGAGTGATAAGAAAGCAAGGAATTCCTGTTTGACAAGGACAGAAAGACCGAGACTGGCATGTTCTACGTCTACTCTACCATTTACTTTCAATCCCCAGCTTTGTTGGTAAAAATGACCATGGTTAACGCTACAGTGCAGACAGACACAAGGTTAAAGGGCAGGCAGGGTTATTCACAAAACAAACACTTCTTTCTCATATTTACCAAACGAACAAAAGTGCACGTGTAGCATAGACAGGTAGAAATGCATAATAGATGAATGTACAAACTAGAGTTAGCCCCGAGGGCTGATATTATCAGCAGCTATTATCGTATCACAGACATATCAGCATCAGCGCGTATTGTTGGTTGGAAAATAAATATCCCAATACAGAAAAACTGCAATTTGGAAACAGTGTCATCACATAGTTTATCTAGCAGGCACCAATGTTTACATACTTTGCAACACCTGAATAGCTGTTTGACAGCTGAGCAGATGCTGGTGCCCAGTCTGCTGATTGGTATGATAGTATGAACTGATAGTATGTACCAATCAAGTTTTACTTGGTTTGAATACCAAGTTCTGATCAAGTATTTATACTGTCATAGACTGTACAGCTGCACACTTAAATACACATTTCAAGGATATTAAAGTCAGTAAATCAAACTGAATTTAGGTATGCTAAGATGTTCTTCATAATTTAACAGCTCTGCATCTAAATATTTCTACAAGGATTTTCATTTTAAGTCATCAGCTCTAAAACCATCATAAACATTACATAAATAACATTGACCAGAGATAAAGAACACTCACAGGAATAACATTCAGAATGATAAAACGATAAAACTTTCATTACAGACTTCTGCATTGCTGATGTCTCTTGTTATCCTCCGCTGTATCTGTACACTATATCTGTGCATTCTTTGCCTCAGTGATAGCGTGAACTCACTTTATTTCTTCTCATGGAAAATTTGGTGTTAATGACACCTAAATGAAAGCTGGCATTATCAGCCGACATTTGTCAGTGTTAACTCGGCTCATTTAACACTCAAATATTTGCAGTCACGTTGTTCCCAATAGGATGAAAAATTATCTTTGCATACATAAATGTAAAAGACAAGCGCGTCAGATGACACTTATGGTTATTGTTTTTTTTCTATATTGGCCTTCTTGGATCAGAAAATACAGTACCGGTCTCCCTTTAGTGCAAACTGAACTAACTTCGAGGTTTTCAAAGCCTTTGTCCATTCTGTACACTGAAAGCTTTGCTTATCAGTATGTAACTTGGTCCACAGCCACAACACATAACATTTCATGGGTCACAGAGCCTCTAACAACCTGGTGCCAAGTGGGCCTTGGGTCTGATGACATGAGACGGAGCTGCACGTAGGCCAAAGAGTATGGTCGCTCGCAGGATAAACAGTCATTAATGTGAAGGAATTGTCTGCACTGCAAGCAGTAGACTTTAACTTATTTGTACAAAAAACTGTATTACAATAAAGCTGTATTTCTCAAGATGTAGTACTCTATTATTTTCTGTTGTTGCTGTGAAAAACTACCTTGCATCATGACTTAACAAAAACAACCTCTCTGGATTTAAGAGTGTTTGCAGTGACTGATAAGTCTGATAAAACCAATGGCTTAGCACATGCTTCCAATATGATCCAGTACTTTTGCAATGACATGCGTTGCTGATTTAAGCCCGAGCTGCACCTAGACTGAACTGGCTAGCCAGGGAGGAGGAGAAATAGGGGAGGAGGAGAAATAGGCGAGGAGAAGCGGAGGGAGTAGGGGAAGCAACGCAGCATGTTGGGAAGTTCAGGAATCTCAGGATATGATGTAGTATTTGCTCAGGCCTGGAGGGAAAGAACAAGCCTCAAGTCTTGACAGGGAGAGGGGAAAGGATAAAAAAAGGAATCTATGAATGATATTAACTCAGAACAAAATGACATATTTTACTACTTATTACCCTTACCCTTATGCGGTTTTAGAGTATGTTGACAAATTAAACTCTTGAGTACAATATTACAAAGGTAGTTCCAAGAAGCCATACCACGAAACTGGACGACGTCAATTCTGGAAAAATGAGAGTCCAAAGGAAGAAATGGAAATGTGACACTTCATCTGGCTACTATTGTTCCCCGACTCTGTTCCCTCCTGAACCCCTGGGGTTTTATTTTGAATGGCAGCTTTCTGCACTAGAAGTTAACTCCTGTTCAGGAGCTCATTTCGTGACAGCAATTAAACCAGATATATGTTGCTTCACGAAACATTCAATACCCATCTACCAAATTCTTCCCTCTGCTCTTACAGCAGTAACTCATACTGTGCATGGATGAGGCTCCAGGCTCCGTGAGCACAGGCCCACTTCACTGTTATGTTTCTGACAAATGACATAAGACAGGAACCCAGAGAACCTGATACTAGATCAGCAGATAAAGGGTCTGGATGGATCATGGATCTATTGTGGCACAGTGCTCCTAACGAAGCACGAAGAGCCTTTGAGAGGAGATTCAGATACATTTCATTTCCTGGACTTTGACTCTCTCTCTCATGCGCGCGCGCGCGCGCACACACACACACACACACACACACACACACACACACACACACAGATAGCCTGTCCCATGTGCGAGCATGTCCTCAAGATAGATGGCAGAAGCAGGACAAAGGAAAAGATATCCAGGTGAACATCAAAGGTTCAGGAAGTTCACCACTGACACAGTAGTAGAGTAATGTAGCAAATTTTGAAGACACGGTACTAGAAGTAATTTCCAAATTTAACACATATCTGAAAGGAGCAATTATTTATTAAACCTCAAGCATATAGTGATTATCAGGCTTCCTTAGTTGCGAAAAGGAAAGAGATGTTATTAAATTATCTAAAGTGGGTGACTACATGTTTTTCCAACTTACTAACATTTTACTTGTATGTGCTGTCAGCTTTTACTTGGCACAGTGGCCCATTCAAACTGCCATTAACTGAATTAGCTTGATAAAAAGTACATATACTTAAAGTAATCACATAACAGTGACACTTCAAGATCACCAGGGATGTTCAGCTTTTTCCATAATATACTGAACAGTAGAAAACTGAGTATTTGTACTGTTAACCTCACAATCGTCAGGACAAAAGATAAAATAGTTGCCACCATGATAACTTTCCAGTTGTAAAATTCCGTCTGTGAGTATTATAAACCGTTGTGCAGTGTTTTGGCGCCTGATAAGCATTTAAATACATTAATCTGATACTCCAACTAGACCTTCTGGATCAGATTTCATATTTCACCAGTACCTAAACAACACGCCTCCACCAACGAAAAAGCCCTCTGCGGTTTTTTTTAACGCAGAGCTGTTTTCGATTTGAATGCTCTACAAAAAGGGATCCTGATGGATGTGTGCCCTCAATATTGCTGCCAGGAGTAGTTCATGTTCACCATGTCGAACAAAGAAATATTATGATTTATTTTCTAATTCGTCTTACAACAACCTGGGCAACTTTAGTTACCCAGGCCATTTTAGTGGCCATTTGTCCTGGCCCTGGTACAGGATTATGACGTCCCTTAAGTCCACCTAGAAAGCTGGCTCTGTTGTTTTTCAACCCAGGAAACTGCTGTCTATGAACACAACCAAAGACCCATTCGAATTACTGAGAATTCAATGGTCTGGAAGCAAGTTAACACAAATTCACCATAAGAATGAAGAATGAAGAAGCTACCTTCCTCATTCTTCAAATACATGCGTAGGCATGTATTTGAACTATTTAATACATACCTACGCATGTATTAAATACTTCAAAATATAAAGATGATAAACAAAATCACTTGAATCTGATCTCATTACGACCACACTTGGATTGAAATCAACTAATTCTATTAAATTTTGAGAGTTTTTGGAATACAAAGCATCGTATTCGTCCAATCCATTGTGCTGAAAAATGTTCTGATAAATGTACCATGTTGTTTTATCTTTGCCTTCATTAAAAACAGAACATTCTGCATCCTTTGATTAACTTCACTGCCATCAAACTGCCTGACTACCTCTATATCAACGGCACAATCAGTAGGACCTTTGCAACTTAAATAAACTGATAAATGAGCTGTGATAAATAATCTGAGCCCACACTACAGTCATCTAGATACTTGACTGTTCCCAGTGCCATGTGTTTCATAAGGTCCCAGAAATCTTGGCTAACTGGGTTGGACTTTGCCCCTGTGGAGTTTGGCTAAAGATATTTCATGTTCAATTTACTATCAGACTGGGCGCCTGGCATGTGCGCTGTAAACTGATACAGAAACATTAAGAAAAGCAACAGGGTTATGTGACAAGGACTAAGTAGCATGGATACTACACACGTGTAAATTATTTTAAGTGGGTAGAATATAATTTACAGTTACACCCAGCTAAATGTGTAAGGATAAGTGGTGGAAAACATAAGTGGCTGTCTGACCAATGCAGGGGTGTTAATAGAACAATTTATATTCAGCTGAACATGAGGCAGTGCATATTAACCTTTCTGCTTTTGTGCTTCTTTCTACTCCCCCTCCCCCATCCGGACATCTCGCATGACTGACCCTTGCCTTGGCCTGGCCTACATTTTTAGTTTTATACTTCAGGAAAAAAAACAGGACTCTCACTGGCTTACCCTGAAAACCACACAGGTCACAAAGACACTGAGGCTGTAAGGCTGGCGGTATACTGTCCAAATACACACAAATGTGGTATCTTCTTAGACCGCAGTCAACTGTGTAACTATGTCGACTGCCGTCACAGTACTGTGAGCAAACACCAGCAGTCACATTATGACTGTAGGTCTATTTATTAAATGATGTCCATTGTCCACACTGGAAGAAGGAGCATGTGAGTCATGGCCAGATCATACATGACTTGCCAGTTCCTCCAAAAAAAGAATTAAACATGAAACTACTGAATACTTAAGCAGTATAACTCTGCATCAGAGGAACTAGACTGCAAAAACATTTTAAAAAATATAATAAAAACAAATAATAAGACCTGGTGTTGGCAGATAATCAATATTATGAGACTCGAATCAGGACTGGGGACAAAAAAAAAGGTCAAAAAAGGTTACTTATGCAAAGACAGTAAAGTTGAATTTAATCTAAAAATAAAGAAAAATGTGTACTAAACAAATTGTTGACATTACATTTATATTATTTTTCACGTTATGCTTGATTATATTCATTATGCGTGTATACTATATATAAAAACATTCCAAATATACTTGATGTACGTCCTTTGATGTGGATTGGCAGGAAACGCTATTAGTTTTGCATGGACATTACATTCATGCACACTGGTTTAAAGGGACGCTTTCTAACTTATTTCTGTATTTAATTTCTCTACTTATCTGTATCCTGCTCCTATCTATCCCTATGGTCTATTTTTTGTGCTGCTGTAGTGCTAAAGTTACCTCCTGAGGATAAAAAAAAGTTTGATCTTATCTATAAATTTATGGTGTTTATTGTAAAACATGCATATAATTACATGGAAGATAAGCTTTAAAAAGGTGAAAAAGTAACTCCTCACTTTGCTGCAACTTTAAAGATTGTGTTCCTTATATCAACACAGTAAAGGCAGTGCCATATCCTGCATGAGCTTCCTTTGGACTTGTTTTCACTGAACAAACAGGAACCTACTGTGGTAAAATGGCACACCTCAAGGAGTGGTGGGATCCACTCACAACATGGCATACAGCACAGGCCTGGGCCTATATTTAGATATATAGGTTGTTGGGAAACAAAGCCAGATTAAGCTATTATGTTAGTTATTTGATCATTTAAACTAAGAAGTGAACTTCTGTTTGAAAAAGGGGTGGGGGCACAGGTGCTGCCTGAGGACTAAATAGACTGTAGTGTGATCGTGCGAGAGACGACAAGCTTTGAAGAAAGACACAAAGGAACATTCCTACCAAAGACACCTCTCAAAGACACACCTCTCATGTATCAGTGTCAACGTCCATCCACCAATCATGATTTTTACTGACTACACATGGGATGTGGACCATGACAGGGCACATTTTAAACCCCAGCTGAACAGCTTTTTAGATATGGAGATTGAGAATAAATCCTGGCAAACCGTGTTGAACTGACATGCTCAAACAGGCACATTAGACAAGTAGAATAAATAGAAAGTCATTCACACATACAGACATGCCGAAACAAACACACAGTATTACCATGCCTCCAGGGGTCCTTGGGCTCCACTGCTCCAGAGATAATATCCTCATCTGAGGGAAACGTCACCCTTTTGCCACCTGGTTTGTGTTTATCGTCCCCCTCCTCCACCGAGGGGTATAGTCCAGCCGGGTCTGTGGCAGCAGCTTCTGTGCTGCTTGTCTGGCTTGCATCTGACTGACTCTCTGCCTTGCCACCAGCTGGGACATCCCGAGACGTGGACTCTGAGTCTAAAGCATTGTCCGAGAATGATCTGACGTTTGTCGATTCAGCCTCCAACACCCCACTCTCATCGAGACTCAGATCCACACCTATGTCCATGTCCCCACCATCATCCCCTTCTTCCACAACACACTTAGCAGGTTCAGCGTCCTTCTCTTCCTTCATTTTCTCTACCTCAATATTGTCCTTGTGCTGCTCATCATTAGAAAAGATCAAGTCAGTGGGATTCACCACCGCAGGGGTGTCTTGGGCACTGCTCTTTCTGTTTCCATTGACCTCATCAATTTCCAGTGTGTCTTGTGCCGGGTGGTTATCCTCCTCAGCCGCCTGAAGGTTGTCAGTGAGCTGAGGCATCAGGTAGGTGTCCGAGGCCTCTGTGGGAACAATGTTTTGTTTTTCTGTGTTACTGTCCGTCATCAGTTCAGAGATCCGGGGGGTGACCCCTTCTGTGTTGTTGGTAGTGTTGTGATCATCGTCCACATTGCTTTTTGTCTTGACATTGCACAAATCTAGATGCTGCTCTTCGATATTCATGTTTTCATTTCCAGTGAAACTCCGTCTTTAACTGTGCCAGACAGCCTGGATATTGAGTTAAACAGTAACTAGGAGCCAATTGACATGGATAAGCCTGTCTCAAGCCTTTGTCTCACAACAATATACGTAGATGTGCACCTATCCTGGTCCTTTATTGACCAAAGTATATTCAAGTGCAATCAGAAAAAAACCTGTATTTTGGCTGGTTTGTTGCACTTAACTTTGGCCTTAAAAATTAGCTAATTAAAGTGCAATTTCACACAAATATCAATACAAGAAATATGTGATACCTGTGTGAAAGAGATAACTGTTTCAGCAATTATTTATATCCCAAACTAGGCAACTTTGCTGCAACTATCACCCAGACAGGCAACCACCACTTGATAATTTCTGCCAACCGTGTCCTATTGCTCCACGAAAGGCTCCCTGGTCGTCAGCACATTGCCAGCAGTATCAAAGAGCACCAGGACAGTCAATTGAAACGAACAAGTCACTCAGGGTGCCTCCATTACGCTAGCAAAGTCAGCTTACTGCCCGACACCAAACCGATTCATTTGCATGAATTTGAGCTAATGTTAGCTAGCTTGCTAAAGTTGTTGCCCAACAATGACGTCCAGGCCCGTGTACGGTCGCATGCCTGCTTCTTTACGTGAACCCGTCAGTTTCTCCCCGACAAAGTCCATTCTTCTGTGTCAAGACAACAATATTTTCCGGCTGTGGCTCTTCTCTCACCCTCTGTCGTGCTGCAACTCGGCTCGCATCACAACCCTCGACCAGCGGCAGCCAGAAAAAAAACAGGCGTCACACTCCGAGCGATGAGCATGTTTCGGTGGCTAACGTTAGCGCTGTGGGGACCCGTGCCGAAGCTACACCTGCCGGCACTAGTAGCGCTAATTATTATGATATTTTAAAGATGTTCCGACCGCACAGGTCCCGTAGGTATCTCCCTATCCGGGTGAAGTACGCTGGACCTGTTTTTGTCTGGCGTTACCATTCGCTAGCTTGTTGAAGTCCAACAACTGTTTGTTGTTCACACGTCTTACGTCAGCACGTCGTTACCCACAGGGGTACGTTCAGCAGACGCAGTGTTGCAAAATGTTTCAAAAAGAACAAAAAGAGCAATATTTTAAAGGTTTAGAGGAATATTTAGGTTACAGCATACAGTTTATTAACAAAGATAATGTTGCTTATTTTGATTGTAATCGTCCCACAGATGTGATTGATTTGATTATATTGTTGGACAAATTCTACAAACATAAATCCAAAATTGTTTAAAAATAGTTTTTTTTCTGTTTGACTTATCTGTAACCAGTAAAAAAAGGTCAGGAATGTCTGAAACACACATGAATCTTACTGGTAAACGTCACATATAGTTTCTGTAACATTTAATCCTAATTTATTTCTTTATTATTATTATTATTATTATTATTATTATTATTATATACAACATTCTGCCGTTTGTTGTTGCCAAGTAGGTTTTCACATACAAGGAATTTCACTTGGTATACTGGTGCATAACAAACTGGTGCATAACAATAAACATAGTAAGTAGTATGTAAGAAATGTATATATAAGAAAAGGTGAAAGCAAGTACTACAAGTCAGAAGCATAGATTAAATATAAAATAGACAATCAAATATGAAAAGATATAAGATAAAGTTATAGACAATATGTACAATATGACTGTTATTTAAATGAAAGTACAGATTTGTGCCGGAATGTGCAAAAATATTTGCCAGGAATGTGTAAAAGTTCACAGTATTTAAGTAGGTTGAAGAATGAAGAATATTTGCAATGTGCAAAGATAGAGTCCAAAAGATGTGTGTAAAGCATTGAGTCAGGTGTGTGGACTGTACGTTAATGTAACGTGTAGTGGGGGTGGTGGGTATAGAGTAAGTGTCAGTGGGGGTCCCGGGCCTTGCTGATGAGGCCAGCTGCAGTCTGGAAGAAAGTTGTTCAAGTTGTTCAAGTTGTGAGGTCTGATAGTTGTACATTTGTTTTGTTATTTGAGAGTCCCCTCTCAACCATCTCCAGGTGATAGTATCTTCAACATGCATGTTGGCCGGAGTGCAGTTTGAACCCTGGACCTTTTTAGTTGGGCTGTTTTAAATTTTTAAATAATTTGTGCACTGCGGGACACTTTCATGGAGTGTGTCTTTTACGGGCCAATTAGACCTTTAAATTGCATGATTCTCAAGTTAAAGCTCCTGATGGAATTGTTTATCGGCGAAGTTGTAGTGCAAAATAAGCTTGAACTATAGATTTGTACAATACAGGTGTTGCACCTGTTGGCATGCTGTATACAATTTGTTTTGAAGTCAGGATGCTACAGACTTTGACTTATCCACTGAATGTAGCACATGAGAAATGCCCGGGGGAAGGTTGAATAATTTTGGAATTATATGGTGAGTAATATATGCATACACATCTATGAAGATCCTCTTTCCTTTAGACAGTTTCATTAAAACTAATATCTTAATTCAAACGTGGGAAACCCTTTAGTTTGGGCATACAACAAGGAAGTGTCTCAACTGCACTGCCAGGTCAACTAACTACTAACTTTTTATTTTTTTATTTTTTTATTTTACATATGTCTAAAGCTAATTGGAAACAGGGTGTCAGGGTAATTCAGGTTCAAGTGCTGTCAGCAAGGACTTTCTTGCCATTAGCCGACCAAATTATGGACTGTCATAATTCAGTGACAAACAATTCAAAATGTAAATTAGGCTACAAAAGGATCTCTGCTGCATTAAAATGTCAAATGTACCTTACAATTATGTAGCACTTTAGGCTTTTCTGTCATCGTTGGATATTTTTTTCTTTCAAAGAGGGCTTCAATGTTTGGCACTTCCTCCCTGCAAGATTAGGAGCCTTATTAACGTGGTGTGATTGAAGTCTTTTGCCATGTTGTCTCTGAACATCATGGTTGAGAACACTGGCCTGAACACATCATAACTTACTGCCAGCAGAAGGTGTTGACATGAAATTTTATCCTGGGTAACATTTTGGGCTACATTCAAGATTTCAGCACAAATTTTTAGCAATGACCACTAAGTAAAAAGCATCAGTGACCGTGTTTACACTTGGTTTTAAAATGAATCTTGGGCGATCGGATCACAAGTGGACAGTGCTAAATACAAGTGTTAATGACGCATTGTGATCCAGTCTGTCAAACCACTTGCCGAGGTGGTCTGGGACGCATTTGACCACATACTGTACCTTTTGTAGTGTAAACGCTAATGCATCCCCGACATGAACATAGGAAAATAGGGAGCACAGATGTACGTGGTTGGAGTGCAACTGAAACCAGATGCCTAATCTCCATTTCAGTCAGTAACCGGGCCATTTATAACTGTGCGCGGGGCCTGTTGACCTTCTAGCGGAAGTGACGTAGGCCGTAAAGAAATCTGAACACAAGTGGTCAGCTGGACACCTTTGAGGTGCATGACAGACACAGCTGTGAACGGCAATGTGTCTCAGATCACCGAAACGCATTTTAAAACCAAGTGTAAACAGGGTCAGCGTCAACGTCATTGTTGCTCCTTTCTGAACAGTGTGGATGGTTAAATATCTACATACTGTGGCGCACGCAGATGCCAACAAGCCAAGATTTAGAACTGATTCACAACCTGTGCACATTAGGCTCACAGGAGCAAGACCAGTGTCTGATAGTGGAAAGATTAGATTAGAGTTAATGGACATGTAAATAACACACAAATAGTCACTTCATGGTCCTCAAAAAGCCTGTATTTTCCTTGGCTACAGGAAGCAGGAAGCACATTTCCTGCGCATTCAGAGAAATTTGCCCTTTCCAGCTACCACGAAGACACATAGGTGGAAGTAGAGCAGCTTCCCAGAAAGACTTCTGCTTCCAGAGCCTTGCACAACTACTAACAAGACAAAGCATACTTTAAAAACTTACTTTAATGATAAAATTTGCAAACATTTTATGTCCACACAATTAAAACTCTTGAGACTGAACATCTTTAGCAGAACTGTCGTCCTTGGGTGCCTTGGTCTTCTTAGGGAGGAGGCTTGCCTGGATGTTGGGGATGACGCCACCCTCTGAAATCGTGACCCCTGCCAGCAATTTGTTGAGCTCTTCATCGTTTTTGACTGCCAACAAGATGTGGCGAGGAGCGATGCGGTGCTTCTTATTGTCACGGCTGGCGTTTCCTGCCAGCTCCAGGATTTCTGCAGAGAGGTACTCCAGGACAGCTGAGAGGTACACTGCAGCGCCGTTTCCAACTCGCTCAGCGTAGTGGCCCTTCCTCAGCAGCCTGTGGATGCGGCCCACAGGGAAAGTGATCCCTGCTCTGGAAGACCGGGACATGGAAGATTTTGGTTTGGGTGCAGCTTTCTTCCCGCGGCCAGACATCTTTAGTCTGAGTGGAGAGAAATAACTAAATTTAGATTACACAGTAAAGAAAGTGACCCAGAAATGTTTAGGACAACTTCAATTTACTATATTTTCATCTTAAACTAGAAAAGAGTCATTAAAACAGCTGCTGTGTTTGAAATAAAAGCTTAGAGAATTTAGGGTCATGAGGTTAAATGGCTTTGGGAGCAGCCTCTTGGAACATCCACATGTTTAAACATTAGAGTCAACACCACCTTATAACATCCAATTTAACAAATAAACTCTTTCTCCTTGAGGTAGACCCATCAAACTTTAATCAACACTCACCAGTACTCTGCACTTCCTTCAAGTTGAGACAGCAGCTACACACTGAAACACGGATTACTGCTTTTATATGAGTCAGGCAGTCATTTGTTGATGGCTGACACCTGGCTCCTCTGCTGCATGGAGTGACCTTGATCACCTGCATCTGACAGCGTTATAGACTGTTTGATATCTGCAGGAGCCCACATTTCCTCTCACATACATCGTACAGAGTAACACTGTAAGTAGAGACTTTTGTGTTTTGATGCAAATGTTGTGCTTTTCTGCACGAGCACGCTTGTTCCAGTGGAGAAGTCTGACTAGCCAAATACTAAACACCTGTGTGAACTATTACCACTCGTAGCTCTGTTTTTGCACTGTGAGTGGCAGCGGGAGTAGCTGAACATGCTGATATATGTGTATATGGTGCTTAAATCAGTGGAGACACTCTAATTTCAAAAAGGGAAAGTGAATAGAAATTTCATCTTAAGTTTCAATGGCAGTGAATGAGCTTTTTACAGTGTAATCTCCCAGTCAATGAAGGATTAGAGCTCCACAGTTGTAACTGCGGTGGGTTAGATTTAAACAATTTGAACAAATTTGTATGTATAATAGGCAGCGGTGGTATGTTACTGAGAAGTACTCCACTTAATTACAATTTTGAGGTACCTGAGTATTTATGTTTTATGCTACTTTATACTTCTACTCCACAATATTCTGGAGGGAAATATTGTACTTTTTATTGCACCACATTTATTTGACAGCTATAGTAACTAGTTACTTTGCAGATTAAAATTTTAACAGTATGTAAAGTAGTAGCTCCCTCTCGACCAGCTACAATATTAAAATGTTGTTTTACTGCATTAGTAATAATCAGTAAAACTAATCAAACAATGAAATAGTATACTTTAATATAACATTACAGAGGCATTCTGCTGCATGTGGAGCACTTTTACTTTTTATACGTAAAGAATTTTCTGCTCTTTTACTTAAGTATGTGTGTGAAGAAAAGAAAACTATTGTGACATGAGCACAGTAATTCAAATCTCAAATAAAACATATAGTAACTATATTAGTAAAAAGAAAAAAGAAACATTTGTTTCTGGTGCAAATATTGTTTCCCACCTACAGTGTGGGACAAATATATATTTGACTTTACTGATGGTGTACCTCTAGTGTTTTGTACTTTAATGTTTGTTTTACAGCTGAACTCTACCGTCCTCAATGTGTAAACACCTTGAATAAAATATTTGTTTATGCTCTCTAATACTCCGTTGAACAGAGGTGGAGGAACTATTAAGATCCTTTAAAAGTAACAATACTGCAATATAAAAATACTCAATTACAACTAAAAGTCCTGCATTGCAAAATGTCACTGAAGTAGAAGTACATTAGTATTATTGACAAAAATGTACTTAAAGTATCAAGTAAAGGTACTCATAAAGCAAAATAAAATGACCCCTGTGAGTTTTATACTATTTCAGTTTATATTACAGAATATTATTAGATTATTATTACTGATGCATTAATGGGTAAGTAGCATTTTACAGTTGCAGCTGGTCGAGGTGGAACTAATTTTAACTTCTTTTTATACTGTTTTGTGCTTTAATCTACAAAGATGCATCATATTTTAGAAAATGATAATAATTTTTTTTAATGTAAAATCTTAATCTCTACAGTACCATGTATCTGTCAGATAGATGTAATGCAGTACTAAGCACAATGTTGCCCTCTGAAATGTAGTGGAGTTGAAGTATAAAGAAAACATGAAACAGACAACTGATTTAATGTAGGACATCATCTTTTCCATCCATTTGAATGAATCTCATCTCATAATGTGGGTATTTCTAAATGTGCTGAAAAACATCAACAGCAGATGGCAGCACAGACCTCAGATTTAACCTGTGGCCTGCTGCAGTTTGTCTTTATTGTTTTTACTCACATTACATATTCTTAATGATGGAGCACTTATAAAACCACACTTAGTGGTGTCGTGACCCTTCACTTTATGATCAGGTGCTTGACTGTGTCTGTCTCTCTGAGTGCCTGATGTGCTTACTAACTAACGGTTTGGCGGAGTGATGACTCATCGCCTACCTCTGTGTACAACTCAGTATCAAGTGTTTCATTACAACACGCTCAGAAACTGACAGAGATAAACAGGGATCGTTCATGTTTAAAGGGCTCAAAGGCAACTCATGACTCACACTTGGTAGCCCATGTTTTAATACCAATAGTTTTTGTGTCATTTTTGTGGTGATATTTCATTTTAAAGGTGAAACACTGATTAAACTAAGCATCAAAGTTCATTTTTGACCTTGGAAATAGTAGTTTGACAAAACAATCCTGAATCAAAGTCCACTTACTGGCTTTTTCTGGAGTTTTCAATTACATCATACATGGTCCTCTTGCTTGCTGCGAGCTCAGTGGCTTGTAGTTTTTCATCCATAACGTTTTTTTTAGCATGTCAGTAGTGCATATCACCTTTTTCAGCAACTAAGCTCGCATTTCAATTGATATCCACCTGCTGATGAAGATCATGTGATATGGTTGAAAGCCCTGGAAAATGCTAGTAAACTGACATTGAGTTGTTTTGTCAAAATACTGAGTAAACAGTTTCATTGAATGGACAGAAGATTTTAATGTGTTTCAATACAGATTAATGCATATTTGAGTATAAACACATGTGTATTATTGGAGAACATACACAGACTGTGAACTCTTGCACATAATTGGCAAATACTTTGCACATCATATATAAATGTGTACAGTTCTTTCATTTAAATAAGCCATATTGTACATATTGTCTATGTCTATATCTTTATATTATTTTATTTTATAATATCTTATCATATTTTTATTGTCTATTTTATATATTTAAGCTATGCTTCTGACTCGCAGTACTTGCTGTCACCTTTTCCCTTCTTATATTATTATTTCTACTTACTATGTTTATATGTCATGCACCTTGTGTGTGCAAACCTACTTGGCAATAAATTTGATTCTGATTCTGATTCTGATTCTGAGATTCACATGAAACCTGATTCACTTAAGATAAACTGTCTTATATCTGACATGTTACAATTATGCATTAACACATGTGTTTGTAAAGGCCCCTAAAGCAGTTGTCAGGACCTTTCCACAAATTTTTACTGCACCAAACAAGAATTTTAACTGCCAGTAGAGCAGAATGGACGAAGACGACCTCCACTCGCCGAGCTAAAAGTAAATATTTTAACATCACACTGGAGGCGCCCTCAACCACATGTTTTTTTCGACATGTTTTCTCAGTTTCTTTTTGCTTTAATGCAATGACTGGTGGCTCTGTCATTGTCAATATCCTTATTGCCAAATTTGAAGGCAACCAGCTTCGTCCTTTGTGCCATTTGCCTTCTCCCCTGTGTACCGACAGTGAGAGATTGGAGGGGAGACACACACACAGAGAGAGAGAGCGAGACATTTTGACTGTTCGGATTCACTTTAAAATATGGCAAAGGGCCAATCGCAGAGCAGCGGGAAGACAAATTAAGCGGGGACCTTCCCAGCAGGTCGTCCTTGGACAGATTGGATGTGATTCTGTTCAACCTCTCAACATCCTCCCGACACGAGGAGGATAGGACGGGACTCACAAGTTGTCACAGAACAGCTCCCAATGCACATCTCTGCAGCCTGACTTTCAGGTATGTGAAGTATAAAGCCAGCGCCCACATTCATCTGGTTCCTAACATAATTTATTTGCACTCAGTGGAGACTAGATCAGCGTATAAGACTGTAAGCTGTAGTTTTTCATCATGTGAGTTGTCATCATTGAAACAAGCCATTTGTTTTCGTGCAGTCCTCCTGAGAGTCTTCGTCTGGATAAAGGCTGAAGGCCCTCTGTATTTATTAGCAACAGTAGCTACTAACACTGAAGTTTGCAGTCTGCTGCCGAGTGAGGAGAGGAGATGAAAGGGAGAGCGGAGGAAGCCACGAAATGATCCAAACATACGATTAAACTCAGAGATTGAAGGCAAAACCAGACACCAAAGCCCCTAACGAGATTTCTTTTTATGTCTGCTAAATCACGATAATTTAAATAAGACAGTTTATCACTCCCCTGTATGCCATTTTTCACAAAATTGATTGCTGAATTTACAGGTAGGTCTTTTTCTACGTCTTTGCACCAGACAGGTGGATAAGTAAACAGCGAAGGCAGCCTCACGCTCTCTTCTTTCTCTTTTCCCTGAGCAGTAATAAATCTGTAGATGTGGCTTTTAGGAGGATTGTACTGCTACTTTGACTACTGGTTTTTCCCCTTTCTTCAGCTTTATGGAGACTATAGGAGATTGTGCCTGATCTTCAGAAAGCGATTCATCTTCTACATGAAACAAACTCAAGGGTCAATAATTTCTTTCATACGTGCAGACACACTCACATGACTGAAGGCATGCTTTTATATGGAAAGAGCAGTGTTGATATTTGAATTGCTGACAGTTTTCAAAAGGCCAATAACCCCACTGGAAATAACAAAATCTCAAGAGATTTTTCATTGCAACTGTTCACCTCTTTCAACAGATAATAGCCTACTCATTATCAACCATTTTTCCCTCATTCAGTAATTCCCAGATGACAGCAACATTAGCCTCATATGGCGCCTTGACAGCAGAGAAAAGGTGTTGAATACGTCTGGCCCCTCTTGTAATTTGAAGTCAATAAAGAGACAATTAATGTGAGGTGTCCACACTGTAATTGGAGTGAGTCATTCTCTGAGTGGATCTACTTTAATTATGAAACCTTATGGACACCCATAGTGCAGCCGGGTGTCCTGAGGTCCCAGGATCCTTAGGTGCTTAAAGTCTGTCGCCTCCTGAAAAAAATGCCTGCGAGGCTGTGATTGTTTTTCCATGACTCTTTCTCCAACAGCCTGGGCTCACTCCCATTAAATAAAGGAGAAACAACTTTGAGAGACTGTGCCTCAAAGTTATGTCCTGAGTGAAATCTTACACATTCTGTGTTTAGGTGTTTTATGTGTAAGTTTTAATTCATATGGACATTAATCTTATTGATCTGAGGCAGCTTTTAAAGGAATAGTTTGAATTTCAATATAAATCTACAGCCAGCAGCTGGTTAGCTTATCTTAGCATAAAGACTGATACTTGTAGCCTGACTTTTGGTACCTTCAGACAAAGCCAGGCTACCCGTTACTGTCTGTTTCCAGTCTTTATGCTAAGCTAAGCTAACCAGCTGCTGGCTATAGCTTCATATTTACCGTACAGACATGAGAGAGGTAGAGAACTTGTCATCTAACTCTCTGCATGAAAGCAAATAAGCGTGTTTCTAAAAATGTCAAACTACTCCTTTAAGGATAAGAGAAACAGAAGTAAAGAAACAGCACTAAAGGTCACTAAAGATCATTGAAGAAACACAGGAGATGCTTCAACTAACTGCTGGTTCCCATTTTGTATCTGACCTTTATATTCACAGATCACTGTAAATTGTTGAGAACAAAATTAGGCCACCAAGTCATCATCACTGTCCAATGAAAAGCATGTTTATCCAAGATATGAATGTTTCCCAAAAAAAGACAACAGCCTCCTTATCACGTTGATCATGTGGTTGAAAGCTCTGGAAATGACTAAGTGGACCTGGTGTTGAGATGTTTTTGTCAGACTAATATTTCAAAGGTCAAGAATTAATGTTTAGGCTTGATATTTAGATAATTCAGTGGGTTTTTAGGAAGTTTTATTAGCATAAGATGCAGGACAGCACTACACTATACACTCAATGGTTGACATGTAAAAAAACACACACGTACAAATACATTTAGTGCATACATTTTCAGATTCAACATTTTCTCATTAATGAATGACCTACTGTATAGGAGTACTCTCCTAATCCCCCCGGCCTTGATGTGCAGGCCAACTCTCTCCTTTCACAAACCTCCAGATCCACCAACGCACCTCTGGGATGTGGAGAAAAGCTGGAGAATCCCTCTAACACTTGTGGTATTAGGGAACATTATACTCAGAGGTTAACCCACTTAGACTGCAGTTTTTTTTTTTGTCACTCTCTAAATGTTTCTGTATTCTCTTGAGGTTTTCTTTTTGGTTTTCAAACCTATTTTTTCAACTCATGTCTACACCACAACAGATTCAGATGCTTAATTACCAGGGGTGTGGAGGGCAGAGTACAGCCATAAACTGATCCGAACTAAATTTCCAACACAAGGATGTAATTTGTAGCATTAACATGTATGATTTGAGAGTCACTGTGTGGACTGTACCGCAGGATCTTGGCAGGACAAGGAAGGCGCTGCTGGCAAAGTGTTTTAGTGGCAATCATTAAGAGGCACATCCATAAATTCTTTGCAGGTGCTAGGTAACAATAATATGCGTACAAATGCAAAAAAATTTACCTGCATACTCCTCTCAGTCCATGTTTTATTGTACATTGGCATGTGAATGTTTCAACAACAATTTGTGGTTGAAATATTGTCATGTCCATGTACAAGTCAACAGTCCTCGTTTTGTGCAAAAATGACTTCTAATGTTCAGCTGAAGCTAATACGAGGCTTCAGCAGTCTGAGTTAGACAAATCAAATGAGTATCTTCCAAAAGTTACAGTCTTTTTAGCGTGAAAGTCACTCTTTGTGTTTCCTTGCTGAGCTGCAGTGAGGGGACAGTAAGAAATAGGATAGATTTGGTGCTAAAAAAGAACATAATTTTGATAGACTCAAATTTGTCTTGTCTTAGACTGTTGAAGCCTCATATTAGCTTCAGCTGAACTTCAGAATGTATTTTTATACAGAACGAAGAAGTCTGTTGATT
>NTHP01000160.1:1078172-1104381 GCA_003416845.1 Oplegnathus fasciatus
CCCCTTGCTGACAATGGAATCTCGTATATAAGGGATCTCTTAAGCCAATACGGGCAGGAGGAACAATCACAGTGACCAAATACTGTTGCAATGTACCAATGGGTATGTGAGTATAAAAAATTGTGAACTTAACCTTTAAAGGTATGACAAGTAGGATTTTCCTAAAAAAACGATGTATAGACCCATACAAAAATTATCCCTTTCAATCTTATGACCCACTGGAAGTGTGTGGCGGTGTCTGTATCTGCAGAGACTGTGCCCTCTGCCTGGATTTTCTTATTTTGATGTGTCCGGGACATTTCTGGGTATCAACCTTTGGGCCGAGGTGTGTAGCCCCCAGCCAATAACAGCACGCAGGTTATGTGGTGCGGGTCTCTATAAAAACGTATAGCGATAATTGCCCGATCGTAAGCATGTGGGACCACCAGAAGCGTGTGCGCTTTGAGCCGGGGAAAAGGGGTCAAATTTGAATGCTGCGTTTACAAGCAGCAACCGACAAATCCTACTCGTTATACCTTTAAAGATAAATCAATGAGAAAAACAAAATGAGGGGACAGAAGCATCACTTTCACGGTAATATTAAACTTTATCAAGATTAGTTGATGGAATAAATGAAAATATCACACATACTGCCACAAAGCAGGGTGGGGGTTAATCATGTGCTACACAGGGCAGACCTTGTTGATCAGATGGACTGCTGCTGGCTCTCCTCACCTTTGGACAAATGCTCGGCTGCTGCCTTGCCCACCATGCAGTCTTCATTAGGTTAGGTCTGTTTCCAAAAGTAGCCCCTCCTGTGCTTACTATTTCTGGAAATTGTGAATTTTAGTCTAGAAAAGACTCTCCTCTCCGCCTTCCTCATCTTTTGCATCATCCTACGCATCTTTTATCCTCCCCAGGCCCTAAGCCAGCTGTGATGGCTACCATATGTCCATACCACATGTCACCAGTTTCCCAATAAAAACCATTTCCCTTTTTAAACATTATGAAAACACAGGGTGGACCCTGGGAGATATAAAAGTGGGGTAGGATTTGATCTGGCACTGAGCACCTGTGTGTGGGGATTGACCAGAAGAAGACAACCGCCGCAAATCCACTGCCACGTCATTAGAAGAAGGGGGAAGAACGAAGGACAAAGAGATTTTCCATCATCCACCCAACCACCCATCCGTCCATCCCACCTGTGCAAAACTCCTGTTCCTCCCTGCTTTTAATTCCTCCATCTGTTTTTCTCTCTTTCCTTTCTGTCTCTCTTTCTTTTCAGCCATAACTTGTTTTGGCTCCCTTTCACATTATTCTCCACTGTATAACTCATTTTTTTTTTAATGTAATTCTCTTCCTGTCCCCTTTCTCTCTCTCTCTCTCTCTNCACACACACACACACACACACACACACACACACACACACACACACACACACCGAGGCATTCACACACTTCATTTCTTTAAATATTCATTTCCGCCTGTCTGTGATGTGTTTTGGGGAGCTTCCTGTTCCCAGCCCTCCTGCTTCCCTGAGAACCGCCATGTAGGAAGTGGCAGTCCTGGCACTGGTTCCTCCTCCCCCTCCGACTGGTCACATTCCCACCTTACAGAGGCTGACAGAGATGGAAAGAGAGGGAAAGAGAGAGATGGATCTCTGCCATAGAGGTTACTGTCCATTTAATATTACTGGTTTCTGGATTCTGTTACAAAAATTGTTGTTGCAATAGCCTTTTCCCAGACAATATCACCCTCTTTACTGGACAACCTGCACAACCCTGCTCGCTAATAAACTCAGCATATTACTCTATTTCACAGCTGGAGGTTTCTTAGAATTTCTCTATAATTCTTTTGACAGAAACAATTCCCAGGGTGTTACTCAGGAAGTTATGGCATGTTTTCCTCAACATAAACATGTGAACTTGGATCTGTACATTTTATGGAAAATATCTGCTATTGGACATGATGAAGAACACTTGTCGATTCATATGTTGACACCACAGGATTAAAAGTTCAGAGGAACTCTCAGGTGAAGAAGTTCTCCAGAGTCTCTCTGGTCTGGTGGTCTGATGCAGACGATGTGCTGCTGAGAGGTCAAAGTGGGGAAGTCATGAATATTTGGCTGCTCGTTCAGTTTCAAGGCCTGGTCATACCACAAAGTGACACAGGGAAATTCAGCTGCGTGTCTTTGCGAAATATTTGGTTTTAGAAAGACCAACATGCTAATGCTGGGAACATTCTGTCACAATAGCTCCCAGAGTTTGTTTTTATTTTCTCTGTAGTGTGCCCTTTGGTTCTCAAGATTGTACACAATTTCATTCAATAAAGAGATTGAATGAAGAGTGATTCAAGTGACGACGCCACCCGATGGCCCCGTATGCACATTACTCCTTGGCCTGTGGATGATGATGTCACGGAAAATAGTTTATCTAGGCTGTTGGCAGTGGTGGAAAGTAACTAAGTACACTTACTCAAGTACTATACTTACAATTTTGAGGTACTTGTACTTTACTTGAGTATTTCCATTTTCTGCTACTTTATGCTTCTACTCAACTACATTTCAGTGGCAAATATTGTACTTTTTACTCCACTACATTTATTTGATAACTTGTTACTTTGCAGATTTAGATTAATAATGCAAAATATAATCAACAAATAAATGATAATGTAATATTATAGTTTAAGAGAGAACTCCTATTGATACTATTGATCCCTGAGTCACAAATTCACAGGCTACCCAGCAGATAAAGTAGTTGAAATTAGCTCCACCTTTACCAGCTGCTGCATTAAAGTGATGAACACATTAATGCATCAGTAATTATCATCCAGTAATATAAAATACATTATTCTGAAATGTGCCATTTTGCATAATGAGTACTTTTACTTTTGGTATTTTAAGTATATTTTGATGCAAATACTTTTGTACTTATACTTAAAGCAGCTCTATGGAACTTTTCATTTTGCGTTGATTTTGGCGGTCTCTGTGGACAAAGGTGGTAGTGTTTCACCTAACGTTAGGTTACATGCTCCCTCTGCTTCACTCCCCACCGCAAGTAGACTACTTCCCCGGGAGGAGAGCGGGCGGCAGCTCTGGAGGCGGACCTTCAGTTAGCGGCTAAAGCAACTGGAATTCAGCCAAAGCAAACCCCAGCGCCGTTTTGTCTGATGTCACAGAAAACCCTGACCCGGTGGCAGGCATTAAGAATAACCATTAGAATCTAATAGAAATAGCCAATCTTCTCGCTGTTGGTCTTGTTTGCTTATGTAGGTCATACGGAGGCATTGGTATTAAACTGAGACTGTTTCATAACCAGTTAAAAACTCCATAGAGTACTTTTAAGTAAAATTTTGAATGTGCGACTTTTACTCGTAACAGAGTATTTTTACACTGTGATATTACTGCTTTTACCTAAGTACAAGATCTGAGTACCACCTGTGGCTCCCGGAAGGTTTTAGAAATATAAAACCTTCACGGATTAAAAATTCATAACACAAAGAGTAATAACTGACCTTGTTTGCAGTTGGTGGTGTCATGTCAACAGTTTTACAGATGTCTCTTTGGTAATGGTGGTCTATGGGGAAAATGCCTTTTATGGTCTCTGGCAGCCCCATATTATGTAAGACCTCTTGAGATTGACAACCAATCAGAAATGACAAATGACAAACCTGTGACTTGTTTGCTCAGTTACTAACAGGACAAAAGGCCCAATTTATACCATCAACTGTCTGCAAAGCATTCCTCTTTTGTGGAGCAGAGGAGGTTAAATAAAAGTGGATGGTGCAACACAGCTAATAAACTATGTTAGCTTCCTCCATTTTGAAATCTCTGGCTCTGTTCCCTCAGAGGCCACCTATTGTGGCGATTCCATTGGAATGATTAATTTTGCAGAAAATTTTGACGTTTTAAATGTTGGTGTGACCGTTATCTCACATCTTCTCTGATCCATGGAGATCATCAAGCTGCTTTTTTGGAATATCTCCTGCTTGCCCTTTTCTGCATCTTACCTCCTGTTCTTGGTCATAATTAGCTTCCCCTCCTCTTGCTTCCTTCCTCCACGATTTCATTCTCTTCCCCCCTCTCCCATCTGGACCACACGACGCCTCAGGTCAATCCCCCCCGTCTGTCAATATATATAAAAATAACCTGTTGCAGGATTCAGGCCCCTGTGCTGACAACTCAAGGCTGTTCTCAGACTTGTGTTTGTTTGTGTGCATGCTTGTGTATGTTTGTGTGTTTTAGATGGAAGAACAGATGCTCTTGTAGTTTCAGGCTTGGTTTTCTCATTCTGGCCACAAACAGACCTGTGATTTATGTTATTGTGCTGTTGCTTTGGCCAAAACAAGGCTGGATGAGGGATGAGGGGGACGGAGGGACGGACAGAAGGGCCACTGGACAGAAGAAAGTGTTGATTGCTCAATTGTGGCTTGGCAAGAACCATGTTGACTGTTGGTCCAAGCTCGATCACTGCTGGTACACATTACCAATGTAAATGTGGTATTATAACAGTGTTTATGTTTGAATGGAGGACTCACTGAAATGTGCGTTCTAAAAAGTAAATGCAATGTGTTTGTTTACCCAAAATAAAATCAGAAAAAACATGGTCCTAATAGACAGAAAAAGAGCAGAATAAAATCAAACAATAAAAGGGGATAAAATAATTCTGTAAAGTGTCATTATTTGTTCAATTTGTTATTTAATCATGCTTGAGCACTGCCTGTTGATGAATTAGCCAAATTAATTAGCTGAGGTGATTCATTCTGCCTAGCAGCTGTTGCACAAATTAGATTTAAAACATTTAATCCTCTTTGATTGACATTTAAATACCCGTAGTTGACTGATTTTTATGAACATTAATACAAATAGCAGCATTTTGTAGTTGCACACTGGCCAGACAATGATTTTCATGTCTGATGTGCTGGTTTTCGTGGTATCCCTGCTATTGCTGTATACTGTATATGTCTGTATAATAGATACACTCACACTTCCTGCTACTGTGGTTACTATTGTCTGTGATTTAATGGAGTCAACCCTCTGAGTCTTCGGTTCCTGAGCAGCTTCCTAAATAAATTAATTCAAATGGAGTGTGAGGGATGTTTATATAACACGTTTCCATGCTGTGACCAAACCACAATCAGGATGTCTCTCTCTCCCTCCCAATAAAACATAATACTATTTCATATTGAAGAAGAATTTTGTTGCGATTTTCTCTCAAGTCTATTGCCAGGCGTCTTCAAAACAAGTATAATATGGACACCTGCTATAGTGCTCATTGTTATTACGACAGGCTTTGTTGATGTCCCGTAAGCGCCCAGATGGAAATGCTCCATGGCCTCTTGTTGGCTTCTCCTTTCTTCCTTCCTACTAGCTGTTGTCACAATCTGCCAAATATGAGGTACACTGCATCCCCGCACACACTCACACACACCTGATCTTGACTCAGACCAAGTTTTGGGAATCTGCAGGACCATGTGGCGGCTTGTTTTTATCTAAAAAAGGGTACATGCTTCCAGTAAAGCACTGGTCTCGGCTGGACATCTGGTTGATGGTGAAATTGTCTGCAAAAGCTGGGTATTGAATTAAAGTAAAGTTTTTTGTTTTGTTCTAGTAGAGCCAGAGAAAGGAAGACATTAAAAACAGAGAGGGGAAATACATCAGTTAAAGAAATGAGAGGAGCTTTACAGCGGGCCATGAAGTATATTGTGTTTCAACGAAAACATTATTTTTAGAGCGGCCAGCCTCAAACAGCCAGTTGTACCTGGCAACTGATCATCCGCTAAGCTCCGCCCCCTTAGTTACTGTTGCTGTGCCTGTCAAACTTTATGTTCTAGAACAGCACATAGATGTGCATATATGCAGTCAACGGTGGCAGATTTACCACCTGAAATTTGCATGGATGTATTATAAGAACTGGATACTGGATCCAAAGATGGCGTCTATTCAGTCCAATAAGAGTTGCCCGCATGGCGCATATGCTAAAGAAGTTTCTAGCTTCCGGGTTTACTTCTGGGGTATGCGGCCCACTGAATATGCACAGTAGTGTTAATCCCATCATGCCTCTGGCCCAGCCGCGCTGCTCTTACACAGCTGTGATGTCATTCAGAAAAAAAAAAGATTTTTCTGGGCTTTTTAAACCTCCATGGCTTAAAAATATACAATACAAAGAGTAATAATTGGCCATGTTTATAGCCGGAGGTGTCCTGTCAACAGTTTTACAGACGTCTCTTTTACAGTTGTGGTCTATGGGGAAAATGCTTTTTGGGCCGCAGGGGGATTTTTCGTTGCAATTTTTCAAGTGGCCATTGGGAAAAATTGGAAGTAAGGCTGAGTGGCGGTGCCGTATCCAGGTCTTATAATACATCCATGGAAATTCATAGTAATTTTTAAAACAATGGGTCCTTGGTAGACTAAAGTATGCTTAGATTCTGGCTGAAATGACAGCTGCTAACAGATTTTATCAGCTATAGCCAGCTAACTAATTAAGCTCACGTTTGCTCTATGAGTTCGTGGGGAAAGTGTCTCTGGCTGACTTTTTATTGTTTTTAGCTTTTAGCTGTTTTAAAATGAGAACACTGTAAAAGGGGTCTTAAATGTGGACACTTGATATCTACATACATTATATAATGCAAAAGGCAAAAAAATCCTTGATGATCTGTGTAGAAGATATACAGGAGATTTAAAAAAAACGCATTGTTCTTGTATGTCAGCGTTGAACATATTCATAGTCCTATAAGTATGATCAGGAAAATCATAAGATCAGACTGTTATTTCGTTCTAACATAGTTAGTTTGGCTACGTAGCTGACTGCTTGTATTGTCAAACAGTATGTTTCACAAATGTTACAAGAAAAGAGGCTTTAGAGTGGGAACAGATGTGTTCGCCAAATGTAACGCCATCTTGGGTAACGTTGGCTGAGGTCGCCGGAGTATAAACTTCCCCAAAGCTAATAAGAGCAGGACAGAGCCGCTAGCATTAGCCTACTCTTGCTGTATACAGCTCAGTAATTCGTGTTTTTTAATCATGCAAAAGGCTAATGCTGCAATTCAGTGGTGATCTGAATTGTTGTTTTGAGGAAGTGTTTACATTTTAGAAAGTCTTTGGGCGTGCCAGTGAAGTTTTCTTGAGATATCATGCAGTTAATTTGAGAATATACAGCATTAAGTCCAAATTTGTGGTCTTAGATTGTGGCATTCCTTTGGTCCCTCAAGATCCTCAGCTCATCTCTTCATTTTCAGACAGAATAATTGTGTCTCCACCAGCCCACCAGTGGAGATTAGAGGGTATATATCAGTCTTTCCATCGCTTTGTCTTCATACTGTTCCCACCCTTCCTCCCTTTGGAGTTACAGCTCAGTGCTGCTGGAAACAAGCTCATAGCTAAAGGGGAAAGGAACGGAGGAAACTCTTTTCCTCCAAACCAGGCCAGTGCTTTCTTCCCAATGGGTGCATAATGGTGATGTGAACAGGCTTAGGAGGCATGTGGTCCCATACTTGCAGAGGGTGTTTAATGTAACACACATTATCAAGCCTTATATAAACAACCCTCTGGGAAGGTGGAAGTGTTAATGCTGCAGCGCTCCATAGAAAGCACATTTGAGCCGACATACTATGAATTCATCATCTAGCTCATGTTTCAGATTGTTACTGTTATCCAGTTTGTTAAAAAAAAAAACACACTAAAGAGACATACTGTAACACTGGGTACTAATACCCAACATATTCCTTCATTACGATCAAAGTGGACCGTGTAGTTTATTCCTCTCAAGAAGCCGGCACTTGGTGGGAGGCAAGTTGTGAACAGTGGACTCGTTTCTCAAAGTCACACGCTTTGTTGACCCAAACATTCATCCCTACCTCCTCCCTAAGAAGTTTTTGGGCGCTATAATGGGGTCAGTATGCCTCAACCAAAGTGCTTGTCGGATTGTCAAAGAGCGTCCGAATCCCCCTGCTCCCATACCTTTCTGACATTGGAATTGGGGGGGCTGCGTCTGACAATTTCTGTAACTTCATGCAGTGATTGTCCACTGGTGTGCAGAGGTGAGAAAGTAAACAGGATTTTAACAAAAAAGTGTTCAGCATTATTCCCATATGAATTATTATCATGTCTCGCCCCTTCTGTGAGCGTGGCTCACTTCAGATGTGTTCGTATGACATGTTACAGTATACGAACAACTTACTTTCAAGCATACCTGGGCCTTAACATGTCATGTAACATGTAACATACTGACAAAGCCACAAGAGGACCTTGTCAGGAAAACATAAACTCAAGCTGTTAGACCATATATAAAAAAAACAAGGGTCTTGTGTTGCTTGGTCCATTGGTCGGTACAGTATTTACAACTCCAGAACTCCTGGTGGCGCCACCTTAGCTACAATGCTAATGTGTTTTTGTAACAAACCTCGTAGCTGCATGCTGATATTTTGCCCAGCGAATAGCTATCTTTTTTGTCTGGTCTCAACATGAGGCCAGTTTGTTATTGTACATTTCTGGAAATTCAGAAACACAAGTAAGTCTCTTGTCCATCTTTCAGTTCAAGCAGTGGTCAAACTTCAACACACCACATACACAACAATGAAGGAGACACGTGCAAAAGATGTTTGAACAAACGACCAATGCTGTCCGTTCTCTGGTGAGACAGAGCAACTCTTTAGAGATCTAAAATGTACTCCCTGAGTTTTCATTTTTAGATGACAGAGTTCTCTGGCACCGTGGCATAAGCAAATCAGGCTACGCAGACAGCATTTGCTAATAAAAATAAAAAAGATAAAACAACACCAGCCTTACCCCCAAACTAAAAGGCCAATGAGAGAACAAACAGAGCAGACAAACCACAAAAAAGGGGGATGAGGGTGGAGGAAGGAGAGGTGAAGAGCAGGGGAGGTGGAGGAAAGAAAATGTGAGATCAGGCCCAAATCTGTGGGGAAGCAGTAGCTTGGGCCGGACGAGTTCACAGATGTTTTAAAGTGCTAATCTAATCTTTATGCCAGGCCTTCCCCCTCCTCTCTCCTTCTTTCCCCTCTCCCTGTCTCAGCTTTTTTTTTCTTTTCCTCCTTTTACTTTTTCGGAGGGAGGTTGGAAAGGCTGCGGCCTGTGTTAATGCATCTCAGGAGCATCATGTACTGCTGCTGCTCGGTGATGGGCCCTAGTTATTCATGCGCCTGTTATCAGCCCTGTTTTCAGACTCAGACACATGTGCATTTGCAATGAAGGAGTCTGGAACTGAGAAAAAGCATAATGAAAAATAACCTTGCTCAAAGCTGCCTATAAGGAAGGATGAAAGGGAGGTAAAGCAGCAAGAGAGGGGAGGTTGTCTTTTCTCTTTTAAGAATATCACCCATGGTGATCATTCGTCAAGTTCAATGACCTTCCTTTTTTTACACTCTGACACCTTATTGGTCCACAGACTTTGCCTGTTATTTAACCTCTGCCAAAATTGTGTTGCGTTGGTGTTATATGGCTCTGACACAGGATGAAGGGGGATTACTTTGACCTCTCATGTTAGTGAAGCAAAATTTTAGGCCCCACTTTGAGTTTAACTCATTTCCTCCCCTTGTCATTCTCTTCCTTGATTTTCCCTCTTGCTTTTTCGGCCTTCCTCCCTCTTGTTGCCTGATAGGAGGGAGACTTCGTGTCAGACAGTGGCTGCATTGAAATACACTGACAGCTCCCTCAGATTCAGCGGATGTACATGCACGGGAGTTAATCTCACTCTACAGAATTTAACAGCAAACCAAAATCCTGTGGTTTAAGCCTCTTCCTCCTGACATGCTAGACAAGAAACAAAGAGGCCACTGCCAGAAAAATCCCCCAGGTCACAAAGCCTGGAAATATAGCCAGAGATTAGAGGTACATGTGGAAGTGTGAGAAACAACAAAGCACTGAATCATTTTTCTGCATGAGGACATGTGTTATTAAGGTTACATATTGTGGTTTTCACTTAATTTGTTTCACTTTTCTTTTCACTTTATTTTTTCACTTCTCTAGGCGATTTATTGGGATCAGTGGGTGTGATTCCTCGCTGTTGAGCCTGGTGTTTGTTTCCTGTGTTATCCCGTGACAGGGCATTCCTACCACTGACTCTTGGTCACTGACCACGTAGTGCTTTGAATGTGCGAGTCATAAAATACACCACGATGAGTCCAACCTGGCAGCCGCCACCGAACCTCCGATCACTCACATCCTTCTGTTGCTCATTCGCCCCTTCTCTCTCTCTCTCTCCCTTTTCCTCTGTGTGCTGCTACACATCTGGAGAAGAGCGGTATCCTCGAAGTAAACAGACCAACAGCTGTGCACCAGCTCCTCTTATTCCCCTCGCCATCTCTCTCTTCCTTCATCACTTGTTTCTCTCCTTTTCTTCAGGCTGTGTGACAGTTTCTGTTTCAGTCATTCTGTCCCCTCCTCTCCCTCTTGTCTCTCGCTTCTTGTCTGTTGGCTCATCAACAGGTGACCATCAGTGATGGATGTGTTTGTGCCGCTGCTGGTCTGGGCCTTGTGATTTGGTGTGATGGAGGACACTGAGGACACAGAATGAGTGATGGTTTCAGTTAAAGGCTGATTTTCCTGTGAGCTTGACAGTGACACAAAAATTAAAGGATGACTGAAATTTATTACAACTCGAGTCTTCATTTAGTAGTTTTGGCCATCATTTCAGTCGTTAATAATAACATTGTACTCACCAAGTTAATTGCTGAGAGCTGGAAATACGGTGACATTGTTAAAAAGAAATGTGAAGGGAAAGTAACACAATCAGACCGAGTTCCTGGTTCAACTTTGACCTACTGTACTGTAAGTAGTTGTGCCAGCTGTTTGTGTTTTGCAGTGATTACTATCAACATTTCAGGTGTACTCACTTTCGGTTTTCCCTCAAAATAAAGTGGTTTTAATAATAAGGCTAGACTGTTGGCTTGTACAACCTGTCTGGTCATCTGACCTCTCATGGTTCTTACCCTGTTGGACATCATTGTGGTGATATTGTCGTGTTTCCAGATCTCTGTGATTACTTTGGTGAGTACGCTTTTTTCACAACTGATAGAAATTATGGTGCAAACTATGAAAATAAAAAGAGTTGTAATGAACCAGAAATAACGTTTAACGTTGGCTGTTCCAGAGGAGAATTAAGAGGTAAATGTCGTGAGGGAGGAAACCACTGAGTCTGAATCTCTGCCTCCATCCTCAGCACAGATCTAATTGAACTTAAGAACGTCTCCTCCCTCGTCTCGACTCCAGTGGTCCATTTCCCTGAACGCATGCCTCGAGTGTCGAAAGCAAATCAGAGGCGGTGAGAGAAGGTAGGAAGAGCAGAAAGGGGGGAAGGAATGAATGCAATTTCCATTCAAGCAGGGACAGCATCCGCATTGTAAGACACCTGAAAAAACATCATTTTTCATCGTTGAGCTGTAAGGGAATGGGAGGAGGGAAGATGAGATGAAAACATAAATGAAGAGATGGACAGATGACAGAAGAGGAAGAAAAAGAGTAGATGTACATGGTATGCAGACTGTTGATGGTTCATTCACTGTTTAAACTGGTATCACTTTTGATTAAGATGTTATGTGGCACTTGCATACGTTTTCAGGTGACTGAGAAGCATGAATTTAGGACAACAGCTGGCCCTTATGCAACCTCTGCACTGCTACATCAAACACACATGCACACAGAGTTGGACAAAACAGAGGTATAGGCTTAGAGACACAGACAGACACAGCAGCCCTCCCCGACTTCAGGGGTCAGGGTTCTGGGCTCGTGACATGCCTGCTTCCGGTCGGCCTGTGCGGCGTTTTGACGTGCTGCACCTGCCTCACTCTGCGACCCAGAGGTCCAGTTTTGCTCGTTCGGTTTCAGCATGAGTCTGTCTTTGAAGCTGCTAGGCGAAACCCAAGACCCTCGCTATCTGTTTTATGTGTTCCAGACTGAAACCACCAACTCAGCTGCAGCAGCAGCAGCAGCAGCAGCACACAACTGGTAGATACATCCACATCTGCTGCAGTGATTTGGGACACTATCATTTTATTGTGTGACACACTATATGTATCAAACTGCAATTTAGTGTACTTAAGGGGTTAGCATGATTGAAAACTGTTTCTGATGTCCAAAAGGGAATCTTTTGCAGCCATTAAGGGTCTGCGACCCCAGCAGTATAAGTGATGCCCTGGTACTTCTGCTGCTGGTATATCACTGTCATCTTGGCTTTTATTTATCATTGCTGTTTAAAAAACCTGCAGGCTAACACTGTTTGTAGCTGCGCCTCTTTGCCAAAGCCGCAAAATTTCACAAATAGAACTGATGTTCCCTCAGAAATATATGGAAAAAATTTTTGGAACAAAAGAGGATATTTGTAGAACAGCCAACAGGGCTTCAAATGTCTCAGCCATTCTGTCTAAATATGCTTGTGTATTGTGTGTACACAACAAAAAATTCAGAGTTTATTCATTCATCATACTGAAATATAAAAATGTATAAGCTATTAGTGATCCAAAACGTACTTTAGACAAGTATCATTAAATGCTTTATATGTACATTGGGTGGGCTGCACAGTTGACCCAGCAGTGAGTCCAACAGTCTAACAGAGAGGTGGGAGTGCTGTAGTTTCCATGGACCAGGCAGGTAGGGACCAGGCTGTCAGTCTGCCGGGGCCACCTGGGACCAACAAGGCTGCCTTTGACTGTGGCTCACCTCAGCTCTGTCAGAGTGGGCGTGAAGAGTGGCAGGCCAGTCCCCATGAGCTCTATCTGCATTCGGACTGCACTGCAGTGAACCAGGATGCAATCCCCACGCCTGCCACCCGTGTATGACATCGCTCATGTTGAATAGCTGTTGCTAGATAATGCAATAATATGATATATAACTGCAGACACATTTTAGATTTTTGACATGGAGAACTGAACCCTGGTCCAAAGCTACCACAGAGTTTTTAACAACGTGAGGAGGAGTTTACATTCTACAACTGTTTTAGACCAATAAATAAATAAAATCAAAATGAAGTTTTTGGATTTTGCATTTCTCCAAAATTATAATCCTGGCACTGTGGGGAAGCCTTTGCAAAAAGAACTTAGACAATAGAGTTGCAAGTGGGAGGATCTACTTCCGCCCTCTTCACAGTCGGAGCACCTCTGCTGCTTGGATTGGCATGAAATTCTCAGTACAAGATTAACAATCATCAGTACAAGATAAACAGCTGCATTACAAAATATTTGGTTCTTTAAAAAAACCCCTGAAAGGTGTACATGAAAAACATGCAGGTGTTAATAAAAACATGAGCTGAGAAGTTGACTACAATTCACAAAGTGCTTGCATGTAGGAAACTGTTGTTTGTCTAAAGATAAAGAACACTGTCGAGAAACATAATGGGTCGATTTTGGATGAATTCAACAACTATAACATTGTTTGTTCCCAACAAAGTGTTTGCTACAGCTCCGATTTGCACCTTAGACCAGCTTAATCTCCGTAGCAACAGCAGCAGAGGCTCATGGGTATTGTAGTATTGAGCCATAACCCTCTGACGTGCCAAACTAACGGGAAAAAAATGATTTCTCAGAAAAGATGTTGAAATAATTAAAACTGTTGGCCATAATTCATATGATCATCACCATAACATAAAAGATTGTGCTCCAGGAGACTATGTTGATTAACATTGAGGAGATTGTTAAAAAATATAACCTGAAATGGGAATTCAGAGTGGGGAAACTTTGTATGGTAGAGTCAATAAATACTCCGTGGCCCTCAGTATTTTTAAAACTCTGGCGTACTCTGGATGTAATTATCTAAAACCTCCTGATAGACCACGTCCACTCCTTGTGTGAAGTAATGTGAGGCATTTGTACTCCCTCCTGCTCTCCCAGTGCTTATCTGGCGTACATCACAGATAAACCCAGACACCTGGTCAGAAGTGCGGCCATGTGTCCGTGCGGCTTGGTCACTGGGAGTAACCCTCCACAGCTCCTCCGTTGCCCTCTGAATGATTTATGGGCAGAGGGAAGGTGTTCCTCTGGGCTGACTGGGTCAAGGCCGCTGCTACCCAGTCTCAAACAGACTCCACACCTGACAAGATAAGCCTGGTCATATCCTGTCTTTGTGCTCCACAACCTCACTCTTAAGAATTCATAACCAGAGCACCTGTGAGAAGGAGAGAGGGAGAAAACGTGTTTCAAAGATAGATAAGAGGTAGAGAGAGGTCAAGGTGTGATGAGCTAGAACTGCACAAGACCCCCAAACACAACAAGGAAATAAAAAACTGACGTATGCTGCCTTTGAGACAAGCACTGCAATTTTAGAGAGGAATATTTGATCAGCAGTGTCTGTAATATTGTGCATGACATATAAACAATTAAACATGTTGCAAGCTCCATAGACCATTTAACCCTGTAACATTCAGTTTATTTTTATTCCCTCTTTCAAAAACAGCTTTAATATTATAAAAAATGTTCAATTTCACTCTGTTTGACAGTATCGCATATTCTTTATCAGCTTTTTCTTGATAGAAGTTATTTATACAGAGTAATTATTAAAACCCTAGATGTCTTGAGCATCATTTTATACCAATTTCCACAAAATTCAGCCTGAAATATTTAATATCTTTGAAAACTTTGATCTCCACTAGAATTTGAAATAAACTTCTGTCGGTTTAAAGAAAGTTTAGCTACACAGCACGAGTTTGTAATGACTGTGGGATTTCATACAACCTGCTGGGTCTTATTTTTTTCAGTAATAATTTTACAAAGACAAGGCAAGAAACACCAGTTAGTCAATCAGACAGGATTTGAACATGTTTGCTAAACAAATATGATACCCATGTTGTAACAAACTACATCTTTTCCTTTATCTTAAGCGCCAGAACAGGGAAATTTCACACATCACTGAATTGTTTTTCACAATCCAATTAGCTAAACATTAATAGTGAATGAGGCTGGGGCTTATCAATAATCACTCCACTCACTTCATCATGCGGGACAAATGGACCTGGTTAACACCTGTTTCTAATCTAGCACCTGAGAAAAGAAGGAGTCGATAGCTCAGGCTGAAAGAGGAAAAGATTTGGAAGCGAAAACTGTGTAAAGATGGGCAGGTGATTGACAAATAGGCTGAGATAAAAGCGAGGTTGAAGAGGCTGTGATTCGCAATGGGGATGCTGAAGGATGAGAGAGATAGATGAGTCAGGAGAGGTAGAATAAGGAATGAATTGTGGGTGAAAGAGTGAGTAGGGGTCATGGAGGAAAAAGGCCAGAGGTTATCACTCTACCACTAAGTGAACCACGATGTGTTGCAGCCCATGAGATGAAATGTACGGGCACTAACCCAAGGAGTTATCGACAAGACCTCTGTAGAGCAGCAGAAGCACATACCATCTGTGAACATGATATCATATGACACATCATAGTGCACATCTTTATGTGCCTTTTTTTACACTTTCTTTGCTTTGCTTCTCTCTGTTTTTCTCTTCACTCTCTCTCTCTCTCTCTCTCTCTCTNACACACACACACACACACACACACACACACACACACACACACACACCTACCAGTGTACTCCTGACAAGTGTTGATAGGTGAAATATGCAGGGGAAGGAAGTTTAGAGAGTTCCAGCTGTATGCAGCCAGCTCTGGGCAGTTACTTTCCATGCTAAAAGGGCAGCTTACAGTCCAGCTGTGTGGCAGAGTATGTATAGTATATTGTATATATAACGAAATAGAGTTCAAAATCTGTAAACAAAAACTGCGCAGGCCTCCATCCCCAAATCAGAATACAGAGCGGCATTCAACAGGTGGATATTGAGTACAGACAGTTGCCCTGTAGCGTTACAACTTAAGGTCCAAAAACAATTCTCCCATTCCTCAAACCACCGTAACAAGTCGAAGAAGATGAATTTTCCTGCAATGCCAGGGCAGCGCTGAGATGGTCATACTCTCCCCTATAACCACTTGGATGTATTTAAACTGGTAACGTCAAGACAATATGCTGAAAAACTGAGGATCAGAGGATTCTGTATGCCTTTTTTCCACCTAAAAGATAATGAACTTTTAAGAGGAATTGTTGATCTACCACCACATCGTCAGTGCTGGGGAAGCTACTTTGAAATAATTGCTTTGCAAGCTACCAATTACTTCACACTGGAAGAAGTTGAACTACAGCAAAGCTACTCTAGGGAGAAATCTAGTTTAGTTAACTAAAGCTACTTAGAAAAAGTAGTTCAAACTACTTTGTAAATAAATGATCAAATTGTCAGTGTACATGTGATACGAAATTCTAACAAAATATAATACAAAAAAGTCACATGCCAGCAAAAATTGCCACTCAATTGAGTTTATTGCAAAAAGTGCCCACTTGTTCACAGGTCACACATAAACCAACAAAAAATAAAATACCCCGCTATTCATGGGAAAGTGCAGAAATGTCAGCTTTGGTTTAGTATCCAATGTCCATCAGTCAGACACCAGCCTTCCAGAAACTAGAGTCCATGTGGGGGTATTACACTGAGCAGGATTACTCAGTTAGCCAGGTAACTTCTAAAATAGCATGCAACAACTTCTCTGAATATTTGTTAATCAATAATAATCAATACTTATGACTAATTGACATCTAATATATCCAGGTTTAGTTTTACAAATTCAGATTCAAAACATTAAAAACTATAGTAAAATATTTTTCACAGGTGAGCTGACAATCCAGCTTCCACCCCTGAGACCCAAACCTGTCCTAAACAAAACAATCCCATCTGGGCAGTAGAGAAGCAATGGTAAAATAAAAATAAATAATTTATTTCCTTTTGTGGCCCAAAATTATTTGTATTATCAGTAACTGTGTTAACTACACAAAAAATGGCAAAAAACGTGATTTAACTACTTGAATCACTATGCAAATATAAATGCAGCAAGCTACTGCAAAATGTAGTTAAAATACTAATTTAATTACATGTAGTTCACTACTCACCAACACTGCACATCATCTAATGAATACAAAAAGAACAACATTAGATGATTAGAATGAACCAAATTTTATGATTAATTATCTGCAGTTCTCAAATCAACCCTCATTTATGGAAATATCCTGGTAATCCCGGAAAATAGTGATATATTCCTGGGAACTAATCTCAGATCCTTCTGGGATTTGGGTAATAAGGAGTGGAACGGGATACCAGGTTAGAAAATCTTTATTCTGATTGTTTACATCATGATGTAGTTTTTAGCATCCCAGTTACTGTAGCTGCTTTGTAGGAAGTTAACAGGTTACAAACAGCAGTGCGTAAACGTCACACTTGTGCATTTGGCATTAAACCAAATCACATCCTGCCCCTTCCCCTTCCAGGTTGTGGGCTTCACTCACCTGTAAGCTGCAGTGAGCTGGTCCATCTGGTGGTGGCTGAGAGGGCAGAGTCCTCCGCTCAAACACGCAGGAATGTGGAGGTCAAAGACGCTGCTGAGTTGGTCTGACCCCGACATTGAGGAATGACCTGCGGCCAAGTGTGCAAACTCTTACTCCTCTTCATCTACCTTTTCTCTCTCTCTCTCTTTCAGTCTGTCTGCCTCCACGTGTGATATCTGGGATCAGAAACACGTGTGCACTGTTCACAGGGGGCAGTGGGAAGTGATACAGGTTTTGGCAGTAACGATGTACGGTGGGGATAAGACCTTTCCCCTTTGCATTTAAACCTCACTCTCAAACTCACAGCTGTGTCGATGTCAGAATTTGAAGCTACTTCCTTAGCTACAGTATCATATACACAAATCTGTTTAGATCTGCGCTCCCTGTGGGACTTCTGGCTTCCTTTTTTTCTTCCTGAACATGGCAATAATTCCACTGTAGGCTGAAGAAACATGTACATGTAAGACTTTTTTCATGCACTGAGGCCCAAGAAAATGGCTGATGCAAAAGAAAAGTCACATAACAGTTGTGCTGTTTGCTTTGTTTATTAGAGGTAATATTGTCAAACATTTTACAAGCTGTTGCTTAAATGTTTCCATTTAGAGAGAAAAATGCAACACTGAAAAACAATTACTAAGCTCAGCAGAGAACACTTTTAAAGCCCCTGTTTGAAAGGCACTAAAGTCCCAGCTTTAATATCAGTCTTCCTTTTTTTCTTGACACATGCAGACACAACTAGCAAGGACACTTCAGTAGCTACAATACATACAGCTTTCAAATGACTTGTTAGTTGAGCTTTTAAAGGCAACACCACTTATGTCTGCTATCATGTGTTGTACATGAAAATGTGCGCAATGATAAGGTGGGAGGTTTGAGTAACACAGACTGTTAATTCAATACACTGAACATTTGTACGGATGTAAAGCTACCATAACTTACTTCATGTGGACGGCAGGCTTTCAGTTTGCTGTATGCTCCGTTGAGTGCAGGTATCTTAAATATTTTCAAGATTAAATACACCATATTGCTGCTATTTAAATACATAATGTGTCTTTTAAGTTAGAATCGCCATTCAGTGGAATTATGTATAATCACATGACAACCATCACTTGGATTTTCTTCACGTCTGCAAAAGGAATGTACAAAAAAAGTCTCTCTTTTTTTAAATAATAGTGATAGTAGTACATTCAAACAATAGCATAATAGTTCCTCAGCATTATTGTTGTGGTTTTAAATAGCTTGTGATGTAGGGGTGCTTGTAAGCGACAGTCTGTCATTATATTAACGTTCGTAAAAACAGATGCACCCCACTTCTTGGTTCAAATACTGCAGAGACAACACTGTCACACAAAGTTTAGATGCCGTGCTAGTTCCGTCGTCGTATTGCTAATGCTGTTGTTCATCAGGAAGTCCGTCAGAAAGTTACAGAATTCTGCTCCGGAGCTTAAATTGACGTCAAGTCCACGACTGCCTGCTCTGAATGTTCACCAACAGCGAAACACATGTGCCTGTCAGACAACTGTGTGAGAGTGAGATGAGCGGCAAACGCTGGAATATAGAATAGACACCTTCTGATGTTAAAGCGCTGGCTTCTCGTGGGAGCACAAGTAGCCTGTCAGTTGATGGTGTAAACAGCTGCATCATCGTTAAATGGGAAAAAGTGAAAAGTAATTTCTGGCAGTTTACTTGTGTTGACCATATTTCTGCTCGACTTCTTCCTCTGCCTCATTTTCTAATCATTTATCCTGCTGTGTGGCAGATTACATCTGTTTCTCTCACTCTTTTTCCTTTTTTTTTCTTGCTCCTGATAATGATGATTTAGCTGCTATATGCATTCCCTTATCTCCCTCCTCTCCACTCATCCTTCTTATGCTGCTACATTTGTCTCTATCAGTCTCCATGTCTGTTTGCAGTTAGCTGGCGTCTACCTCTTCTTCCCACCATCTGCCTTTTCATGCTTCTGTCTCTCTCCTATTCCCTCGATGCTCCTCTGCCCATGTCTGGCTTTCTCTGGGTGAGTTCTCCGGCCCACTACCGGCAGCCGCAGCCCTCCACCACCATGTCCTGGTAATTCTTCAGCACCACTCGGTCTTGAGGATCCAGGTAGAGCAGGGCGATGGGGCTGAGGGAGGTGGGGACACAGCAGGCCCGGGGCACTGCTCCATTCACAGAGTTTACCAGAGTTTGCACCATGGCGTGGCTAGAGGAGTTCATGTGATCGGCCAGAGGAAAGCGACACTCTCCCAGGCAGAAGAAGGCGTCGTAGCCGCTGGGCGCAATGATCCACTTGTGCCAGCCCACATCGTTGAAATCTACATATAGAGGATGGCGGCGGCATCTGTTACGGGAAAGGCGTTTGAGTTTTGCAGCACGACCACCATTTCTTTTCACCCTTCCACGGTCGCTCCAACTGACCCCTCCTTTATCACCCCCCCAGGCCGGCACTGTATACCCCGTTTTTTTGGCCCTCCCCCAGGCTTGGTCTCTATTGCGGCCCTTGCTGCTGCTCCTGGCCCTCTCTTTTGTCCCTTTTCTCCCTCTCATCCTCTGGCCACCACCGGGGGTCCTCCTGCCATGTTTGACTAAGGGCTCTCCACGCCCGTCATGACTGTAAGTCACCAAGAGGGGTCTCTCCTGGGCCCAGCTGTGCTCGTCCTGACCCACAGACCTGCATACCCTCAGGTGTCCCTCTTTGTGTTTCTCTGCCTCCTCCTCACTTGCAGCAGAGGAGAGGCTCTGGTCAGGGAGCGAGGTGGTGCTGTTCTCAGGTCTGACCTCCAGGAGGAAGCCCAGGCTGCCGGACCCAGCAAGGGCCTTATGGAGGAGCTCTGTATTCAGGCTGAAAGCCTCCCAGAAACCACTTGCTTTATGACTGTGGAGGCCAGAGGTGAGTAACCTTGTCTCCAGCAGGGTGGGCTCAGGGTCCTCATGGTGCCCAGAGAGGTATAGGTTTAGTCTGTGGGCCCCAGGGCCCAGGGAGGCTCTGTCACTGCGGAGGAGCCGAAGCTCAGCTGAGAGCACACTCTCATCCTGAGGGATGGAGGAAATGTTGAAGGAGATGTGCACCCTCTTACGTTCCTCTGCTATGGGACTGTCTCCAAGGGGCTCTAAGAGAAAGAGGAAGAGAGACAAAGGGGGTACAGGGAGATTAGTGAGGTTTATAGTTACTTAGGATTTATTTACACTCAACAAGACACAATCAGATGGTAGCTACATTCATCAGATTTGTCATTTGCCAGATCTTTCTTGAATGATTGCAAAAGCAGGAAAATAAACTATCTACGAATATCAACAAATAACTGAAGTTACCAGGGTAGAAAGCTAGCTCATGTTGCCACTGTAAGTTCCAACTTTTACCCTTTGCTAAAATATTAGCTTCCCCAAGTAAATTGAACCAGCGTTCATTTGTACCTAGATGTGTTGATACTTTACATTTAAGGAGGAGTTTGTAGCCATAGCCATGTGTGGTTGTATGAAGCACTGTAGGTGCTTTTCTACTTTTTCTGTCTTCTCCTCTTTTATGTTTGTGAATTGTACATTGTGTTTATTGTAATCAAGGCTGGATTACCAACTGGGCAACCACCCCAGGACCCCGTGTCTAAGCCTCATGTTCACTGCATGTCAATTAATTTTGGTATTTTGATCGCAAAATAATCGCAAATTTGTTTGGGAATTTCCACCACTAATGTACAATATCAACTACTATCAGCTCCTACATTATTAGCTGATTTTATGGGCATGTCTTGCGGCTGTTGTGAATTCCCTCCCTGCTGCTCCAGGAACACCGCCCCTTAGAGACAATTTACCCCTGACATGATTAGATTAAGTGACTCCAGGTGTGTTCAGGTGTTCTGATCACTTTCTCAGCAGGCGTCTCCAGTTTTAGCTCATAGGTGATGATAATAGAACCATGAACTGAGTATGCATTCAGTCATTCAAAATCTGCTTCAGGAACCCTGTATCAAAATCTAGTTTTAAGAGCTTTATGCCTTTATTTTTTTTATTCCTAATAAAGTTGTGTTTAATCAAATTACCAGAAATTAATCAAAGATAAGGAATATTTCAGAACTGGCTGCACTAGAATTAGTGGGAACTTGGCGGCAACTAGGAACTGGGATCAGTGGGGGCCCAACAGCACATGTTCGCCCTGGGTCCCCTAACAGGTTAATCCAGCCATGATCAGAACTGCAGTGCAGAGTCCAAGACAAAATCCCCTTCAGTGTGAGATATAACTAAGCATGCTTTGACACATGTTTTGAAAGAAGACTTCACAACTCATCTTATATAAGAGTGCACAGCGGGATATTACTCAGTGTTTAGATTGTTAAATGGTGAGTCACAACAAACATCTGCTACTGTCATAAATAAGATCTTTATACGTCATCTGTGGCTGATAAAAGAATTCAACAGAATACATGAGCAGCTCCCCTGTTCAAAGGCCAAACTCAACTCAAACATTTGCAGTTCAAATATTTGAATTGTAGTTTTACATCTAATAAAACAGGTTGACAGCTTGGCATCACGGTGTGCCAGTGAACTTACCATTGTGGTGAAAGCTGCGTACGGTGTTAGCCTGCTGGATGTGCTGACTGGGGAAGCTAAATGATGGGTCCTCCACTAGATGGTACTGCTGCTGGTGGAAGCGGTAAAGATCCAGGAGGTACCGGGGCACCGGCACTCCAGGCCGAGGGTCCGGCTGCGACTGAAGGCCCAGCCGGCTCAGGAGGAGACTCTGGATGGTCTGAGCCAGGCTGGGCTTCAGGAGGGAATCAGCTGGTGGGGGCGACAAGGAGGAAGGCATGGGCGACACCCTGCCATGGTCGATCTTGCTGGTGTCTCCACCCTGGCGACCAGACGAGGCTTGAGGTAGCAGCAGGACCATGAGGAGCAGGAGGTTAGCAGGGAACATGGTGGGCCTGGAGGGAGGTGAGGGGAGGACAGGTGTGGTGGAGAAAAGAAGAGAGGAAGTGGTAAATAGAAGAAAGGCAGGTTGTGCAGAACATTTCAGTCCTAAATTTAGGTGCTTTGAATTTACGTGTTCGTGCACAATATGTGTTTTATACGGGAACAATGTAAATCATATGACATAATGACACAATATAAAGTATTGGTTGAGAAATCTGCAAAAGCGATAGCTCCTCTGAGATGCTCCTGGACTCTGTATATCATGCTTATGTCTTCTCCTTCCTGGACACACTAGTTTCTCATTAGTCTTCAGCCTTCATGTGGCATATGTTCAAGAAATTTACTGTCCACATATGAAGTTGTTTACTTGTTACTCCTGGCTGTGGAAAAAGTGCCACTTTATTTTTTCTCTGTTAATTTATGGTGAGTTTCTAACCCCCCAAGACCCATATATCTCCTAGGACACCTAAGCAGGAGTAATTAAACGGTCTCTATCTGTGATTTAATCATGCTGCGTGTTTGTGGAAGAGATCATCGTGCTGTGTATGAAAGGCATCCAGCATTAATCAAAGGCTGTGGACTCTGGTGACATGTAATGGAGTTGCAGAGGCTGGCCACAATGACAGATAACCAGATTTGTTTCTTCTCTCTTCCTTTTCAAATCACTGGATTAAACAGTCAGTATTAAAACATTCAGTAGCTTTCCAATACTTGTCTGCATGAGTGACTGAAGAAGACAGAAATCTTTACGTTTAAACTGACCCTTAAATAACAGGCACATTTACTTAAAATTTAAGAGTTGCAAATCACCTTTTGGGTGTTTCTTGTAGTAGAGCATGCAGGCCTGACTGAATGCTGTTTACATTACTGATATAAATATAAAACAAACACTTGGAAAACATTTATAACTCAGATGCAGTTGTTGTCTAATGTTGGTCCACATTTATGAACACCTGCCAGTTAAATCCTGCATTTTGAATTTTGGTGGTGGGACAACCATTTTGTTTACATTTGGATCAACTATGTTCTAAAGCATTACATTGCAGCAATCATTGCTTGTTGACTTTGGACTCCCGCAGGCCAGGAAGATAATCGTTCTTCTAGAAGAAAATGGACATCACGTCTGTGGGAATGTGGACAAAGGAACTGACAGCTTGTCTTGCTTTGGAGAGATTTTTGGAAAGTCACAATTTTGAATGATATGAAAACTATGAGCTATGCACTGATGTGTTTTTCCCGTGTGTATATGCAAGTGTGTGTGTTCAAAACCTAGTATTAAATCCTGATTTAAAGTTTGCCAATGTGTGCAAAAGATGTCTGCCACATAATTTCATGTACTGTAGAAGTTGTGTGTGCAATGCCATGCCTTGTTTCACAGCCAAAATCTGCAGAAAAAAGATGATAATAAAAAATAAGGAGACAGAGATGATGATCTGGTTTCATTAATGTACAGGATGATAATGGCCTGTGATTGAAAAAGTTAAAATATAGTTTAGCTGTGCAGGCAGTGATAATGCCATGCTAACGGCAATCCATCCCTGCTCAACTTATCAGTGTGTTTTTAATAAACATAAGCTTTTGTGGTTTGCACGATGGGTCTTCTTGAACCTTGACCTGACTATGGGTTCTTTCAGAGAGAGGGTTATTTGCACCTATGCAGAACTGTCTTTTGAGCTTTTGAGTGTAGTTTTGTGTTATCAGTTCCCTGTCACAATGCTGACCTCCCCTTCTTCCCACATTCACACCAACACCTGCTTCATGATGATCAAATTACAGAAGCTGAATTCTTTTCATATTCTGTCTCTGCGTCAGTATTTCTGATTATTTCATTTAAGCTAAACTTGATTGTGTTGAGAGAGCTAAGCCTCCTCCAGCTGGCTCAAAACAAGTGATCATACCGTGACTATTCTCAGTGCGGGAACACGACCACAGACAGAGGTCACACAATTACCACTGCGACCTGGCTAACACCCTGCACCTCTGTAGTGCAGGTGTTAATAACTGAGCTGGTAATTAGAAACCAGCAAGTTAAACGGTCCTCTTGACCTCAAGAGGTTGAGGTGAGGTGTAAAAGGGTCAGAGCGAAGGAGTAAAACCTGTTGACCAGTCAGAGACGAGACAATCTGAACTGCAAATGAACTAAAGTGCTACAAAATAGAGTAGAAAAGGGTTGAATCATGTACCCATTGTCACTTTTTCAAAAGAAAGTGCACCTGGATTGCTCAAAGAAGAACTCTGTGTTTGTAGTTATCTCTTTCCTTGTCCGAGCTCTCACATATCTCTCTTTTATCTCTTTATCTCATCTCTCGAAGGCACAGAGATTTGATTAAGCCCTCCACGAGCGAGATAACGGAGGTGTTTATGGCTGAGCGAACACATAATGACGCTGTAATGGCCGCTAATCTTACCACGCTGTCAGAAAAAGGGTTAAAAGGAGGTCACAGGTGTGAAGGTGTGCATGTTTTTGTGCATGTGTGGTTGTGTGTATGGGTGTTGTTCACGTGGTGCATGGTTCAAAGGGCAGGCCTGGGAAAATAAGCCACCTCCAAGCGTGGGATTGTTGCTAGCTATCCATTAAACTCTCGCAGCCCCACCCAGGGCTGTTTCACCTGAGGCAACGCAGCACAGGACAATTACAGATTAGACACTCTGCTGGACTGCCTCTCCCATATACTGTGGAGGCTTGTAAAGCAGATTAAGGACAACAACACCACCTCTCTCCTGTACTTCCCTCACCTACAAAACCACCCAGGTGACTCTGAGGTTCAAAGGTTCAGTCGTCACACCACAGGGCGTGTCACAGAGTAGCAAGACAGAAAGAGGTTGCGAGCGGAGGCCAGCTTGCCCTACATCACTTTGACATACATACAGCCTCTCCGTTCTCCCTGGGTGTCTGTGTTATGACTGGTTCTATCTAATTTAAACCGGGCAAAGAGGATTCAGGCCTAATTTAGCATCTTTATGTGTCATGTGCATGAGGGCGCCACTCACCCTGATGTCGACTCATTCCAGTTAGCCGGAAAAACTGGCATTTTTATGATCACACTCCCACCAGTTCCTGCTTTTATGTCTGACTATCCCTGCCTCACTGCACTCTTTTTATTCTGTCTCTCTCTGGCATCAGCGTGGACTAATCAAATGTTCTTGGGGGATAAAGGAGGAGAGCTGTATGATGAATGGGTCAGGGGTAAGGCGAGATGAAGGGTTGGGGCTCAGCAGGAGTGTTTGTGCATCTTTTCCCTGTGCGCACACGCGCAGCTGGGCCTATTAGACATATTAGATGTGACCTGACCTCCCGAGCAGACAGTAGCGTGACCCCGGCGTGCGGCAGACGAGTGTCGCCGCCGGCCTGCCCCGCGTCTTTTTGAACTCGCTGATTAAAAACCTCTGACCTCCGACGTCCGTTTCGGACTCCTGCTTTTGTTGTGTTTCACTCTCTGCCTCTCTTTTTATCTGTTTATTTCAAACCCTGCTCCCTTTCCCCTTCCTCCTTCCTCCTCTTTGCATTCCTCGAACTTTGTCCCTTTGCTTTGTCCTCTATGTTGTCATACAGTAAACTGCTTTTCTATTTTCTCTCTTTTCTCCTTCCTCTCTCTTGATTCATCCATCAATGTCCCTCTCTTGCATATTCTTCTGACTTTCTCCTCAGTCTCTTGTTCTTTCTCGTTAAAAATATCTGTTTTTGTGCTTCTCTTCATCACCTTCCCATTCTCTATCTCCCTCTCTCCCTTTCCTTCTTTCCCATTAATGTTGCTCTTTTTTCCGAGGCCTTAAATGAATGGTGTTTTTGCGGAAGAGTGCGGCGGACTGTTGCCGGGCCAGAGGGCCGGAGTGTCACCGCAGCCGGCTGATTTATCCACCGCCGCTGTCTTCATGTTACGCCTGGTCCCTCAACTTTCCCTTCCTGTTGTTCTTCCCGTGTTTCTTTTCCCAAATTCCTCCTCTCATTCTCCCTGATACCCCCCCCCC
>NTHP01000160.1:1104401-1114683 GCA_003416845.1 Oplegnathus fasciatus
CCCTCCTTCCAGTTCTCATTTTTCTATGCAGCCGTCTCATTCTTTCAGAACATGATACATGCAGCATACATGCCACAGGGTTAATTTCCTCGCTCTGCTCGAAAATATGTCATGTCGGACGGCCTCGTGAGCCCAAATGTGATGAACAGTGTACATGTACACACCTGAGAACACTTCTGAGGATACATCTGTATTCACTGCTGCTCTTTTTCCACAGCAGCCCTTGCAGCGCGCCATATAAACTGAGCATGCACGCTATAGTCTGTATAATTAACTGTGAGGTTATGACTGCACAATACTCCCCATGCTTAACTAGTCATTATTGCACGACTTTGAGCTGTGGAGTTAATATATAATGGGGGCAGGGTGAAAAATGTCCAAAACAGTTGCTAGTGGAGTTGTGGTTCTGCTCTCTGAGGTGTAACAGATGAAATCATTAGAACAATATTCCAGGTATAGGCTGCTGTGTGGTTTTATTGGACTCTATTAGAACAGCTCTCTAATTCATCCCAGCTGGACCGATTAGCTGGCTAATGACCCAGACGTCAAACGTCCGTTTCTGTTACACACACACACACACACACACACACACACACACACACACATATGCGGACACACACACGTGTCCATACTAAGAACAGTACAGGATTTAAACACATGCTAACTGCCAGGCGGAGTGAGCACTAACACGTACGCAGAAACACACGCCAAGATGTATAACTGTGGAGGAGCCGGGTTGTAAATATGTGAGAGCGGTTGGAAATAGATTAAGACACACACGCACACACATACACACACACACACACACACACACACACACACACACATATGCGGACACACACACGTGTCCATACTAAGAACAGTACAGGATTTAAACACATGCTAACTGCCAGGCGGAGTGAGCACTAACACGTACGCAGAAACACACGCCAAGATGTATAACTGTGGAGGAGCCGGGTTGTAAATATGTGAGAGCNCACACACACACACACACACACACACACACACACACACACACACTGGTCTGGTTCAGTGGACATTCAGGAGTGGAGTAGACACCCGGTGCTTCGCTGCTTCCACAACTGCAACTGACTGATCAGATACACTCACACACACACACTATGGTTTGGCTTGAGCAGAGCATCAACAGGTTGTCAGGTATTTACAACTTATGTCTTTCATCCTCGCTCTCCTTTTTCCTCCTCTTCTGTCACGGCCGGAGATGCCCGGAGGTCTCAGTGTCACAAGTGCATTGTGGTTAACAGGAGGCCCCGCTGAGGTGCAACACTGCACAAGCATCAATGGAAACACTGACATATCTAACCCATGACCGCTGAAAGCTCGGAGACTGCTCTCGTCGTGTGTCTGACAGCTGAACCGATGTGAAATACAGAACAAAAACACACCTCTGCTTTTCACATTAAAGCTGCTGAGTGTTAACACTGAGGGCCAATTCATACTCTGTATGTTGCAGTGGTGGTGAGTTACGTTATGCTCTTTGAACTCATAATGGGCACATTATTCTCGGACAAGTTGCTCACCGGACAAGATTTTGATTGAGCAACACAGCGTGCCAGCGGTGTATGCATGTGCATGAATGTGTGTGCGTGTGTGTGTTGTTCCCCAGAGTGACTAATGGTTTCAGCAGCACAGTTCCTGTGGCCTGTGGCTTGACAGACAGACAGATGTGTATGTGCGTGTGTGTGTGTGTGTAAGGGATGTAGTACTCACGTCCAGGTGTGGTGGGATGTATGCAGAGTCCATGGTTTATCCTTGAGCTCCAGTGTTACGATCCCTCGGCTCTCGCTCCCGCTCCTTTTGGACAGAATGGACAAAGTGGACTATTTACCTCTTTTTTCTCTCTCGTGTTCTCTCTTTTTTTATTTTTTTTTAACCTCTCTCAAGGTAACCAGTGCCTGTCTCTCCTGTGTCTCCTATGTAAATGGACTGCTGCTCTCTCCATGTTTTTCTCCCCTCTCTGCTCCCTCGCTCAGCTTCTCATCCTGTTGTCAGTGTCAGATAAGCAAACTCTTAAAAACATCCACCGGCTTCCCCTCTGCCTGCCTGCCTGCCTGCCTGACCTCTGCTAGAAGGCTACTCCCTTTCTCTGTTGCCTGCACTTCCACCTCTGGTAGTTTAAAACACACTGCTATCGCTGCCGTGCATGGAAGCTGCAGGAGGAAAATGAGTTGTGTCTGTCTGTCTGTACTGTATCACCGGCAACAACTCCCTCTTGTTGCTAAACCTCCTTACTATGTCTCTCTCCCTTGCTCTCCACTCTGTTCCTCCCTTTTGTATCTCCTCCCCTTTTCCTCTCTCTCTCTCTTTCTCGCTCTCTCTCCCACACACACACACACACACTTTTTTTGTGCCCTTTTTCTATGCTATACTAAGTGCCCAGCTGGTAAACTCAGTTTAACTCTAATTGACTTTCCTGGCCACTAAGATCCTCCTAAATAGTGATGTCACTAAGACCGGCCCCAGCACATTTACAGGCTGTTATCTCTCTCTCTCTCTCTCTCTCTTTCTGTCACACACACACATACAGACACACACAAGCAAACAAACATGAGTACAAACACTCATAGACATTCTCACACACACGCACACACACAAACACACACACATACACTCACACACACAATTAAACTAAAATGAAACCGGACACACTCAAACAGACAAGGATGTACTCAAACACACATGCACACACTGACACATGCATGCGACCTGTTCCAGATAACCCCCCCGAGGTCAGCACACAGAAGCAGACTGATTATTTTCAACATTTTCCTCCTTTAACAAACTCACCTGCTGCTTTTCGTTGGCACCATTTTACGTTTCAGCCAACATGCTCGCAGACAATCGCTCCTTCATTATAAATACGAGGCCCCATGACACTGAATAAGAGCAAGCAGTTTCAGTTACCAAAGGTATGAATGGATGACTCATAACAGCTGCCGTGAAGTCACCTCAGTTGAGTTTTGTGATTGGATGGAAGTAAACGTTGAGGCAAAAAAAAAAAGGAAAAAGCTGTACTTCTCCACTACGGGTTGAAGCAAGGTGCATCCGTCCTTCCAGCACAGAGCGGGTGGTGGGGTGAATTTGTATTCATGGGGTGGGCCCATGAGAAAACGTCTCTTTAGGATGCATCGTCTCACATATTAGATCTCATCTGGAGAATCACTTGCCCACGTCCCCCTGCTCCTCCTCTCTGTCCCCTCCACTTGCTCTTCCCGTCCACTCTCGTACAAACACACAAAAAAACTCATCCACAGACCTCATTCATCCCGAGGTTGAGTAATTGTCCCAACGCAGAGCAACTTCACACACAAACACACGTTCGCTCTGCTCTCGCAACACACACATTTTCTTCTGGAAAATGTTTTTTTTATCATTGACAGTCTGGTTATTATTAGATTCAGGATGCTTTTGTGAGTTATTTGTTGAAATGCGAGAAAAGAAATGACATAATGGGAGAAAATGATGTAATGTAATTTGTCCATTTGTCTATTTTCACACATCCTCCTCTGATGTAAACAGCTGGATCCAAACTGAACTGGACCCTGATCAGAATTTCACCAGCACATCAATGAATTGTCTGGCTGGGGGATGTAGTGAGAACTGATCATTTAGCTGGAGTCAAAACCCTCATGTCAGCAAACCACCATGAGTCCTCAAGTAAAGTTGAACTCCTGCAGCTCCAGCTGACCCTGACCTTTGACCTCCCTGAGGAGACGTTAGAGTGAAAACAGACTTTTTCTTTTGTATCACTGTAGACATAAATCAAGATTTTTTTGGCCTTCGCCATCTTCAACATAGCCCACCATGAACTTCACCATCAGTCAGTGTTTTCGGTCTCAAACAAACTCTTTTTCATCGTCATTTGTTGTTGAATCTGTGGTAAGGGCACGCGTACACCTCATTATTACACAAATATTTCTATATTTTGGGAAATCTGCTTATTTGCTTAGAGTTAGATGAGGAGATCGATACCACTCTCATGTCTGTATGGTAAATATGGAGCTGGAGTCAGGAGGCGATTAGCCTAGCATAGCATAAAAACTAGGGGAAGCCACTGCACCCTGTTGTTTGCCAAGTAGCTGTCAGCTACACGCGAAAGCTGATTCTAATCCATCAAAATGATCACAAATCCTGTCGATTTCGATACTGATGAATAATTTAGGTATGGGAACAAAGACCAGATCTTGCTTTGTGCCCACCTATATAGATGTGTCTGACCCCCTTCTCCTTCCCTCCCAAAGCCCCTTTTCTTTTTCTTCTTCTTTTTCCTGTCCTTCTCGATCATTACAGGAACCACAGGGAGGGACGATGAAGCCATGAAGCCCCCAACCCGAGCCTCGGTTCCTAGCTACCAAACCTCCTGGTATATCATCAATCCCCATTTGACCCTCTGTTCATCCCCTTGTGCTCTACTCCATTTCACTCCATCTCCTTTTATCTGCCATTGTAATTAACTCATTTGCTTACCAAATTGGTGTGGTCTTTGTTAGTTAACTGACCGTTTTCCAATAGCATACCCTTAGTTTTTAGATTTATTTCTTACCTTCCAACCAGCTGCTGTTTTTATTTAATTCGAAAATGAAATTGCAGACTCAAATCTTACCAGATATACTGTAGGTAATTCCTCGCAGTGACTATTAAAGGGCCATCTTATTTTTTGTCAAATGTTGTGAGCAGCGGCTGTCTAGAAACTTTTCCTTGTTGGTGCGTTCAAGGAAACTTGTCATATTGTGTCTTGAGAGTCAAAAAACATGCTTGAGATACAATATTTTGTCCAGGAGATCAAACCCAGGAGTAAAAAAATTGTAAACATCGACACTGTTAAAGCATAATGTGAATGTGTTGTTGTAGATGTCAGAGCTGTTTGCAGCTTCATTACCATGATAACATAAAACACTAAAAGCAACGTAATGTTTACTGTGATGGATTGCATAACAAGTCACTTCAAGTCATCATGGGCAGAGACCAACAGCTGCCTGGAAGGTGATAAAATCGATCTAGAACATATAGTCAGCAGAAATATAAGGTATACACAATTTTTAGAAAGCCTCTTAAACCTCACCTACTTTAAACTCAAGTTTCCAAAGATATCAAATATGTCAGGTTAAATTTAGGGGAAACATGTATGAATGGTGCAGAAGACATCCAGAATATCTCCATTTGATGGAATGGTGCAGCCATAAAAAACATGTCTTTAAATATTTCACTTTCTGTAACCATTATACAGCTGGAACAAGCTGGTAAAGAATATTTTGATACTTTAAGACAGCGGGGTAGTTTATAACATGATTTTTCCAACCTTAAAACTTTACTTAAAGGGACAAAAAAAGGACTAAAACATGCTAAATTCATGGGTGTATGGGTCTTTAAAGTGTGAGATATATGAGAATTTGTCCTATAAAACTGGATAAAGGCCTATAGACATTCAGGGTTCAGATATTATAGCTGAGCCACAGCTCTGGTGCCTTCTCCAAATGAGCAGTAATTCCAGCCTCCAGGTTTCCCATCCTCTGGAAAAGCCGTCGGCTGCCTGTCCCGCTGACTTCCGACGGGGGTGGAGAGAAACTTTTAAAGTAATACCTCACCGCCCTCTTAACAAGCCATCCATCCGTCCTTCATCCCAGTGTTCCCACCTCCATACCGCTCCATCCCTCCATGGACACAGAGAGCGAGGCCTTGTCAGGAGAGGAGGAGGAAGAGGAGGAGGAGGGGGGGGTTTGGAACTATTCCCTGTCTAACTATCTCTTTCCTTCTTCTTCTTCCTCTTTCAGCAAATTGTCGCACGTATTTACTCATCGATCAGCATGGTCATCTGTCGTTTGGTGATGGTGGAAAGGAGAGCAGTCACTCTGGATAGAAAGGTCACTTGGCCTCATATCGAGAGAAGTAACAGCTGTAAACACACACAAACGCCCACTCAAGTGTGTGTTTGTGTGTGAAGTAAATACTTCTGAGGTGATAATACGGGAATTTATGAGGCTCTTTATCCCTTCAATAAATGGCCCAACAACCCACGTTATCTGTGCACAACACTTCATGAAACTGTTGATTGTCACTCAAAGGTAAATAAGTGTTAAAATATTTTTGTGTCGAGTTCACAATTATCAATGTGCACAAGTGCATCTACAGCAAAAACTGTCTCAAGACAAAGATTATTATGTGGTAAAGTCATCTGTCACTGCATTAGTGATTTTATAGCTGTTATAACTGTATGTAGTAAACACTTATTGTAGGTTGCTTTGGATAAAAGCGTCAGCTAAATAAATGTGATATAATGTAATGAGTGAGGGTGATATTAAAAAAACTAGAAAAGTTTTTTTGCACTGCTATCATACAGTGTTGCGGTTGTTGAAATATAATGAGAAAAACATGGAGGAGTTGGTTAACAATGGTCAGACTGGCAACAGAGCAAGATGCAAAAAGGCTGGGTTGTTGCCATGACAGCAGTGGTACTTAATATAATGATTTGTTTCAGTTACTTGTAAGTAAAATTTAGCCAGACAGACGTCAACAACAGATGTCAATAGTATCAATAACATATGATCATATTTGATGTCCAGTGCAACAGAAAAAGTTGTGTCCAGGAAAACACGTTTGATATATTTATATTTTGGATATTACTGCTCCTGTTGATATAGCTGCTTTTAGTCACTGACTTAAAGCTGCACTAGTCAATAGTTTTATATCAACAAAGGGTCAAATGACTATGTGTAATGTGGAAGAGGTGATGAACCCACAGAGAATTATCACCCAGCTCTGCAGTTCGCCCTCAGCTCTACAGAGTGTTTTAACATATTTTAGTTCATTGTTTGGGTTTGCTGGCCCACAACTTTACTGTTTTGGTTCACTCTCAGCGCTCCGTGACGTTTTCGGACACAGCAGCAGCTGTTTGCATCAAAAAAGCTCTCAAAACTCCCACCATGCGCCACCTGCCCAACACCAAACGACAGACACACAAAGTTAGTGACTAGCTAACGATAGGAGTCGAACTAAAGAGACAGATATTTCCCTCAGGAGTTGAAGAAGACCGAAACAGAGCTAAAAGGAAAGTGAATATTTTACTTACATTTTCAAGGTGACGAGAGACAAAACTCAGAATGAATGCTAGTGCTCCGCTAACTGCTGCTAACACGTTTGCCACATTAACTTTATAAAGACTGCAGCATCTTTTCAGTCAAATACTCTAGGTTTGAAAAGACTGCGAGTTTTCAAAGTTGGTAGTTTTGTCCTTCACAGAGAAGAGCAGCTGTGGCCAGCTTGAATTCATGTTGGCAGTTTGTCATATTGTTCAAAAACACCCACAGTAACTTATCAAACCATTCAGTTATTTGAAACGTGTGAATTTGACACAAAGAAGGAGGAAAAATATGAGGCAGCTGTTATTTTCATGAATGACTTGTAGCAGCAACATCCAACGTATTTTGCGTCTTCAACTTCTTAGGTCAGTGCAAAATGATAAAAGGTTTAAATCTGCTTTAGTTTAAATGAGTGAGGCCACATTCGCTGCAGCTGGAAACTGTTGTAAAGTCACATGTGTCTGAGAGTAATCAACCCCAGCTATTAAATCACTTAAAGTAAACCTGTGTGAAAAGGAAAATCACTTTTCTTTGAACCATGGAGACAGCTAAAATGAATTAATCTGATTATTTACTGTAGCACTGAGTGTTGTGAGCGTGTAGAGGTTTTGTTGTGTTGCAGATGAGTTGGAAAACAACAAATACGTAGCACCAAGTGTCGTCACTGTTATAAAAATGAAACCAGTGAAGTGACACTGATAAACATCAACATAATGAGAAGTGTTGTTTTGGAACTTATGGAAACAATGGAGCTTAATGACTTGGTCTGTCTGTAGTCTTTTTCCAAAATCTAATTTTCCTGAGAAGAACACGTCACGGAGCAGAGTGAGTCATGAGAGAAAAGCTTCACGGCCCCCAAAATAAGCAAAGATTGATGTTCAAACACTTAACGTGATCGATGCCTCACCAGGAAACAGCCTGAATGACAAACATGGAGAGCTGGAGAGTCATTTCTGTGATGACCTTACATTTACCTTCATTGTGTGTATTTAATGAAGTTACACTGTTTTTGCTTTTTTCTAGATGCCTCTGATGTGCAGCTATGAAACTTTGTAGACTTCACAGAAAACAAGATACACCTTGTTGGTCGCTCGTACTGTTTAAATCAAGTTTGGATTTACCTTTAGGATTCTTTCATTCTTAACTTATATTAATCAATTTTAAAACACACTTAACTTTGTCAAACAGCTTTCAACAATAACCCAATAAGAAGTCTGGAAACGACTGTAAGGTTTATATGGTTTAGATGTTTGGATGATTTATTTTCTTTGTGCAGACTTCCATTTGAGGTTCAGATTGATTGACTCAAGACCATGCAAACAGCAAATACATTATAATAATGACAGAACAAAGGCACCCAGCAGGAATGACATGCAACATATTCAACGCAGGTAAAAAAGAATTCAAGAAGGCACACATCTTGGTTTATAGCGGTGTAGAACTGGCAAGTAGAATCATTAAAAGTGTTTGTCATTTAATCTGCCTTGAATGCAGCTTAGTTTCCTCGAATAAAGTATTCTCTCTATAAAGCTGCCAGTATGCTTCTTCAGAACTGCTCGTCGGATGGTTGAATAGCTTCAGAAAGCTCCTCCAACCTCATCTTTCTGACGTTAGATTAGATTAGCTGTGTCTGAACATTTCTTTAACTTTACGAAACTGACAATCCGACATCTACACCCACTTCACGTTGTGATTGGCCAGCTGGAGGTGAGAAAGTAAGCAGGATTTGAACTTCTCTCTCTAGCTCCCTTTTTTCACTATTTACACAACTATTTTTGTCACTTTTCACTGAATGCAACTATATGAATGTTTTCCACAAGAGACTGTCCGAAAATGTGCGCCATTATCCCCGTATTTAAACAATATCACGTCTTCCGCCTCTCTGTGACGGCCCGGCTTTTCACTCCGCCTTCCAGTGTGGTCATTTGGAAACAAATTTAAACACTTTTGATTTCTGACGTGGTCGGACAACACATCGTACAAACTGGCTCTGTTCAAGCGACCCTGAGTATACTAAGATAGTCAACACTTCCTCTCCACTTATTTCACTGGTGCGGACCATTGGTGTCCATCTTGGCATTTCTTCTTGTGGTGATTCACTTAAAACAGAAGCATCATCACAAATTGCCTTTCTCCATTTTCCATGCTTGCTCACTCATCCAAAAGACTTAAATCTGTAAAGGTAAAAGGTCATGCATAGTTCAACTTGAAAACACTAGGGATATCTCCCTATATGCTGATGATACTGGATGTAATGTTAAGTAGAGATGCAACCTTTATAATTGACAAAAAACAAACAAACCAACCAACAAAAAACACTTTTAACATTTATTTTTCTAAGTTGTGTCCCATTACATTGCTACAGAGAATAATTTTTTTTTTCAGTTTCCAGACACTGAATGCTTCAATATACCACAGTAACTGTCCATGCTGTCTTCTTTTACACTGTGCATATATATATTATACATATATATATACCTGCTTACTGTTTATACAGTAAATACTATTTATTGGTTGTTCCATACTGAACATATCAGTTACATTACTGATATATCATAGATGCATTCATTCATACAGTACATTTTATATAATGTTTTTTGCTTATTATTCTATCACTACCCCATTGATTTATTGGTCTTTCTGTACATTCTTTTGTCTTTATATATATTTATATGCGCTTTTGCTACTGCGTGCACTATGTATGCTAAGCTGCATTGCTTTGTACTGGTACCTTAGTATGCAATGACAATAAAGTTGAATTGAATCTAATTGAATATAAAGGTAATAATTAGAACTGGATTTCGATCTTAATCTTGTTATGTAAAGAATAAATTAAAAATAAGCAAAAACTTCCTCTGTGAAATAAGGGTCTCTACCAGGCTCAACAACACAGGGCTTTGCAATGATGGAACACCAACCAGACAAAAGTTGATGACTACACTGTTGTATCTGCGCAGTTAAACACTAGAGTTTGCAGTAATGACATGAACGCAGCTTGATAATAAATATAAGCACATACTGTATACCTGCTGAAGCTGAACCAGTAAGCACTGAGTGCATAAGTAAGAGACACAAACACATGATGAGAAAAGTGTTTAGATTGCTGGCTAGACGCTTCCAGTAAATACTTAGACACTCTTTGCTGTTTTTAGACACTGAGTGGGCCTTAGAGGGGAATGACACTG
>NTHP01000160.1:1117830-1141742 GCA_003416845.1 Oplegnathus fasciatus
GACTTAAAGGTGATATTGACAACATTCTGCTCCCTGCCCCGTCCCCCCTCCCATATCATTCACATCATAACACCGCTGTTGCTCTAAGCACATGCCGCCTCAAGTGGTTGCCAGTTCGTTGCACAACCTGCATTTCAGACTCAGTCATGTCAAGTGATGAATCTTTCGTGCTAGAGTAATGAATTCATTTGGAACCAGTAGTGATTATGTGCATTTATGTCGTGCACGTTGATCTGACGAGATAGTGTTGGTGTAGCTTCCCAGTTAGCTAATGAAACCTTAGCTTTAGCTTACCAGTCAAGAAGAAAAGTGGCCACCTCGGCGTGGCTTTTCAGCCCTTGAAACTCCTTCAGCTGACTCCAACAAGCAAACCAATGTTCACCCTGGTCTTGGTACCAGAGTGAAGCCGGGTGCTTACCGTCAAACTCTCCATTTCCAAACTTTCAGTTTTCAAACTTTTCATTTTTTCTACACTGGCAACTACTAAGACTCTTAACCACTGACAACACAGAGATACCACGTGATACCAATGGCGTTATACTATTGGCTCACAAGCCTAGTTAGAAACGGGAACCAAACGTCAGACTTCTTACACAGAGATAAACAAAACATTCATTTTGGGCCTGTCAGAATTTTTAAAATGATTAATTCGCAATCATAATATTTTTTTTAGGAAAGCCATACTTTTATTCCGCACCTTTCTAAAAGCGTCTGTGGATGTATTATTTCTTTTTTTTTATTATTCGTCTACATAAAAATGTTATCAATAACACCTTTAAGTCTGCGAGGGCTCAGTCTGCAAGTCCAGAGGGTGGACATTTGGAGTCAGCCTAAGTACGACTAAATAGCTTGATATCATTATAAGAATTATAAGACTTTTTTACTCCTAATTGGCACTTAAGTGTAACTCTGTTTGTAAATTAAGTTTTATAAGTTTTATAAATAGTATTGATCAAACTTTCAGGTTGTACCCAAAGTTTCTTTTCTTTCACAGACTTAACATGATAAAACTATCAATACTCAAAGCAGGTTTGTTTGTATTTTTATTTATTTGCTCAATATGTCACGAAACTTGGTGTAAATGAGAAAAAAAGAGTGTATAATGCTCTATTTTACCGATCCGTAATTACTGAGTAATTTCCCAGCAATCTCCAAGAATTTTCCTGGAAAGAACTATATAATTTGGTACTAATCATGGGGAAAATAGAGAAAATACAGTGTTTAACTGTTTTTTTTACTTTTAGAGTAACCTAGAATCCTTTAGTCAGTGCAGTAGATCAGCTGAACATACAAAAATGTAAAATTTGTCTACAGGCAAGCATACAATTCAACATCTATGGAGAATTCCTCATAATTTCCTTAGAAATAGTACACAGTTCTTTCCATAATTTATTCTATTTTAAAAAGCGTTATAGCTACTGGGCTGGAGAGACCAGAAACTATAAGATTATAGAAGGAAACAGGAATAATAATATACAGATAATCATTGATACATCACAACAACACACCAGTAAATCAAAGACTGTGAATATGAGAGCAAACACAAGGTAAATGTGCATAAATGCAAATAAAATGAGGAATGAAAAACAAAGGGAAACAGGAAGAAGTCACGGTCACACTCCTCCTCCACAGCACATTTCAGTCATATTGTGTTTGCAGATGCTAAAGACAAGGTCATTGAAGAGGCAGAGATGGATCCTTTGTGTGTGTGTGTGAGAGAGAGAGAGAGAGAGAGAGGGAACATCCTGGTGTGTATTCATTATCTCGCTCAAGGACATTTAAACAGGGATGGACTCGTCTTTCATTCAAACACCCACCTACACACTCCAGAAACTACTACGGCTGCTGCACAAATTCATTCAGTAATTCAGAGCTCAGATGGAGACGTAACAAAGTACACACACACACACACACACACACACACACACACAGAAACACACACAGAAACACACACACAGACTAGTAGATCACTCCTGTCTGAAAAAACTACCTTTGTTTATTGGTGCAGACTGTAAAAATGTAACCTTGTGGGTTCATCGGAGGTGGGCTATGATCTCTATTTTCTCTCTGTCCCCTTATTAACATGTTTTGGGTTAATTAAAGAGAAACTTGTATATTAAACATAAACCAAGTCCCTGTCATGTATAAAACTGTTGTGCAGCAGTGGATGTTTACAGTCCCTGCAGTTATAGCAGCACTGTGATTAAGGAAAACATTTAATTAGGGTGTAACATTTATAATTTCAGAGCTGTATTCTCTGTGCAGCCTAAACCACATGCATCAACTGGTTTGTAGTGTATCATTTGCTAACAGTTATATTATTTCCAGCTGTTAAAACATAATCTTGTGGGCAGTGGTGTAAGTAAACTTACTCAAGTACTGTGCTGAAATACAATTCTAAGTTACTTTTACTTAAGTATTTTAATTTTATGCGACTCCTCTACATTTCAGAGGTAAATGTTGTACTTTTTACTCCACCACATCAATCTGACAGCTGTAGGTACTAGTTACTTTGCAGATTAGGATTTAAAAAACCTATACTGATCCTATAAAATACAATGCACTGTTACACAGTAAATTAAGCCACCTGACAGTATATAAAATGAGTAAAATTAGCTCTACCTTAGTCGGCTACAATATTTAAATGCTGCTTGCATGTTACTGCATCAGTAATAATAATAATTCAATAGTATAACATATAACAATGTATCACTGACAGAGCCTATTTTGGCATGTGAGTACTTTTGCTTTTATACTTTAAGTATATTTTGCTGATAATACTTGCGTACTTTTACTTAAGTAAGGTTCGGAATGCAGGACTTTTACTTGTAGTGGAGTATTTTTAAATTGTGGTTTTGCTACTTTTACATTTATTTTAAGATCTGAATACTTCTTCCACCACTGCTTGTAGGTCATGTAATAATGCAAAGTAACCAAAAGAATGCTGTCTTTGTAATTTGTAATTTTGCATTTCTGTAATTTTTATAAATACTGTAAATTGATTAAGAAAATGTTGGTGTTAAATAGGCCACAAACTATAACAGGCATATATTTTAGGGGACCGACCGTTGATAAAAATTGATGAAAAGTGTAACAACTGTCTACTGACTCCAAACCAGAAATTTATTTAAATAGACAATGTTTTGATTCCTGTCAAATCATCATCAGATCCAAATATTTAAGAACGATAACCTCAATCAGATCTCAGACTCAATCAGAAGTAAATACATCTCAAAGAACACAAGCACAAAGACAATCATATGTCAAATATATAAAAATATCAAACAGTTATGATCTACTTGAGAGGAAAACATTAAAATATTGATCATAACAGAAAAAAATGTACATATATCTCAATTATATTCCAGGAAATGGCCACATATATGCACAATGTTTCTGTTTACATAACATAAATATGTTTTATGGTTGAGGCTATAAAATCTCTCTGGATGAATGAAAAACTAAAAGTCAATCAATGAATGAAAACCTTGAATCTCAACATGTCAGAAACCAAGAAAACTGTATGCTTTGATATACAGTTTAAATGCATTTTGAATTTAAAAAATGAGTTTTAGTGAACAGTGAACATTCAAGCTTTCATGAAGTCAAGTGTAAAAACAAAAAGAATCATTCTTTAAAGTTAATAAGTCAGAACCAAACTACAACAACACAAAGAATAAAAACATGGTAAATTATACTCTTACATTCACACACATAAATTACGTCTGTTTTTAACTCTGTCTTGTGCGAGTACTTCTGGCTGCTGTTAGAAGACGTTCCAGCTCCTGCACCAGTTGAAACACTATTAATATAGTCAGTGTATATTTTTGAAACCAGGTGCCAGCTAACACAGATGCCAGACTTGGTCTCTACTGGCACGCACCCCCCCCCCTCTGAGGGTCATATACAGTTTAACACAATCGGCCCTCCTGGAGCATACAGCAACGTGGATAATGCATCTGTGTCTCATCTTCATCTGAATCTCAGTGATGTTGTGACGAAGGAGGAGTTCAGAGATGAAAAAGATCCACCGTTATCAAATGGACAATGAGAAGAATTACAAAACTGTCCTGAACATGATAAAAAGGGTCATTCAGTCTCAAATTGTTTTACTGTTTCCATTTTTACGGTCTTATTATCAGCGTGTCAGTCATTTGTAAAGCACTTTGAAATGCAGTAAACTGTATGAATGGTGCTGCATAAATAGATTGATTTGATTGATTTAATTTAAGATCATTTTATCACACCTGTGGGTCAGCTGTGTTTGCTTTGTACTTTTTCTGCCTTTTCTATGCAGCTGCCATTATGATTTTTTTGTCTGTTAAAACATGTGACTTTAACACAGAAGCGACCATAAGACCTGTGCTTCCACGTTCTTTGTCTAGGAAAGCAGATACAGTGCACGTACAGCACATGTGTCTGTCTGCGTGCTTGCACACAATTACAGCACGTATATTACAGGTTTGTATATGCATACGTGTGTGTGTGTGTGTGTGGTCAGTAATAACAGGAAGCTGGCCCTCCATGTTGACACAAACCTGCCCGTGTGATTGGCCGTTTGAAATAAATAAACAAACAAGCGAGTAGCCCACTCAACCCACAAGCAGCAGAGCTCTCCATGAGACTAAAAATAAGAAACGCAGAGCGCTCCGAGCCGTCAAACCCAAACAGGAACACCTGCAGCTCGCCCCGTGGCCCGGCCCGTTGTCATGACAACCAATTGCGCTGCATGCAAACAGTTTATAGTAGGATAAAGATGGGTGGAAGAGATTTTGCAGATGCCAGAGGGCTTGAGTGAAGATAGCGGATGAGCTGCAGCTGAACTGAAACACGGACTGTAAAATTAGAAGACTGCACAAGTTGACATGAAGTCAAAGAGAGGGAGGAATGTGGAGAGAAGGAATCACAGTGATGAAGGAGAGGAGAGAGGGAATGTGTGGCCACCAAAAAATGGGAATTTTAAAGAGAGTGAGGTAGAGAGAGAGAGGGAGACCCAGTCTGGGATGTGGTTTGAGTAGGAGTTGGAATTGGTTTCAGATTCAGCTAGCGGCTGTGGAGCTCCAAGGCCACAAGACTGAGGAATGTGTGTGTATATGAACAACAATCCTCCCTAAAATGTAAATACATCGCTGTGTGGTAAATGATGGCACACCCTCTTGTCTGACCGATGGAGAAATGAGGGAAATAATAACAAAGAGGATTACAGGAAGAGGATGTGGTTCAAGAAAACTAGTGTGAATGCTTTATGTTTAGACTCCAGCACCAATCGCCACATCTCAGAACTACGCTACGTGCAGCCTTTGGTGGCATTTACTAAACCCGGTCCCCTAACAGCAATTGTCCAATCATAACTTAGCAACCATGACTAGGCACAGCAGGCCTGTCAAGCTTTGTATTTCTCATCTCTTTCCACAACCAAAAACACAAGAGCAAAGGTGTGAGGACACTGTTTATTTGCTCTAATGTAAGCTGCAACCAGTAACATGCTTGGCTAAGTAGCTTACTGTATCACCTACAGTATTATATCTAAAGGCAAGGGGCAGGTTACACAGTAGCTAACTACATTAACTTGTAGGTTTACAGGTCATATTAGAAAAATCCTTGTTCAGGACAAACACATCCACTGTGTAGGAGCTGGTCCGAGATGTTATCACAGTTTATAGTAACATTAGTGACCCTGTCCTGCTCTTTATTTGGTTTGAGGAAGTTAACACTCCAGCAACTCCAGCTGAGTTTTAGCGTTATTATTAGCTCACGCTAGCTAGCTACAGCTGATAAAAAATGTGCCAGCGACAGGCGTCATTTCAGCCGACAAAATCCACAGTCGATGGCTGGCAATGAGAAGCCTGCTTTGTCATTGTCACGGTCAAACTAAGCAAACTCATGAAGACCCTGTGACCCCCTGAAAAGCTAGTAAGGGGACCATGAGTTGTTAAACTAGAATTTTAATGTTTAATTGCTTTACAGTAATTTAACTGCCTGGAAGAAAAACATCCCTTTAAAAGTTAAACAAGAATGGAGATAATTTCTCCAAATAGTCATACAGTACTATCCCCCATTTAACCTGCATGGTCTGATATGCAAACCAATACACAAGAATTCTCAAGCACTCATTTTAAAAAGATGATTGATGGATACATACTGTTATGTAAGCTCAGACTTTTCCAATCTGACACCATTCTGTGTTGACTGCAGGTGACCAGTTATTCATTTAAAGCACTCCACAGCACAGATGATTTTGTATCTGTGGGTCGACCCCGAGGGAGGCTCGGAGCTTTAATTTGGGATGTCTTGTCCTGCACTGTCAGTGGGCTCTTCTGGGAGGTTAAGATGCCCCTCAAACAGCTGCAGCACCTGCTCATATTTCTCTCTGAGGCAGTGTGATAAAACACAAGTCTCCTTTCATACATAAAATAAAAACGCAGGCTCACAACTCATGAGACGGCAGGACGGACCAGCTGCGTCTGCTCTGTGTGTGTGTGCATGATTACCATACATTTTGTGTTTCTGCACGTGTGTGCATTTAAATACACGCACACGGCACACGCATGAGGACGTGTGTTTGTTCTCGGGCGCAGAAGTGCATGCCTGTCTGCGTTTGTGTATTTCCCATGAAGAACATACTGTACATATGTTCAAACACACGTATGAGTGTTATTTATGCATCTCCTCGCCGTCTCTGAGTGTGTCAGCTCCAGATGTGCTGGGGTCACAGCAAGGCTGCCCTCCCCGGGCCAGATGTGTCCAGGTGCGCCCCGCAGTGTCATGTCATGCACGCAGCCCAGGCTCTCTTTGGTCCCTGAAACGGGTCGCGGGGTCAGACACACTTCCAGATTCTCTGAATGTCTGAGAAGAACAAAATGTGAAAGAAAAAGATTTCAAACAAGCAACTGCATGAACTTCTGTGTGTCCAGTAAATCGATACGTCCTGTTGATGCACTGCTCTGTGGTAGTTCAGATGAATGAACATCTCTGGCTTGAACAAAGTAATCAAGTGATTCATCTCTCTGTTACTATCTTTGGCAGGATGTGAGAGTCTGTCCAGTCAGAACAGCTGTGTCCGTTGATATCTTCAGCAAGGAGAACAGGACCGAGCTTAAGGACAGAGATCTGGCAGTTTTACAACAGGAAAAGGGCACTCAAGTCTTACATTCTCTGGCACAGAGAAAGGAGGGAGAGAGAAAGAGAGAGAGGGGTCTATGGGTTGAAAGAGATTTTGAATAAAGATTTTGCAGGGGGGAGATGTGAAAGAGATGGAAGGATGATGAGTGTTTGTTCTCTGTAAGGATTTGGGTTTTGGGGACATCAGATGTTTGTGGTGGGGAACAGAAGGAGAGGGGGAAGAAGGAAGATCTTCTTGTTATCTTGCCTCACTGTTTACTCAGATTCCTACTCACAGATAGCATCAGCAAATAAGCCACGGCCAAGTCGACGTGCCGTTGAACCAAGCCGAAGCTGACCTTTTGCCTCTGTGAACACACACGCACATAACATATACAGTACACACACACAATCCTGATGTTCAGTATATTCTGCCCAGTTATAAACACTGAGCAATGGTGGGGCCAAAGAAAAACAAGAGCCTGGTTCTCAGTACGTTTAGTTCAATTGAGGAACACAAACATAAAGTTTCTATTTTGTTTTGTGAGACCCTGATGTTGTTATTATATGTACAGAACTCCTAGCATGTGAAATAACAGAAATTAAAGTTTCAGTTCACCAAAATTACAAAAAAACACATTTTCTTACTTATTGTATCTCAATTGGTACCTATCCATGCAGATAGTTTAGTTTTATTTGCCCACCTACCGAAGAAATAGTGTCTATTAAAACTGTTTACAGCATGTTCTGTGAATTATATACTGTGGAGTAACTGAGTCTGGAAAGAGATGTCGCTGATGAATTTCCCACCCCAGTATTCTTAGAGATTTCTGTAAAGGCCTTACACACCCTTGGTTCACCCAGACAGGTAATTTCACTTATTTTGGCTAATTAGACCTTTTTCCAGGACTGTGTGGGCACATACAGACTTGAGTGACTCTCCAGTAATCTTTGTTGCATACTGTGGTTGCCATGTGCAGAACATTTAAAAGCATTGTCATTCAACATAATCAGGGGTTTTGCAGAATCGTCCAATATTAACGTTCTGCCTGATGATATACGATACGAACAGTATTGCCAGACAAGAATTATTGGACGTTTCTGCAAAACCCTGAGTTATTTATTTAGTATTCACCTTGATAGGGACAAGTATACAGTATGTAAAGCTTGAGGTAGTTTTGTTGAATGCCATTTTTTTTTTTAAAGCCAAGAACATTTTAAAAATTCTCGTTTTCTGAAATATCTGCACATTGCAACTATGGTTAAGGTTAGGTAAAGATAGTGGTTATGGCAAATAAACCATGGTAAAGGTATGATTAAGGTTAGGCAATTAAATTAACATTAATTGTGGTCTGTGATGTGAGGCAGAGTAGTCTGAGGCAGAGACTACACTACTTCCTGCGATGGTACTCAACATTGGCATTCGACATAAATTGTGAGGTGCAGAACTGTCTGATATGTTTGTAAGTCCTGGGCTGCCACTAGAGGAAAGTAAGGAAATCTACTACCTTCTCTACTTTGTGTGAAGCGACCCTTTAAACTGTTCTGGACCTCATTTTTAGAACCATGATGGAATATGTTATAAACATGACAACAAATAGCAATACAAATAGCAAAAATGCTGAGGTAATGGTGGTGTATAAGCTGCATTTCCTGCCTACTGTACTTTCTGTCCTTCCTGTTCCTGCAGTGAATGAGTACTAATGGGGTGGCTACGGTATATTATCACACTACAATGGCTGTTTGATGAAGCAAGAAAAAGGTGATGAGCTTTGATATTACTATGTAGGCATTATACTGTATCTTCCACAAGTCCCCGCTCCCTTTAACCACTACGCCCCTCATTCATATTCCACATCTCCCTCTATTTCTTTATTCCTCTCTTTGTGCGACAGAGTGATGAGACAGTAGAGAGCAGACAATGTCGGGTTACCCTGGTAATTTGGGAAGGAGGACGGAAGTATCCTGGGCAGGCAGCGTCCCTCTGATGATTCACCAGCCTGCACGATGAAGGTTGGTGACCCCAATTTGAGTAAGGCAGGAGGAGGAGGAGCGGGAGAAGAAGGCGGATGAGGAAGGGGGATAATAAGGAGGAGGGGATGGCGATGCCTACGTCAGTGGCACTTGCTAATAGGCAGATGTCCTTGTCCCTGACACAAGTAAATCATGTCTCTTGGGGGAAAGAATAAAGGAGAGAGAGGAGGAGAGGAAGGGAGGAAACAAGTAAGGCAGAGATTGAGATTGGAGTCTGGAGGAGCGAGGCACTGGGTTGGATGTGAGTGCGTGTCTAAATGAAATTATAAGCAATTACTTCAGTCCACTGTAGAAATGTTGTTTTGATGAAGACAGAAAACAAGAAGGAGGGAAGCCGGGAGAAGGTGAAATGACTCAGTTTAAGTGTTTTAAGCTGTTTAGGGTGAGTGGGCTGAGTTGTATTTAAGCCAGACATGGAAACAGGTGATCTGGGGAGATGGAGGAGGGGTGGGAGAAGATGGAAAAAAGGGGGAGAGAGAATGAGAGATAGAGGTTGAGAAAGGAGGAGGGAGGGTGTTCTGCAGAGGTGGGAAAAGTATTCAGATCCTTTACTAAACTAAAAGTAGCAATACCGAACTATAAAATACTCAGTGAGTAAAAGTGTCAATTAGTGAGCAAAAATGTATCATAAATGTCCCCTGTCGGGTTATATAACAGCATAATATATTAATGGATCTTTATTATTTATGCATTAATGTGTGTTGTAATTTAACTATTTTAAGTACCGTATATACTGTTGGGCAGTTTAATCATATGTTTAGTATGTACATTTTTTAAGTATATATATATGTATATGAGTATAGCTGTCAGTGGGGTAGAAGTATAAAGCAGCAGAATATGAAAATACTCAAGTAAAGTTCAAGTAAAATTGTAGTAAAGTACAGCACTTGAGTAAATGTACTTCATCCCTTCATCCTTGTGGGACGCACCTAAAGGTTGTTGCGGTTGCTCTGTCCCACAGACTCAGCTAATGACCACAGGAAGATAAACTTTCACAAGTATGTGATCTTCCTCCTGATTAAATAGCTCTATAGCAGACAACCACCCTGCTCTGCCAAGGCAGCTTCCCCTCCACAAACACCATCATCCAGCCTCCCTCACAAACGCTATAAGCACATAGCCTTAAAAGCAACATAGTCATTTAAGGTCACCAAAACATTTCAACAGGAATCTCTGCTCACTGGAGTGCTACCATATGTTTTCCCACATAAGATGCTGATAATAATAATATGATCCGTTTTGAGAGTGGGCACACACAGCAGAAGTCAGGATTGGGTCCGTGCCTGCAGCCAGTTCCAACGGGAAACCACTTCTCAAATACCGCATGACTACTTCCTATTTTTGTCTAATTAAAGGATTGTTGCACTGAAATGGAAACTGCTTCAACAGCGGGCACTGGCTGACCGGTTTCTGTGCAACCTGTGATTCAAATCATGTTTGAGAGGTGAGGCAGAAAGTGATTTGATGTTGAAACTTCATTCAAAATATGAAGTGGGTTTTAATGAGCCTGACTCACTACTTGACTAAAATAAGATGAAATTTTTATGGTCCACTTGTGGAAAACTGACAGCTGCACTGGCATACATCAACAGGATGCATTAAAACGAATAGCAATAGAACATATATACAAATATAAAACAAGTGCAGATTATATAAACTTAGTTCAAACTGTAAAGACAAAAATAAGAGGAAAATATTTGAATTATTGAGAACAGAAGCAGAACTAACCTGAGACAACAAATAAAAGCAGGATCAGTACATAATGAATATATACTGTACATATAGAGGTTATGTAAATATATATATATATGAAATACAAAACAGGTAGAATAACTGCATAAACAACGTTAAGTGTACATTATAAAGTATACAGAAGGTTTTATATCAGTTATTTTTTAAGGCACTGTAACTTAAATGCTAACGTAAGCATGCTAACATGCTAACAGTGAAAATGCCAGCATGTTGATGTTTGGCTGATGTAATGTTTATCATGCTCACCGTCTTACTTTAGTGTGTTGGCGTTTGCTAATTAGCACTAAACACAAAACACAGTTGAAGCTGATTCGAATGTCATTAGCTCACATTATTCACTAGTTTGTCATTTGCATGTGTCAAACACAAAACCTTAAAGTGAAACTTTTGCTGCCTTTTCACACAGTAAGACTCGCAAACAAGTCAGCACTGCCACTTCTGATTGGTTGGGTTTAATGGTTATAGATGGTGAGTCTGTCCAATCAGTGCTCAAATCAGTGGGTCTACAGCATCACAGACACTAATTAGCAGCATCTTCCTGTGTTTACTCCTGTGGGAAAGGGAGTGAACCACGATGGAGTCTACAGACTCATAGATAAATGAAGATAACTTTAATCTTGCTCTAATGAGCACTTCCCTTTCCTCCCACCTCCTCGTATGTCTTCCTGTCTAGACTTGACTTGTGCCTATGTGTCCCTCGATCCTTACGATGCTGTGGCAACATCTTGATCACATACTCAACTCCTGTGTCTCTTCATATTGGACATTTACAGTAGCATTCACTGACTTCACAGGGTGCAGGTCAAAATGGTGTGACTGTTGCTTGCACATTATATTCACCCTAAAATTAAATGTTTCATAGCTCGAGGGTTTGTTTTTGTTTGGGGCCCAGGTCGCTGTTCAGTGGGGTCCAGCTGGCATGCTCCCCCGCCAGCCTCTTTATCTCCCTGGCCACTTGAGTCGGGGAAGTGAGGCTGCCACACAGCGCCTGGCCCTCACAATCGCTGGAGCTCCTCCAACATTCCCCCCCGAGAGGCAACTCAAACAAACCTGGGGACTGACTGTGACTCAGCCATTCCTCTTGTGTGTGTGTCTGCCTGTCTGGCTGCTTCGACAACACCTCCAGTGAGCACTTAACAGCAAATATCACCATGTAGCCGTGCCTGGAGAAATGTATTCATCAGTGGTTGTACTGTACACATTGATGTAGATGGGGTTTGTTCTTATTGTGGTAATTGATGCCTATGATTAATGATTTTACAGCATTCTTCTGATAATAATGATAATAATAATAATAATAATAATAATAATAGTAATAATAGTGACAATGTTTCAAAAATACTCCCTCATGGGCACATTCATTATTCCCTACATAATACAGTGTGTATTATATTACATGTATTATAGAATAGTTTATTAAGTACTCTATAGTGAGTAGTAAATGGAAGTTTCAGACACTGCGTCATCACTGAATACTGTAATATTGCCCGACTGTAATTTTTGTATCAATCAAATCATTGCATTGTGGGATTGTTTCGCAGTTTTTGTGCCATTGTTAGAATTTTTAAGGGTATATAAATGTCACACTCAGTTTGGACACTCAAATAATGGACTACTTAGTAAACATGGTGTGATTTCAGACACAGACTAAATGTCAAGAACCACGCTAGCTCCTCCGTGAGGCAGCCAGCACTGCAGCACATTGAGTTAAATGCTAACATCAACATGGCAACAAGCTCACATGAACATGCTGTTGCAGGTATGGGAATTATTTGGTCATCAAACCAAAGTGCTGGACAAGCTTTGACCTATTTTAATGTGAAGATGGCGCCAGGTGAAAGGTCCAGGGATCACCAAAGTCATTAGGATACTTGTGCCAATACATCTAGTACAAATTCAGATATTTTACAGGATAATTGAACATTTTAACCTGCTCATGGTGCTACAGGAAAGGTCAGGGGATCACCAAAGTCAATAGGATTCATCCTCTGGGGACCTTGAATGTCTGTACAGAATTTCATGACAATCCATCCAATAGCTGTTGAGGTATTTCAGTCTGGGCCAAGGTGGTGGACCAACTGACCGACATTGCAAACCCTAAAGCCACACTACTAGTATGGCTGAAAATAAGATGCACAAAAGCCACAAAAAAGAAAAAAGCAGTAGTAAGTGACATTAAATTAGCTGGGAATAAGTAAAAATGTTATTTTAAAAAAATGTTATTTAAAGCTAAAGTTAAAAAGAGTCAAATGATCAGTAGGCAACCAAACAGAGACGTCCAGTCACTGTTTTACTTTTGTTTTGTAAGGAGCCAGCAGAGAGGAACCAGAGGCAGTTCCATTGACTCGTCAGCTGGCTGTGTAAATTCCCCGTCTCACTGCTTGACTCATATTTATGAATTCATGCAGCCTTCCTGTGCTCTCCATGTGACAACTACAGAGGCAAGTTTTTTAATCAATGTCAAAGATCAGTCTGATACAATAACACGTGAGCTGATCTTCTCCTCCTCTGAAATGTCCATAATGAAACACACTAAAAATACATGATCATGAGGTCACTGCCCAATTATTTTAGTCTGCTGGCAGGAGGGGTTTTTTTGGGCAAAAGGGTGATTAAGTGGTTTTGTAAGTTATCAGACACTTACCAGGAAGTGAGAGAGGGCCACAAACAGGAAGGAGCGGAATGTGCTTCCTGTTGGCCAGCGGTGTTATACAGGGCAGATTCCTTGTACCATCATAACTGACACACACACACACAGACACATGAATACACATGTATACTAAGCGGCAGGAATGTTTTTCCACTGAAATCAGGGAGAAGCAGACTGTCAGGAAAGACAAACAGTAAGAGTAGATAACACTGAGACAGCGTGTCCCCGTGCACTGCTACAAATGAGAGAGCATGAATCCAACTTGAGTTCTTCAGAAGAGATCATTCTTATGGCCCCTCACATTTTAAAACTCATATTCTCACTAGACTGATCATATCTTAATCATGTCATTTCTCTTCAGTAATAACACAGAAGACACTCTTGATAAACTGTAATCTTTGACAATCACTGAATCCCCCATGAATTAATTTTACAGAAAATACTGACTATATTTTTAACAAAACCATGCAGACATTCCCTCGTAGCAGACTGAGCTGACCCATGTTAAAGCTTCATTAACTTATTTTCTGACCACTTGGGGGCAGCAGTAACAACACTGACATGTTGTCACCATAAAAGTTGATATAGCAAACTTTTTAGTTTTACTTTTTTTCTGCTGAGACCAGCTGCCTGCTGCGTCCTGAAAACGGCACTGATGCGTGAACCAAAACAGTACAGTTGTGGGCTGGAAAAGCAAAACAATGAGCTGAAAGATGCTAAAACGCTGCATAAAACTGTAGGGAAAGCAAGAGTTAGCTGATCATCTCCAAGGGTTTATCACTAGGAGACCCTTTTGCATGTCCCATTATGCATAGTCATCCATTGTTAATATAAAAATATTGATTATCAGCTTTAAACATGGCAAACACAATATGAGCCTATAAGTGATGGAAGTATTTGGCCAACATCATCAAATTAGTACTTTAGACCACATTGTTACAGCCAGATTTTAATCACATTTTAATATAAAATGTCTATATTTTCTATATGGATCAGAATAAACTCCAAAAATCAGTACTATAACAATCAGCACATTTAGGAAATACAATTAGTTGATAACTACTTCAGTGAAAACTACATTTTTAATGTGTGTGGGGACAACGTTGAAGTTTTAGATTTTATGGTCAACAGCATTTCTCTGCAATTGTTGAGGTCACAAATAACAAACTCCAAAAGAAACTTCATATTGTATCTTTAAAGTCAAGTCATTTTGGAGTTAGTAAGCACACACTGGAAATGGTACATAAGAATCTGGTGGAATGTATTTTATTTTTGAACATGGTCATGAGGTATGGAAACTTGAAGGTTAGAAACAAAAGTACAACTACTGAGAAATAGTAAATATAGCAAGTAAAAATATAGAAAAACCCCAGATGCAACCAAATGAGAAATATGAATTAAATATAAGGTACAGTAAGATATCATTCAAACCCTTTGCACCCGCAGTTCTTACCCTCATATTAGTAAAGTAAATCTTACATCCTGCCTCTCTCTGTTTTTTGCTCTTTTCTTTCTTCATAACTGCGTTCATGTCTTTTAAAAGTCATATTGTTTGTTGATGCTATATCTCAATGTAATTAATTGTCTTGTATTGTTTTTAATGCAAGTCAAAGACAATTTTCCAATTAAAACAATTAAAGACACTTACTAAATGTGGTAATAATGACTTACCAGTTAAACCATATGTTCAGTGGTGGAAGAAGTATTCAGATTGTTTACTTAAAAGCACTCTATGGAGTTTTTAAGTGGTTATGAAACAGTCTCAATTTAATACAGATGCCTCTATATGACCTACATAATCAAAAGAGACCAACAGCAAGAAGATTGGCTATTTCTATTAGTTTCTAATAGTTATTCTTAATGCCAGCCACCGGGTCAGGGTTTTCCATGAGATCAGACGAAACGGTGCTGGGGTTTGCTCTGGGTGAATTCGAGTTGCTTCAGCCTCTAACTGAAGGTCCGTCTCCGGAGCTGCCACCCGCTCTCCTCCTGGGGAAGTAGTCTCCTCGCAGTGGGAAGTGAAACGGAGGGAACATGTAACCTAATGTTAGGTGAAACACTATCGCCTTTGTCCACAGAGACTGCCAAAATCAACACAAAATGAAAAGTTCCACAGAGCTGCTTTAAGTAAAAATAGTAATACCACAATGTAAAAAAAGTGTATTCAAAACTTACTCAAGCAAAAGTACAGGAGTGTTTAATTACTACATATTTTATTATTAGATTAATTTTTAAATAACAAGGAGAAATATTTTTTCTCAACTTAATCTGATGCATAAATGTGTAAGCAGCATTTTAATGTTGTAGCTGGTTTAAGTGGAACACATTTTAACTATTTTATATACTGTTTAACTGCAGTTTAATATAATATAATGTTAGTCTGCTAAGTAGCTACTGTGCAGCCATCAGATAAATGTAGTGCAGTAAAAAGTACAATATTTTCCTCAGAAATGGAGTGAAGTAAAAACATAAAGTAGCAGAAAATCCACATGCATGTTTTTGTATTGCTTGAGATGGACACTCATCACAGAGGTGAGAGTGAGAACTGAGGGAGTCGAGGGCTGCTGGTCATAGAACAGCATGCCTGTGTATATGAAATTAACATTGGGTGTCCTTGAGGGCTTCCTGATTGAATCACACAGGCTTGATGACGTCATGCGAGGTTTAAGTCATATTTCGGATTAGGGAGGGCGAGGGAGGGAGAGGGAAAGGGAGAGAGTGAGGGAGTATGAGTCACTGCCTCATTGATGACTGTCTACACCGAGTGGTCAGATAATTCAGGTACAAAAAGAGACACAGGCACAGCACGACCGCCTAATGGCACTCAAATAAAATGACTTATTGAGAACTCGCAAAATACACCTTTTAGGAAGATTAAATAGTATTGATGCCCCCTCTTCCCCCTCCCCATGATGCTGGTGCTAAACAATGATGATTTCTGCTCCTCTGTATTATATTTATCACCAAGGATTTAAACAACTAATTGATATCTGTGCTGCCATCAGACGCAGGCTCAGTGTTGGCTGTTGATCTGATGTGCACCTGATCCATCTAAGACCTCAACATATTTGAGAGCCTATTACTTTTTCAGGTAAATATCCAACTCTTAAATGATTTGGATCTGACTGAAAACAACAAAAATTATTTATAGTTCATTCTTGTTTTTTTTTTTAGTGTTTACTTGTTCAGATATTACTGAAGTTCTGTATTCATGGATGTATTGCGAAATGGACCTACTGGGCACAGGCCCAGGGACCCAAGAGGTCACAGGGTCCCAAGACCCGAACCTCTGTGTTGAAGTGACTTAATCTTTGTTGTTGAAAAGTCAAATGACTACAAAGAGATACCAAATGACTAGAAAGAGATGCGAAATGACCATAAAGAGACATAAGATGACACAGATGCAAAACGACTAGACACAAAATGGATACGAAGAGAAGTGAGAGGACCAGAGACACAAATGACTACAAAGAGACGCAAGAAGACCACAGAGACACAAAACTAGACACAAAATGACCACTGACACAAAACGACTACAGAGACACAAAATGACTACAGAGACACAAAATGACTACAAAGAGACGCCACGTGACCACAGACGCAAAACGACTACAAAGAGACGCGAGACGACCACAGACACAAAACGACCACAAAGAGCCGCGAGAATACCAGTCACAAAACAACTACAAAGAGATGCGAGAAGACCACACACAAAACATCTACAAAGACACGCAAAATGACTACAGACACAAAAAGACTACAGAGACGCAAGAAGACCACAGAACCACAAAACGACCACAGACACAAAACAACTTGAGACAAAACGACTACAAAGAGACAGGACATGACCACAGAGACACATAACAACTACAGAGACACAAAACATCTACAAAGAGACACAAAATGACTACAGACACACAAAGCAACTACAAAGAGACACAAAACGACCACATAGACACAAAACGACCATGGACACACAAAACGACTAAAGAGACGCAAGAAGACCACTGTCACAAAACAACAACAAGGAGGTGCAAGAAGACCAGAGAGACAAAACAACTACAAAGAGATGCAAAACAACTACAGACACAAAAAGACTACAGAAACACAAAACGACCACAAAGACACAAAACGACTACAGACACACAAAACAACTACAAAGAGACACAAAACGACCACACAGACACAAAACGACTACAAAGAGACGCAAGACGATCAAATGGCCAACACATTTTCCTAGAGCCAGAGGTGTTGTCATCAAATGTTGTGTCAAAACTCAGACATTCAATTTGCTTTAATGTAAGACAAGGAAGGACATCTGACGTTTGTGAACCTGTGAAACCGTAAAAGCGATAATCGATTATCAAAACAATTGCCAATTAATTTTCTGTCGATCGACTAATCAATTTAGCGTTGCAGCTGTATTTGTAAACCTAACTGAGTTTGATGAAATACAGACACTACACTGGTCATATTGGTAACAAAAAGATAAACTAGATTACTCTGTTAGAGTTATGGACAAATATCTCCAAGCAGTGCTTCGAGGAAAACTGGAAAACTCAATTTGCTCCTTTTCTTTCTACATGTTTTTAAAGTCATTATGAAATCTGATATAGTTTTGATGGATGTGGTGGTGTGAAACACATCAGTGACACTTTATTTTCTTAAGCAACATCAATCTCCATCAGACATGAATCTTTTCAACAACTCAAGTATATCTGTAACAAAGTCTTGATCATTTTTTCAAACAGAATACAAAATGGATGTTCAAACACAAAAGAAGTTAACTCAAAAGAAAAGTGCAATGTTTCAGTTAAAGAATTAAATGACGAGATATAACTTGTCAGCTCGAGCACCAATACAGCAATAACCTTTCTGCTTCTCACAAAGGAAGACAGAAGTGCTGACAGAAAGTCTCTCGGTGTAGAGCAGAAATGGGAGACATATTTATGAATCGTGACGTAAGGCTAAATATTGTGCAACATTTTGGTTTGATTGTTTGATTTCCTGATCTTAAAGGTGACACTGCTAAACTAATTCCACTGTTACAGCTGGAAGAAATAAACAGTGATATTCTTATTGGTAAACATATTCTGAAAGAACTAGTAGTCAAAAAAACATCACATTTCAAATATTCTGGTTAATCCTGTAAGAAATCTTCTGATATTTGATTCTCTCAACAGTATCCATCTATCCCAGTGCAAACCTTAACAAGCTCTCACATCAGGTTTTGGCATCTCTCTTGAAACACAGGTATATGACTCCCTCTTGAGTTGGAAAAGGGGAACTGCTTGTCAGAGTTGGATCTTTGAATGCAGTCACACATGTCGGTATGATCTACTGAATAATACAGACAGGACTGAAAGCAGCAATGTACAACCACACTGTCCAGCAACACTATCACCAGTTTCATAAACTCTTCTTACAGAGTGTGAAAATAGAGCTCACTTGCAACAACAACTGAAAGTGCCTCTTATCCCAAATAAACACGAAACAAAAGTGTTCATACATCAAAAGTGAATGAAATCACGTCCTGGCACCTGATCAGTGCCTCTTTTTGCACCCCGATGGGAGTGTGCAGATCCGACACCTGAAAGTTCAGCACGTCGATGTCAGACGCTCCGAACGTGGCCTCCACCTTCACCTTCTCATACATGTGGAACTGAACCTTCTTGTTGGTCATGGAGAGGAGACATCGGAGGAAGCTCTCTCTCAGCACAGATCGGGCGCGCTGCTCTTCCGGCAGCTGCTCGGCGTCTTCCTCTGACGCAGCAGAGGAGGGAATGGAGGTCCGACAGAGGGCGATGAAGCGGGGCGATTTGGGGTCAAAGCCACGGCTGTTGGGGTCGGGTCCTTTTGGCAGGCGGAGCACAGACACCGGCGTTGCCATGTTGAATTTCTGCCAATACCTATTAAAGAAAAACAAAAATCATTAACACTAACTAGGCAATATCCCTACTACAAAGAAAAAGTAGCTTTTTTTTGGTGTTTATTCACACAGATAATCAAGAAGTTTAAATTATAAACTGAAAATAAGGACTTTGTGTCTTCTGTAAATCAATTAATCAAATACAAACAATAACCGTACTATCATTCCTCAAAATCGATTACAATCTCAGGAGAAATAGGTGCCTGCACACTTAATAGATGCTCCATAAAATAAAATTTATTAAGTACAATTTATAGAGTTGTTCTGATTCCAATACCAGTATCGAAAATGCCTCTGATACCACCTAAAATGCAGAATTGGGTATCGGCGAGTACGCCAGTCTATGTACCGATCCGATACCACAACTTATTACCCCGAAAAAAATAAACTTGTTTCAACAGAAATCAATTCTTCTTTGCTGCTCGCCGAAGAAGAACTGACTTCAGGTAATTTATCACGTGACGATAACAAACAACAACAGTGCGGTGCTAGCAGAGAGTGTAACGTTAGTCAGAGCTACCAAAATGTCAGCAATTTGGCAATATTTCACACTGGAAAATTCCACCAGTAAAACGGCGATGTGTACAGTATGCAAGGCTTCAGTTTCGAGGGGTGGCACTAGTGTTGGTCGTCGAAAACGTGGGATTTCGCCGCTTAATGGATCATTGGGAGCCACGGTACAGTTTGCCAGGTCAGAAATACTCTGAAACTGCCCTCCCCAAACTATATGAGACAGTGAGGGAACACATTTCATGCAGGCTAAAAGACGTTAGCTTTACAACTGACATTTGGAGAACTGAGAGAGAGATGTGTGACAAAAGTCTTCTCCATAAGGAATTGTTATTTATTCTTAGATTTATTTATTTATGTTCTTTTTCAGTAATGTCTGACTGTCAAACTAGATAATAAAAGAAAGCTCTATGGCATTCATTCTCTGCATGTTTGTTCATGTTTTACAAAGGGTTTAAAGCTTGGGTAGGTAATGTCTTTTAGAAGCATTTTTTGTTATATTTGTTGAAATTCTCTTTACATCCAGACAGCAATCAATAATTCAAGTGCTCTGACAATAAAAGGAAAAAAGTCCGGTGTCTGTGGCTGTCACAGGACTGTCCAGCTGGGTCTGACTACCTGTGCGCACTCTGACCCTGAACTCTGACCCTGCACTTACTGCGCATGACCGGAGTCTTCCACGCGGCTAAAGCTAGTGAACTAGTCGCACAAGAATGGCAAAGAAAGGAAAGAAAGATAGAAGTAGAAAAGGCTGTGACCAAAAAGAGGTTGGATAAAGTAAGAGGTCAAACCAGAGTCAACATCAGTACAGATTTTCAACAATGGCGAGAAGAACTGAGGGAGTTGAAGGGCTGAAAGGTGACGCTGTGAGTACTAACAATAACCATGTTTGTTGTTTACGTTCATTATGATGATGTTCAGTGTTTTCAAACGTGAATGAGACATGAGGTAGTTGGACACGGTTAGCGACGACAACGATGCGCTGCGCTCCTCTTCCCAACGCTCTCTCGTGGACTCGTCCTCCAGCAGTAGTCAGGCGGTGCGCGTTAGTGTGTTTTGAGGGGAGTGGCTTTGGAGGGAGACCTGAGGGGGGGGCGGTCGTATACTTTCAAAATATAGCTTACTCTTGCTGGTTTCTTCAACATTACCAACCCTAGCTTTAACCTGAGCCAGGCCATACAACAATGATAGCAATCATATTACATCCATACAGGGTTAGCAGCATACAACTGTTAAAAAATAATAATACTACGTATATTTTTTTTAAAAATCACACTGGTATCGGATCGGTACTCGGGAAGGAAAAAATGGTATCGGAACATCTCTAACAATTTACGACATTTTGACATTACTAAGATGTGGTCATCTATAATAATTATATTTAGCAGCTACATCACTATATTCAGATGATCTTTCTTTCAGGGAGGTAACTATTTGATTGCACTCCTGTGATTGATATGGAATTGATATAAATATTGTATATCATTTTGTTGACATATTGACGATGTGGTGATAGACAATCTATATATTGACCTTCTTGGTCACATGCTGAATATTAGAGCTGCAACGATTAGTCGATTAGTTGTCAACTGTTAAAATAATCGCCAACTATTTTGATAATTGATTAATCGTTTTGAGTCATTTTCTAAGAAAAAGTGTCCAAATTCTCTGATTTCTGCTTCTCAGATGTGAATATTTTCTGGCTTCTTTAGTCCTCTATGACAGTAAACTGAATATCTTTGGGTTGTGGACAAAACAAGACGTTTGAGGACATCACCTTGGGCTTTGGGAAACAGTGGTTTTACACCATTTCTGGACCAAACAACTAATCAATTAATTAATTAATTAAGAAAATGGTCGACAGGTTAATCGATAATGAAAATAATCTTTAGTTGCAGCCCTACTGAATATTACCTGATGAAGACAAAATATCGTAATTGTACTTAATAAATCGTCTTCCAGGGGAGCATCTATTCAGTGTGTAGGCGCCTTTTTCTCTTGAGATCGTTTTTGCTGTCTTGCTTTCGAACCCGACATCATGTTGGGATGAGCACACAGTACCGTGAAGCACTCAAAATCGATTACAAACATTTCATTGATTAGTCGATAGACAACAATTTTGATAGTGGATTAATCTCTTAAGTCACTTATGAAGCAAAAATGCACGAGTTAGTTTCCAGCTTCTCCCACGTGAGGATTTACTGTTTTCTCTGTTTAATATCGTTATGAATTTAATAACTTTGGGTTCTGAACTTGTTTTCAGACAAAAACAAGCAATTTGAAGAGGTCGCCTTGTGTTTTAGGAACTTGTTATGGGCATTCTTCATTATTTTAGCATATTTTCTTGCTTACTAAATGATGAAGTGATCAGTCTAACAAATAATAGACAATAAAAACAGTCATTAGATGCACTCTTATAAAATATAGGTGTGTTTCATGAACATTACTGATATAAACACATGTTAAACAGCATCAGAAAACATTGATAAACAAGTTGTAGCTTTAATGCACTAACTAGTGTATTAAAAGACTTGTGTGCTTTGATGTTTGGGTTTCTTGTAGCCCTTGTGTGCCAATAATACAAGCTTCATGTCGGGTTTAAGTTACAGTAAGCTTCACATGGCTACATGTTACAGTTTCTTCGGCTAGAGCTGCTGTTACAGCTAACTTGCGATACGTTTGACTTTTAAGCGGACTAATATCAAACATATCTGCCTACAGAGCATCAGGTAAGGTCGTCCTACAGAGCAAAGACACATTTTACCTGGAAAAGTCGTGTCACTTTATGTGTAAATGTTGTTAACTTTGCTAAAAGTTAGCTAACTAACTTAGCAACATGGTGAGAGCTATAACTCTGATAAAAGCTCGTATAATCTGAAAATATGACCGCAAAACACGCTTTTTTCCTCACAGCAGTGGATAATACAGTGCGATAGTTTAATCAAAGGTGCTCTAAAGTGAATTATTGTTTATTTAAACACTTACTGGCTGTTTCTTGCAGTTATCAGCATCAGCAGCACTGCGCAAGCGCGACGTTGGTGCTTCGTCTTCTTCTTCGTTGGATTTATTGGCACATGGCAAAGCAGTTTACAGGCGCACTTCCGCCGCCTAGTGGATTGGAGTGTGGAGGATTGGCAGGTAATTTACTAACATAACTCTGTGCCAGTGGTGGAATGTAACTAAGTACATTTACTCGAGCACTGTAAGTACAAATTTGAAGTACTTTTACTTCACTTGAGGTTTTCTCTTCATGCCACTTTCTATTTCTCCATTTCAGAGGGAAATATTGTACTTAACTACAATTATCTGACAGCTTTCGTTACTTTACAAATTAAGATGTTTGCATATAAAACATATGAAGAGCTTATAGAATATGATGTTTTATTATTAATTAAACTACCAACAGTTTATATAAGTGCAGCTGAAATGATTAGTCGATTAATCAATTAATCGATTGACAGAAAAATTAATTGGCAACTATTTAGATAATTGTTTAGTCGTGCCAAAGACTTTTCATGGTTCCAGCTTCACAACTGTGAAGATTTGCCGCTTTTCCTTTTAATTATTTTAAATTATTGTTAATAATTTTGAGGTTTGGACGAGCTGAACCTTGCGCATTGTGTTAATATCAAGTATCAATACTCCTGCCAGTATTAGACAACCAAGCTTGATGTGTGATAGCAAACTTTACAATGTTGTGATGTGAACACAGTGTTAGTTATCGTTAGTTATCGTTAGCCGGTCACTCAGCAGGGCCACTTCTCCACTGGTTCTCACACCACAATGCAAACTTCTCTCCTCTGGCCGTTATTTTTTCTGATTCTGATCTGTTCCTGCTCTCTTGGACACCTAACAGACTCATAATTATAAGGCTGTGGTCCGTCATATATCATATATATATATATATATATATATATATATATATATATATATATA
>NTHP01000161.1:12737-17737 GCA_003416845.1 Oplegnathus fasciatus
AGATAGAAACAGATGATTCAGTGCAGGGCCATGCAGCAAACAGTAGGTTAATAGAGACAGACCAGTGCAGTATCCGCACTCATAAACCAGAGTGGCTTTTACCCTCTACAGCCAAGGCTCCTCTTTTAAACAATTGCTATTATATTGCACCTGCTACAAAAGTTTAACATAACGCCAAAGTGCATGTAATTCAAGAATAGATAAAAATAACTGGTGCTGCTCACCCAAGTGTTTTTCAGTTTAGACCCCCTGCTATGCCCTAATTTGGAAGCATGGTCTTTATTTTTCAGGCGTTATACCAGCGAGATTGTTCTTTTTTCATCAAGTTCTTTTCCTTTCTGTCATGTAAATGACATAATGTCAACAATCTCTATGTGCTAATGTCCATAAAAAATGTACATGTACTAATTAGAATGGTAATTAGAATGAGATGTCAGTCAAGTGCAGTCTGTGCGTGCCCCCACAGTTCTGAGTAAACGTCCTATCGGGCAAATCTGAAAACATGTTTGAGGGTGGACTATGGGCTCTTTAAAGATTCACGCTGGTTACCATTACTCTGTTAGCTTTGTCTCGACTGTTTTGACTTCAGAATGACCTGTTTGTCTTGAGGACGAATGACAGTTTCGGCCTAGAGGTATACTTGTCCCTGACTGGTCCAGATTATAGCCTGACCGATACAGGATTTTTGAGGCTGATACCGGTATTGATATTTTGATATTTGAGAGTTTAATAATGATGATAATGATATATTGGCCGATTTACACAATCTAGCTATAACATAATAATGGTGACACTGTTTAAAAACATATCTTTGGCATTTCTGTACTTCAGTTTCATTTATCATCATGATTGTAATTACTGACGCTGATACTTATATGTCTGCATCTACTGTCGGGAACAACATGTTCCCCTGTTGTATAACATTTCTGCCACAGAAACCACAGCTTAGAATTTAAGTTAAATTGGCCTATTTAGCTCTTAAAAAGCATTAGTTGTGGTGCGCATCGAGGGTTCTAGCACCACATTTGTGAAAATGGACCTTCAAATAATAAGTCATGGTAGCTAATGGTTGAACAGCGAGTCCTGTTTCCTTGCACACAAAAGAAGAGCAGATTATGTGAGAAATCAGGATAGACCAAGGGAACCTGATAACCCATTTACAGATATGCAAAATCCATGTTTACATAAAGTTGGTCAGCAATCAGATTTGGCTGCCACTCTGCAGCATATTGTTGAACCAAGATTGTAACTGTATTTTATTTACCTAATATAAGTTTAGTGGCGTAACGTTGCCAGTCTGAAAGTGGTGGTCAGACTGTTCGGAGTAATGGCACAGAAAGACAACAGGCTCTGTAGGACGATAGTACGTTTTTTTTTTTTCTTTGTGTTTGCGTCCTAAAAACAGCCCACTGTTCAGTTGAGGATACAGGCTTGGTTGGTGGTTAGTTGTTTTCATATAGTTGTGTTGATTTTAAGTTGGACTGTAAATTGATATTGTCTGGATACAACAACACATAGGCACAAGCAATGACCTTTGCTTTCTTTTTAGTACATTGCTACCACAGTGATGCCTTAAAAAAGGTTCAAAAACCCAGTTAAGGGCTTTCATGGCAAAGAAATAAAGGAAAGCTGAATGACCATTTACATGAACTTTCTGAAATCTAGTTTCTGCCAAAAGTGGGGGATAATCAGATTACACTAAGTGACTCAGAGGGATTACTGGTCATCATCTACTGACACTGGAACAGGTATCGATGAACATCAGTGCAGGCTGCTCATCATCCCTTAGAGAAATTTGATTGGCTGGTTGAAAAAGCGCAACACAGTTTAGCACGCAAGACACAGATGAAAGCTTATGTCTTTCTATGATAGCGTACAGTACTATATATATTTAGAATATTCTTTGTGTGAGGCATTCACGTTTCTTAATATAGTCAGACTCTGCTGAACGGCTCAGTTGATTCTCTCACAGTAATAGAAATACTCAGAAGCCAGTAGAGAATGAGATTCCATGATGAAAGCTTGCTGTTCAGAAAATGCCAGTGTATCTGGATGACATGCACTGAATCAAAAAGTGATTTCCAGCCACTGCATGCATACATGGTGCGGTATATGCACATATGCGCTGTATGTCACTGCAGATGAGAACTTAGAGAAGATGTATTCGTTTTGGAGAAGTTGTTAAAAGAGGTCATCTAAGAGCAAACCAAAGTGAAGTCCAATCCATACAGATAGAGTCCAGCTTACAATGGCTGAGCTGCTTGATTTAGGCTTAACACTCAGTCATCCCTGCCTTAATGCTCCTTTAGGCCGTCTAGCGCATTAGTGCCACTGCATTAACACACTGATGCTCTTACCCGAGACCGGCAAGCCCACTAGACTGCGCTGCCATCCAACCGTCCCTGCTGCACCACCATTATGTAGCCTGGATCCATAAAAGTTGATCCTGCACTTGCTTGTGTTCAAAGCCGCTCTCAATCGTCAGATTGACAGATAGTAAGCTTCATGCTCTGGAGAGGGAGAGAGCCAACGATGGTGCTGTAGGGACTGTAGTCACTAGCCCATTAAAATTATTTGACTGTCATTTCCGTGCCATCCCCTGTTTGTGCCCATGGAGATTTGGGTGCTACAGTAGTGGCTAGATTTGAGCTAGGGTTGTTCTGTGCTACTTTGTATATGATGGATGATGCATTTGGATGACAGATTTTTATGGGAAGCTCTTAACCTGAACTCGCCCAGACAAGGTATTTTAAAGAGATTCCACATGTGCACGTGATTGTGTTAATATTCTGGGGTTCAGTGAGTTCGATGGCCTTAGTGTGCTTCAAGCAAAGTGCTTGTCGGATTGTCTTACAGCATCTGAATCCAAACCCCTTTTCAATTGCACAGTTTTCGTGGCATTGTCGTGGTAACGTTGCATGAAACAGGTAACTTTTTCTACACACGCAGGAGAGACTCACTTCCCATAACAAACCTGCCAGACAACGTCACATGCATACATCACCCACAAGGCCACCTTCCATAAAGATGAAGTCGGGAGGACTGAGAAGAGAGTGGACTTTTTAACAATTTTAACAAGTACAACTTCCAGGTCCCTTCCCCTCCCTCTCCGCTGCGCTCCTGCCCAGCCTCCAAAGCCCCTTCCCACAGAGCAGCTCAGTCTAATTCTTTCTGCTTTTCTTCAGTGGTCTTCTTCTGTTTACTTGTCTTTGTCCTGTAAGCTGTTGTTGACAAAGGAGGGATGGGCAGTTTTCTCATTGCTTGGTTATTTGGTGGTTGTTTGTCCACCATTGCGTCCGCTCACTGAAGATACGGAGCTTGACCGAGTGATCGCATGCGCGGGGAAGGGGAGCTGCCCGCAGCGTGTGCAGGAGCAGCGATTGACACTCTGTGAGACACTCCTCCTGGCTCTGATTGGTTGTTTTGATTTCGGGCGCGGTGGATTCTTGCAAATGGCCTTAGGAGTAGTAGGTGGAGCCAGAGGAGCCTGATTTTTTTTCACAGATTATCTGTCTCATGTGCTACTGTCAGGACATAGTGACAGTTTTAGCAAATATGACTAAAAGTTATTTTTATACACGTTACCTACTGCTGCTTTAAAGGGGAAGGCTCGGCCGGTAACACACGTTACTCAATGCACGAGTTGACGTAGTGAATCAATCAACACACCTTTACCACGCAAGCTTCAAACAAGGAGTACTTGATATCAGACAGAGGTAGACAAATGCAGGCTTCTCATTTTTAGCTGGTGACCATCAATTTTATCTGCTGAAATTAAAACTGTCCCTGGTACACTTCATCAACTAGCTCCATGAGATGGTTTAAAACGTCTCCGACTGACTTTTTAATGATTCTTGCTGACTCTTATAAAAGGGTCTTAAATTTGCACTTGGTGTCTGTATACATGGTATCATGCTGAAATGCTGAGGCTGGGTTATTCTAGAAAAGAAGTGGTTTGCATGATGTGTTGAAAATGAAAAGTTCGAAGGCCGGCCGTCATAGAGAGGGGAGAGATGTAATATTGGAAATGGAAGGCATTCATAGTGTTGCACTTAGTTATTCACATGCAAAGTGAAAAGAGAGGTTGAAAGATCAATCCCTGGCTCCTTTGTGCTATGCTATGTTGGCAAGGTAAAGGTCAGAGTATCTTTAAGATACTCTGTGTTCTCAAAATATCAGCAAATCAGCAGAACTCAACTACAAGGTTGGTATCAGACTTCAAAAATTCCGACCCTGGTTCAGACTAACCCGTGTGGGGCAGATGCTTGTGGGATAATTCAAAATTTCCATCCCTCCTCTCAACAGACATTGCACAATTGTGTGTCAGCAGGAATCAAAGTCTTGTCTGCATCTGCCTGGAGGTTCTTCATGTCTTGCATGTTGTTTTTCTCTGCCAGGACTTTTATGTAACCCCATGTTGGTTAGTTTTGCAGTGGCCTCTGTCTAGCAAACAAATATACAAAAATCCAAATGGAGTTGGTTTCACCTCTGTGCCATGAAGATTTGTACTGCACTCGGAAAAAGAATGGGTTTAGATCTGGTGTTCACCCTGTCGTCATACCACATGTAATAGATAATGCAGCAATTTTCTTGTTTTAATTGTGGTATTTGAGGATTAGGCTTTATGGATTAAAAAATTCTATGACCCTCAAGCTAATGAAAGCTTTTGAAAACCAGTCTATTAAACTCAAAGCTGCTTTCATTGAGCTAAAAGGCCTGTTTTTATAGTACCTCTCATATTTAGAAATAGGTTTTTTAATTATATAACATTTAATTAAAGCTATTAATCACCAAATTAAAGTAATTGAGAATGCATGCAATAAAATTACATACATTTTTTTATTCTTTTGCCTTTAAAGACCAAATTTGAAAACAATCTTAAAGCACTAAGTCTGTAGCAATTTGAACAACTTGCACATTTATAGATATATGACATATATCTGAACATTTTCTTTTGCTTCAAAATGACTAATAGCTGATAGTGTGTAGAGAAGAATACT
>NTHP01000161.1:20237-43931 GCA_003416845.1 Oplegnathus fasciatus
GAAGGTGTGTGTTTGTGTGATTGTGCAAGGCAGTGCCTATCCATCAGCTGAGTGTGAGTAGAAAGGGTCTCACTCTGAATGTTAATCACTGTTTTCAATGACTAATTAATTCTGGATGGCTGATTATTCCGACTCCATCTCCTCCACTTCTCCTATCATCACCCCATTTATCACCCTCCTCTTAATTTAGCCTTGACACATACGGCCAGTGTGTCTTTCACTCTGTGCGTTTGTATGTGTGTGTGAGTGTGCATGGGAAGGAGTCGCTGGGCAAATTGAGCTGAATGCAAATGTGACGAATGAAAGAACTTGTTGTGTGTGTTTCACATGTTCTTAAAGGCATTTCACCAGCTGCCTTCCTCGTATTAAAACCATATTCCTTTCTTTCTTTCTTTCTATTCTTTCTCTCCTTGCAGAGTATGGTGGACATGGGCAACAGCAGGGCCAGACAGCTGTATGAAGCCCACCTTCCAGAGAACTTCAGACGGCCACAGACAGACCAGTATCCTCCTCTTTGCCTTCTTTCTGTGTCTTTGGTCTCTGATGGTCTATTTTTTTGGCCCCAGAATTTATTCAACCCCAACCTCATTTAAACAAAAGCTCGATTTGTCACAATGCATGTCACCATACGTTGGTGTAAAAACTCCATGTCACTGAACACTTGCATTTAAACTGCTGTTCTCACACTACATGTGCATTAAAACTGCCTGTCATCATATATTTGTATAAAACCCTCCGTCAGCATGTCAGTATAAATTTGCATAACAAGTCTCTGTATCACGTATATGTCGCCCTATATTTACATCCAAATCTTGAAACTCCCAGTGTCACCATACATTTGCATAAGAATTACTTGATACCATAGTCGTGTCACATACAGATGGGTGAGAAATGAGAGGAAAAAACAACATAAATTATATAATTTTCCTTTTATCTGTTTAATGTGTCACCCATATTAGTGAGGTGTTTTGTTTCACCACGAGCCTTCAGAAAAGCTTCAGCATAGCTGGAGGGATGAACAGCAGTCCTCCAAACGATATTCCCTCCTTGGTTTTTTAGATGATGGTGACAGCGCTGCCTAACAAGTCGCTCCAAAATCTCCCATAGGTAATTGCATTGAGATCTGGTGACTGTTAAAGCCATAACAAATGATGCACATAATTTCCATACTCACTGAAGTGTTTAATAGGGCTGTCCCACATACTGTTGTTGGGGCTCTTTTCGAAGATTGTGTAACCGCTGTTCCTACGGTGGCAAGTTTACATTATTTAACTACAACATCGTAAACTTTTACCTTTTCAGCTGTTCCAAAACATGAAAGGATGTTTTGCTGCCTTTTCACCTTTACTAGTTAACGTTAGCGAGCTGTAGACTGGACAAAAAACTATTTAATTCACTCTAAGGTTACCGGAAGCTACCGGCAACTTCTAAGGTGGAATGTTTTCTTGCATTTTACTCAATGCATGAGTTGACGTCGTGAATCAATCAACACACCTTAAATGTCAGTATGACAACTTTGACCATTCCCTTTGTTTTTATTGTCTCTCTTGCGTGACATACGCTTTAGTGATGATTGGATCTTCAAGTTGCTAAAAAAATGTTTATGAATTTCAATCGGATTATGCAAACTGTGAATATTGTATTTCCTCACTTGGGGAAAAAAAGTACTGCGTACCGGAGAGTACTGGCCCAGTTCGAGGTATTCGGACTTCAAGGATTTTCCTTTTTATTGAAATGAAAACGGCTACAAAATGTGCAATAATCACATCAAATACATTATAGCCATCGCCCATAAAAACAAATTTGCTCAGAAGTATTTTCTTCTTTTTTACTCTTTACTTGTAACCTTGATCCAGAATCAAGGTCAACTGGGCCTGCTCAGCATTTTTATACATGTCACAGAGCAAGTCTGTTGGGTGTTGTCAGAATTGTGCTCTGTTGCACCTGTAACCACTCCCAACAGTGATGTCGCGGTGCACTGACACACCCTGGAGTACACTTCAACATCACCGCAGCAAGGTGAGAAGATTAACAACTAGAGGTGGTTTGCTGTTGTTGAGTTGCTCTTTAATCATGCAGTACACCTGTATGAACGCACCTGCATTTTCTAAAGTTTCTCTAGTCAAATTTACAGTACATATAAAACTTCCAGTACATATTTCACATTCTTATGTTTTCTTATGTCACATCCATCGGCATAAAAGCTCCCTATTAGAGAAGCAAGTTTTTGCTGATTTGCTGATTAAACCTTTTGGTTTTTGACACATTAATGTTAGCAGTAAATTTAGTTAAACAGGTGAAACAAAGTAGTGCAGTTGGCTCAAAGTTGTTGCTCCTGCTCCACCTGTCATTATAAAACAAATACTAATTCTGTGCAGCTTACAGGCTTGACTGCAAGACGTACATGAGATCAAAGGGCACTTTTAAAAACGCCTAACCCAATTTTTTATCCACGAAAATGTCCGTAGCCTACAAATGCCCTGATCTCTTAACAACAGATTTATGGTAAATCTTACGAGTGTTTATAGTGGTCAGGTTTGTTCTTAAAATCTCAGCTGACACTGAGCTACAGCAACAGTTGAGTCACTGACCGTTAAAAGTTGGAAAACTTGAGTCACTTTTGCAACAAGACAATAAAAATGCAGATTGTTCTTTTAAATGACAAATTGATTTATAAAATACTGAATAACTAGGTTATTAGTGAGCTGTGGTCAATAAGGTAGCTCTATGATATTAGTTGTGACGGACACTAATATACAATGCCTAGTGTATACAGTATGTCAGCATACTCATCAGTTTAACCGTTCTTGAAAAGCCTTTTTCTTGATGCATCAAGACAGAGTAATTACAGTATTAACTCTTAACTCATTGTCATCATCAGACTTCAGCTTTGTCGGCACGTCCCCAATCATTTTCAATACCAAATAAGAAGTGACACGCTCGCTACGTTAGCGTCATTCCACACATTTAAGCAGGACACCTCCAGCAGTGTCTTTGTATACAGCGGTGAAACAGCGGCTTCCAGTTTGCCCTTTTCCACGATACAAGACAAGACAGCTGTGTGGTTAACACAGCAGCATATGTTCATATTTCCACCAGCAGACTGAAATAAATAATCTCCCTGTTTGAAATGCTGCTCTAATACCCTATCTTGTATCTGGCAGGCCCATTTGTGCGGGTGGTCATCATTCTTCACTCTTTTGAAGTCCATTAGTCGTTCTGACAGCAGCGCCGCTGGCTGAAAACAGCAGATAACAGACCCAGGATTAGAGGAGCTACCGCCTGAATGTGTGTGAGCGTTTTCTATGTGTGCTTCTCACACATCATTTTGGTCCTGCTGTTTACTGAACCTATGTATGTAAATAACAGAATGGAGTTTGATTCCCCCGCCATATTTGCTCTTTTGTTTTCAACTCCTACATTAGTGTGTATTCATGAATGTTTTACATCAGTGTGGATTTGTTCATGTTGTCTTGATCTATTTGCAGTTGTTGCAGTTTTTCCCGATAGTATTGTAATGGTTATGTTTGGAAAAATGTACTTTGTGCTACAGAGCAACGATGGGCTATGCACGTACTTATAGAACTGGAGTTACCGCCTGGTCACTTCTATGCTGTTTAGGAGACTGCTACTGTGCAGTTTCCATGTTTGCCTGTTTTCTTTTAGCCTGACAGAGAGCAGCAGCGTCGGGGTGAGAGGGTTTGCTAGATGTGTGTTTCTGAGAAGGAGATGAAAACCGAGTCTTTCTTCGACTTGCTTCATGTTGTCTTCACTATCAACAGTGTTCTCTAGCATCGAAAACCTGTTGAAGAAAACGCAAGCCGCCCAAGCTTCTTGTTATCTTCCTGTGGTACCTCAGTAGCAGCTGTAGCCCCAATGTGCAGCCACATGTTTTAGGAGGTGCGCATCATCTAAGGGAAAGCCTATGGCAAAGCTACAGTGACTGCAGTATGTAACCACTGAAACCGTCAACAAATGTCCTGCAGTGCATTTGCCTTTGATCACTGTCACCATATTGAAGGGTGGAAGCAATGTACCTCTTCATAAGTAACGCTGACTCACTCATTGTTTCCTCTTGAGTCAGTTATTAAGGGGGCTGATTTCACCCACCTGTCTGAGTTTAGTTCTGATGAGCCGGAGAGATACAATGCTGACATGAGGGAATTACATATATGTGACGTATATACTGCGCCTGCTCAATATGCAACCTTAGCCAATTTAACTATTGACAGCTGGCTCCAGCAATCTGCTGAACAATGTGACCTGCACTGTTGAGGTAATAATTACAAAAAACAAAAACAGGAGGCCCGTCTGTTTTGACATACTATTACAAAAGTACGAAAGATTAACAACTGAGTTAGAAAATATCTCATTCTTTGATAACAAGTCAGAGGTACAAGCCTGTGTACATAAAAACTTTGAGGTAGACGCTAACTACCACTCCAAAGGTGCATTTTGGCAAGGAACATCCAATCAGCGAGCTTAAAATTCTGTTACGTGCACCGCTAGCAGCGATGGCAGCTAAAGACAGCGGTGTTGAGAAAACTGGAAACACAATCTGCAGCTCAAATCGGTTCACTTTTAAATTCTTGGTCAATTATGGGTGAATTCAACAACTATGGCGCCGTGTTTTGTTCTTAACTGTAACAACGAAGTGTTGAATTTGCTGCTGCTTCGATTTGCTCCTCTGAACGTCCTCTTCTCCATGGCAACGGTGGCCGAGGCTCATGGGTATTGTAGTATTTAGAGCCGTCAGCCATGGCAGAATTACAGTCAAAACATGATTTCTCACATTGAATGTTGAAATGATTAAATCTGGTGGCCATAACATAAACCTATAGGAAAACTGAAACAGGAAGACAGAGTGGGGAAAAACACTTCTGAAACCAGTGGTCCTTCTCGCTACTCGATTGAGTTCACCCTCATGAGGAGCCTTTATTTCCTGACTACACATTCTTTAACAAAGTGTTGTTTCTCAAAGATGTTTACAGTTCATTTTTTATGAAATGTTTAATCATGCAGAGCCTTTTAAACTTCGTATGTAGTAGTAAGAATATGATGAAGTTTAACTGTGGCATTGGTACTTCTTGTATTCGTGCAGCTTTTTACACAAGTGTCAAGCATTGTGGAAATGTTCTTATCTCCGGTGTAAGCAGCTACCTCAGCATTCAGTATTAATGCGTCTATACGTGAGGTCTTCCCGTTGAGAACAGGTATAATGTCGATCAGTTACACCGTGTAATAGATAGGAAATGAGCTCAACTGTATGACATCCATCTCATTAGAGCTGGACAGCACTGACTGCACCGGATATGATATATGTCAAAGGTCAGCAATGTGCCCATATATCAGTCTCTCTGGTCTATTTGGTGTGTTTCCCAGGTCCTTCATTGGTGTACCATCCGTCTTCATCTAACACTCATTTGCAGCCATGTGTGCATTACCACCATGTCATCTGGCACACATTTATTCGCGACACTCTTTGTAGTGCTGTGCTGAGAATCGTAGTGTAGCATCCTATTTGTTCTGTTGTTTCTAGTCAACAGTAATAAATAAGTGCCGTGCTTGAGATGCAGCTCCTGCAGCCTACCTCCTCCAGCCTATCTCGCCGTTCGACTCGTGCGGGTGGTCATCATTTTTCAATCTTTTGAAGTCTATTACTCGATCCGACAGAAGCGTCGCTGCTGAAATGGGGAGATAAGAGAGTCGGGATTAGCGCCGATGTCGTGCCTGGGTGTACTGGTGGCGTGTGTTTGAGAGTGTGCGAGTTGGAGTTTGTAGGTGTGAGGTTGAGTGTGTTTGCACACACTTGCATGTCTGTCATGGTATTTTGACAATGGCAGGAATCCTAATGTAAACACAATGACAACCCATAATTTCTGTGTATCTTGATACTTCTGCCTTTGCTCCTGACAGACAAGAGTCATAATTCACATGGCTGCTCGAGGTCAGTCAAACACAAACATAAGTCATATTTATGCATTTGAACAAATGACTGATGTTCTTGTTTTACTTTGGAGGACAGTCTCAATTTCTCATACTTTGTTTTCGCCAGTATTTCCAGCCTTGTCCAGGAATTCATGTCCTCATCACAACTTTGTTTTATATTCCCAAGAACGACAGTATGTTAATAATTTTAGCATATGTACTGTATGTGTCTGTCGTGTGTCTGCATAATGGGTATTTGGATATTTTTGTGCAGTATTTCAGTCCTTAACCCTAACCCTCAGAGCAGTGGAGGTCTTCATCCGGGACAAGTACGAGAGGAAAAAGTACTACGACAAGGAGGCCCTGGCTACAGCTCCAGTGAGTACCAACATCACTTCTTGTTTTTTACATTTTGAGTTTTGGCTTGTCAGTCCATGTTATTCTTATAACTGTGTACAGAGCTGCCATGGTTTGAGGCCATTTCATGAACGTGTGCATCAATTGCGGTTGCATATGTTTGATGTAAGGCTGTTTGATGCCAGTATCTGCTAAAGACAGAAGCCAACTTAAATGCAAAGTGACAGCTTTTCTGTCCCTTTAGCATACTTACTTTTCCCTTTTTTTGTTGAAAGTGTTTTAACAGTAGCAAAATCTGCATACACAGGTTTTTATTTTAGGAGACTTCATATTAATGATCAAATATGAATGATTTCCCATCTCTTGCCTTTTGGCAGGAAACTGAAATGAATGCTAAAAGGCTAGAAACTGCATCAGAGAGTGTGTGCATGGTTTTGGCTGCTGTTGTGTCAGAAGTTGAGATGTGCTACTTATCATATTTGGCATCTTTTCCTTATACAAGACATTTGAATGAGTACCAGCACTGACCTGTCTGTGCCAAGGGCTCATGGTTGGCTTACAGTACCTGTGTCTTTCACTCATCAAGCCCGTAAAGTTTGTATTTTTACCGTCGCTGCACTTTATCACACTGGAGATGTTTTCTAAGCTTAAATGTGTAGAGAGGCAGTGAAATCCCTTTCAACCTGATTTCAGCCCAAACAGCACAGTCTTATTGGATCTGTTACCAAGAGCTGGCACACACAGGAAGAGAATAACCTTTCAGAAATACTGTAATCTTTGGATACAGGTCCTTATCAGTAAGTAGAGATGTCTGTGGATGTGTTTGTGTGAACCTTCTTTTGTGTGGATGATAGGAGAGAAAGGATGTGATTGTGTAGGTGTGTATGTGGGTGGGTGGGTGGATGCACATTTCCTTGTCTTGTTTCCAGAGAGATTATCTGTGTGAGGTGCGTGTTTTTGAGTGTTTCAGTGAGTGGGTTGCTTCTATAGTGTGAGTTATGCAAGGCAGTGTGAACACTCACCAAAATGTGTGTGAAACAGTCTGTGTGTGTGTTCACGTATAGCCTCCTGTGTTCCCCACTAAAATCGACCATTGCACTCCATACTATTTTAACACTGTTCCTGGCTGTGCTATATGTAAGGTAGAGCTGAACAATTCAACTTGGTGTAACTAAATAAATGTTTCATACGGTAATCTTCGCACCTCTGCTCACCGGGTCAAAACCAAGCGTGCACGTCAGTGTCATCAATATGAAAATATGAGAATATTAAATGGATGTAGTCTTTCATGGACAATGTGCTGCGGGTGTAAATGGCCAGCTCTATCATTAGTCTCTCCCATCTTTTTAAACGTTTCGCCATGACAGTGTTGTAACTAACTTACAAGGTGCTACCTGTTTTTTTTACCTGTTTAAGTTAGAGTGTAACTCCCACACTATGTTCAAACTAAGATGTTTGAACTTAACACATAGCTGGATGTCTGCTTAGTATTAACCAAGATCTACTGTACATGAAAAAGATCCATTTAGATAACATAGTTACTTATTGTTCCTTTTTAAGGTCCTTTTTTATGGAAGAGATTTTGAAATGTTGGAGTAGGAAAAAGTACAGGTGTGAATAATAAAATGATTGATGGCTGAATTCCATTTAGCTGCTTCAGATTCAGGGTCCTGGTATTCTGCATGCTGGCTCGCTGTCACACTGACATGACTTACTGGGTGGGACACTTGAATAGAACTGAGCCATCGTTAATGTTATTAGTAACAACTGTGCTATTCCTTCTATGACCAGTCAAAATTTCTGCTGTAGAAAAGGACTATCGGTGTCTTCCTAGGGTTCTTTTTCTTCAAACCAGTCACAGAAAAGTAAACTTAGAAGTTAAAGTTATAATCTAAAAGATTGTCTTTTCGTTGTCTTTCACGGCACCTATGGTAATAACTGGTAAAAGGTGTGTTTTTGGACCTCACTTAAGTTTCACTTTCACTTTCATCGCCTGCAGTCATCGACCTTTTCTTTGTTTGTTCGGCCATAATAACAGTGTACTCATAACGCTAGCAGAGACCGGAAACAACAGTACACCGCTTCACACACAGGTGAGTTGAAGAGTCTGTTGCGTTAAAAGTCTTGTTAAAAGCCTAACTGTGCGCCACTGATGATTTTTCTGGGAAAGTCGCTGCTGACGCCCGGGTCGTAATACTGCAAATGCTGCAGGCTTTCATCAGTGGGCCATAGGCTCAGTCACCATTGTGCTGCATCATTCGGCGATTGATAGTGACTTAACAGGCATTTATTTAAATGAAAGTCTTCAAGATTATATCTTTAACTTGGATAGTTTTCCATAGAAAAAATGACAAAGTTAGCTCAAAGTTATTTTGTTATTTTATTCTCTAACTTTCAAATATAATCCCTATTCAAAAGTTCAAAAGTAACCTTATATTCATTGATGATAGCTACATAGTTTTTCATTTTCGGTAAAAATAACAAACAGCTATAAAGTCATATCTGACGAAGTAAAAGCTCTAATATGACTACGTCTACTGCTACTGTTGACAGCTCTGCAGTGTAGCTTCCTGAGGTGTCAATTCAGAGTTTTTAAGGTGATAAGGTGATTAAGACAATAACATGATGTCAAGTTAAATTGGGAGTTTCTGCCTACTGTTCACTCTCTGCCAGCTGTCAGTCATTTAAATTCAACAGCTACCAAGCTAGCAGCTGACTACCTGAAAATGATCAGCGTTATTGTTTATGTAGAGAAAGATGCACCGCTCTGTTTTCTTTGTTTTGTTGGGGGGTTTTTTCAAAGAAAAATGCAACCCTCCCACAGAGGTGTTTCTTTCTCAACAAAACCATGTTTGCTTGAGCCTTTCATTTTTTAGTCATGCCACGTTGCATAATAAACATAACTTAGCTTTAGCTGACAAAATGTGCTGGTGACAGTTGTCAGAAAAATGAACAGTCGCTGAATACGTTCTCCACCTTTTACAGCTCAAGAGACTGTTAACAGTGTAAGTCTTCATGTAAGTTGCTGATTTAAGTAATAATCACTCGGCACGATCAATGATTTTCAAAGTGTCATTTTGATTTTAAAACATTTAATCGTTGAGCCCTCATGTAAGGTATCAGTTTAAGTTTAAGTTTTACAAAACACAACACTCACACGCACACTCAGACCGAATACTGTAAAATAATATGAAAAATGCAATGTAAAAGCCCTGCCAACTGGCAGATATCCTTACAGCCAGACTCCACCCATGCTAGCAAGGCTACAAACTGAAAGGAAGGTACACACAAACACACCAACAGCATTTAAAAAAATGTTTCAGGAAAATGAAAACACTCGCAAACATAAACACCAAATGTGTTACATTAATGCAAAATGTCTTGTTCACAGCAGTCTTTCTCTGGCACATCTTTATTTCATCTCTCTGTTCCTTCCTCTCATTGTCTCTCTTTTTGTTTCCCTCATTCTCTCCTTCGTTCTGTTTGTCAGTTTGTCTTTTTCTTTTTTCCTCTCGCCTCCTGCCTCTCTCTCTCTCTCTCTCTCTCTCTGTTTTCTCTGGCTTTCTCTGAAGCGTTGCCAGCAGCCAGACTGTGATCTAGGATCTGTTTCTGCCACCCACACAGACGGCTTGGCTTTTATATGTAAATTAATTATTAAAAACAACTCATTATCACTTTAAGCAGTTTGGTGCAGATGGAGAAAGAAGAGGAGAGGGCGGGCTACAGTAACCCTGAGCTATAGTGTGTGTGTGTGTGTGTGTGTGTGTGTGTGTGTGTGTGTGTGTGTGTGTGTTGGAATGAGAGTGAGCAATTTGTTGGTTTGACTTATTTGTTGAGCACTTATAGAAAAGAAACAGTTTGTGTCTCTGCATGCCTCTTCACTGTAGTTACATCATCATGATATTGGCAGTTGGCTGAAAACTGGATATGGTCAGTGTTAATACTGTAGTATGATGGGTGCAGTATGATGCAATTGGATTAAATGCATGCAGTATTTCATGTAGAAATGATCATTCCTATTTCCTGATTGTCAAAGAAAAACGCATTTAACCCAAACTGATGCTAACGAACACAAGTACTGGAAGATGGCACCTGCTCGATCAAATTCTTCATGTTGTGTACTTATTCTTTGTTGCCACAGATGTTGCCACATTTAAATCACAATTTCTTACGCCTGTGAGAAGTTTGGCTTACTGGATAAAAGCAAGACTTTGATCAAATAAGCCAAATAAGCCAATTTTTGTAACGTTTGGTGAACAGCCACAAGTTTAATCAATGGAACATTGGTTTTAACATAATTTCCCAAGATTCTCTTCAGTCTGTTGCTTTAAACCTGCACTGGATTGTTTGGGCCACTTTGGGGCAGTGCAACAAGCTGTAAACACAACATCACCTTATAAAGGTGCTCCACCTCCAGCACCAGCTCCAGTTCCTTCCCTGCCTAAAGGTGACATTCCACGTCCCTAGAACCAGTCTGATTTGATACACAAGGCCCGGCCACCAGATGCTCGCCGGCAAGCTTGCCTCCAAGGTGTGGCTGAAGGAGGGGGCCCATATTGGCTGATTGCATTGATCAAAGCTTTAGAAATATCATTACTGGGCGATATGACTGAGTGAGTGGAATGGGACCACGAACAGGACTCTACAAATATGTGTCTGGTTCTCCTTTTTCTCGTTTTACTTTTTGATAAAAACATTAATTGTTCATCTGTGGCATGCTAAAAATGCGTGTAACAAAGCACAAATAGAGAAAGCCAGCAAACCAACTCAGAAATTTAAGTTACACAGCAATATCTAAAATATACTAACGTTAGCAAAGTTAGTTATACCAGACCAAGTAAGGTTGTCACAGCAAAACCCCTTAGTGAACTGATCACGGGTATGTTTAATTGTTTGTCAATTCAGAGATTTGTAATTCTTTCAAAAGTTACACAGTCTGCCCTTAAATTAACAAAAAAAGTTTTTGTTGAAAAGCACATTTATACTCATTGTTTTAGTATCAATACTCAACTTCAGTTGCTTTATTGGCACTGATATGGAAAAGTTTCAAATCATACTCAGTCTTCTTCCCATGAACTATGTTTTGGACATTTTAGCATTTCAATTCTGCAACAGCTCTGCAGAAAAAAATACTGTATCCTCAAACCAAATATATGGCATCCAAAAACCTTATTGATGCAGACATGGACTACAAGTTCTAGTTCATATAAAACTTTGAAGTGCTTTTATTTGTTTGTGTGTGTGTGAGACCAGTGGAGAGTAACAGTGTTCTTTTGTAATGGACAGCTTGCAGTACTTTGTTCGCAGTGGAGTACATGAGTGCATCCACTCCATTTCCATTGCCCATGCAGCATGAGCTCATTGCTCTGCCATGAGTGAATTAGTAGGTCTATGTGTGTTTGTGTGTGTATCAGTATATGGACCACACATTATTTCAACGGTACTCGAATCAACAAGATCAGAGTGCATCTTGCGAACCCTCTGTGATGGCCCAGTGATTGGCCTAAAAATGTCACAAGAGAGCAGCACAGTCACCCTGGAGGAAGACTTTGCTGATTTTCAACCTTATTTGCCTGTGTTAGTCATAGGGATGTCCTATCTGCTGTGTCCACAGTACTTGGCAATGTTCTGTGTGTTCCGGCAGCCAGCTGTGGCAGCCTACTTAACTTCTGCCATCCACTGACATATTGTATTCTGATGTCTGTGGATGGCAAAAGAGCTACAGGGAGAGTTTGGCTAAAGTCACTTTTGTGTTTTGTTGAACAGGAGAAGACGAGTTAACGCTTAAATTGGGGTACAAATTCAAGTCAATCCAAGTAAAGTGGAGTTTTCAACTTAGCTTGGTGCTACCAAAAAGTGAAATAGGGCGACACATTGGCTTATCAGACTTCTAAACAAAGTCCTCTAAAATGGATGCTTTTGAGATGACAAGCAGATTTGTGATACCTACCGCATCCATGTCACAAAACACAGCTCAAGTTCATTCAGTTGACTGTGACTCAATATTTTTTTAGAACAATGTGGAATTATATTACATCTTAAACATGTAATACCATCCCTCAACCGCCATGATTCTTGTTTTATTAGTCTCTGTATATATATAACTTTATAACACTTTCCTTAAGCAAGTGGCCTCAATACGAGTACAAATGAAGCTGTTAAAGGTCTACCCAGCGGACAAGTTTCAGTTAAGATGTTAACCATCTTTCTGTCTCACTATCAGTAGTCGCCACAGCAGATAGCCAGACACTTCTATCTCCAAGTCCTAATATCTATTCAACCTCTGTTCATCCTCTTTTACCCAGCGTGCACAACTCTTGTTATCTATCCACTCTTTATCACTCTGCCCCCCTCTCTCTGTATTCCTTTCACTCCTCCCTCTTACCCTCCAGCCTCTTTTCTCTTTATCTTCATCATCAGCCCATCTGTGCCTGTTTAGTGCTGTGTCGACATCTCCGGCAGCATCAAAGTCAGAAGAGGAGGAAGTTTTGAGAGAGGGGTAAAAAAAAGCCTGAAAGACGTCAATAGAATAAGTAGAGGGATAGAAAATTCTCTGAATTCACATCTCGGCTGCGCTCCTTTCACCACCACAGGCAACAGGAGCAAGCAGTCGTTTGATGCCTTAACTGTTGAGGAGGGAGGGAGAAGGATGGAAATGGAGAAAGATGAAAAATGGAGAAAACATTGTTCTGTTCTGCCCTCAGACTGACACAGTCAGTGTTGGTTTCCACCCTGAGGTGATTGAGAGAGCAAAGGAGGAGGAGAGGAAGACTGTGAGGAAGGAAAGGAGATGGGTTGATGTTAATGGTGTCACCTCTTTCTGCAAATTAATTTTTCTCCGGCTGGTTTTCACATTTAGATGCTGAGGAGTGCTCGGAGTATTTATCAGCAGTCCAAAATCGGACTTATCAGGCAGGGAATACTGGGGTTTTGGCAACAATGTGGTTGAACCACAGATACGGTAGATCGTGTCTCTGTGAAAAATTGGATGAACTGTTCAGATGTTTGGACTTAATATAGCAGTAGGTGGTATAAGTTGATTCATGGACATTGGCTCAAGTGGTCAGTTCTGTGGTCAGGGATCCTCCAAGCAGCTGGTGGCTTAAGAGACAACAATGAACAGCAGAAAATGAAATCAACAAAAAAAAAAAAGATAAAGAAAAATTTAAGCCGTAACTCAGGAAATGTTTTTATCCATGGAACTATCTATCACATCTATTGGAGATGTGTAGTACTTTGATTCTTATACTTCTTTAAAAGGAATCATCCTTTCTCTGCAGAGTTAAAGGAAAACTACAGTTTATTGCAACTTGGGTTTTATTTTTGGAGCTCTGGCCATCTGTTTTATCGGTTATGATAACATCAAAGTAAATGCTGACATCTGGAAATGCGGCAATGGTACTAAAAATAGGTTCAACAGGATAACAAGCAAGAGCGTTTAGTTAATCAGAAAGGTCTTAAACAAACCCCCATGTTAGGAAAGTTGTTTGGAAGAGAAAACAAAGGCAAAGTAAATTCAATTGTAAAATTACAATCCAAACTGTTGATTGTAAGCCTCCACCACAGCTAACAGCACGATTCTCTGGGTCAACTTTGACCCATCATACTTGCCATAGTTGTGCACACATGCTGAGAAGTCAGCAATTACTTTTGATATTTGGATTTTTTTGCCATGAAAGTATAAATCAAACCATTTTAGACTGTGAAGTGATTCTTTCATAATGTTCCTTCGTACTGTTTCTGATTCTGACAAAAATCACATTAAATGCTTCACTGTAGTTTCATATGTCGTTTGTTAAAGGTGCAGTCTGTAGGATTTAGTGGCATCTAGCGGTGAGGTTTCAGATTGCAACCAACTGAATACCCCTGCCCTCACCCCTCCCTTTCCAAGTGTGTAGGAGAACCTATGGTGGCCTTCAGGTTCATTCACGCTAGGCTTGTGCTGATTCGTGATCGGATCGTATATTGACGATTGAAGGGATAATCGATACCTACGCTGATATTAAGGCGATTTAACTAACTTACTGTTAGAACTAAGATGTTATAAAAATAATATGTAGAATCTGCGGCCTACTGTGCATTTAGAGAGGTTGCAGCATGTCTGCCCGCTGAGCCCTGTTAATCAGCACGAGTGACGTGTGCATTTTAAATCCTTCATTACAAACCAGTTTGCCGTCTCTTTTCCATGGATCTGACACTCTGCATCTCTGTTCTCCATATGCCTGCTCACCAAAACTTTGCTCTGCGTTCCATAAGAGTAGTTAACATTATGGATATGATTTAGATTGTGATATTAAAGATAATAATGTTAAACGGAACAGGATGCTGTTATATTGTCGCACCAAGCACAGACACACAGACTTTTAAAGGGGAGTTGTTGTTTGAGTAGAGGAGACATTACTATTGAATAGATTTTTTTAATGTTTAAATATTTTTAAAAATAAAGTTCACACACGTATATAAATCACCTTATAACCTGGCGATCTCAAGCAACCACTATTGGATGATATGAAAATAGAAAAGATCGTCCAATCCTTCGCCACCAAATTCAAGCTGCCACTTCAACGTAAAAACGCGAAAGGTCCTCTATAGAGCCAGTGTTTGGTTTGTCCATTCTGGGCTACTGTAGAAACATGGCGGTGCAACACGGCGGACTCGGTGGAAGAGGACCCCATGTAGATATGAGATGCTCATTCCAAGCTAAGGAAAACACAACGGTTCTCACTTTCAGGTGATTATACACTAATGAAAACATAATTCTGAATATTATATTCCATTTCTGCCAATAGATCCCCCTGAATCCTACACACTGCACCTTTAAATGTTGTGTATATCCTTTCACTTTTCACCCCCATAACAGACTACAAAAAAATATACATGTTTTTAGTTTTTTAATGACCTGATTACTTTCACTCTTTTTTGGAATAATCAATCTGTTCAGCTGTTGTGCGGAGAGGCAGTGAGCGGAGACGATGCACAAATCTTGAGGGAGGTAGCTGAGGCTGTGGTGCGTATAGAAACGCAGCAAATAGCCAGATGGCAAAGAACAAACAAGGAAGTGATAAAGACAAGGCCAACATAACATCAGAACTGTTTAGTTAAATCTGTTAACTGACATGTCTCATCACCGGTCAGAAAGATTTAAGAAGTTCTGGGGTGAAGCCGCTGATGGAATTTTTGTCAGATTGGATTGGTATTGATTTTGAAAATGGCAGTAAGTATTGTAGAAAGTGTGTGTTCATTTTTTGCCAATGGCTGCTTTTATGATAGAGCTTGTGTGCGCCAAGCTGTAGAAAGCATAAGCTAGGCTTTTCATCATCTAAAAAAACAAAAACAAAACAATACTTACTTGGTTGGAATTCTCTTGAGTCTGAACATGAAAGTGGTAATATGCCATGCATGCAAATGTGGTATTGGGAATTATCTTTTCTTTACTTTCTCCTTTCTTTATCTCCCTCCTGTCTCCATCCATTTTGTTTCTCTGTCCATCTGGCACTCTGATAATCTCTGGCAGTGGAGAAATACATATTGAGCTTGGCTGCCTTACGCACAGGCAGACATACTCTTAAAGCTGCAGTTATCTTTTTTTATATTAATTGATCAAATTATGTGAACGGGATCTCTCCTAGATCCCTCCTTTTTGCTCATTGTTTTTGTTTTCTGCTCCCATTGACAGTGAGGGCTTTAATAAACCCAATGCACACTATCTGCCCAACACAAAACAAACAAAGTTAGCAACTCGCCAGTGAATGTAGTGGAGTATGGAGCTGGAGCCAGTAGGTGGTTAGCTTGGCTTAGCATAAAGACTAGAAAGCATGGGGGAACAGCAAGCTTGGCTCTGTCCAGTGTTCAAAAATACGCTTACTAACATCTTTAAAGCTCACTGATTAACATGCAACAACAAATAGTTCACCCATCTACCCAGCACAGTACATGACTCCAGGAAGTCACTGCACCCATCTGTTACAGAAAAACATTAGGAGCACATAACTTTCTGTAAATTGTCATTTTTACAATACGGTTTGTGTATGGATTAAACAAACATACTGTACATACAAAGATGTAATATAGTGCCTGAGGTTCATTCTTGAGAACTGAGTTCATTCAGTACAACATACTGTATTAACTAGTGAGCTTTAGAGGTTTGACAATTTTGGACAGAGCCAGGCTAACTGTCTCCCCCTGTTTCCAGTCTTTATGCTAAGCTAATCGCCACTTGGCTGCAGCTCTATACTAAACACAGATGTATTGAGTGGTATTGATCTTCTAATCTCACTCTCTGCAAAAGTAAAATTAATAAAAATCAATGAATGCAGCTTTAAAGTACCTGAAACTGAAACTGTGTTCAATGTTAAAGTGGCTGTAATTGATATTGTATGGAATGACATTATGAATGTCAGCTTTACTGTTGTGGTTCACTCTCACCGCTCTCATAGCATCGGTTTCCCAAGAAAAAGCTCTAAAAAGCCGTTGTGTGCCACCTGATCAGCAACAAACAGCAGACAAACACAGCTGGATGAACGTAGTGAAGCATTTAGCAACTAAAGCGCCAGATATTTCCTTTAGGAGATGGTGGAGACCAAAAACAGAAAAAACAAAACATGACTCCAAATGAATAATCCATAACTGCTAGATGTGTAGCAACTGTTTACTAACAAGCTCACCATATCAAAAATTGCTAATATATTACTGTTGTGTTCACAACTTTTTCGTGCCCCAAATGGCAAAAAAAAACAAAAAACAGTTATTGCAGGTTTTTCTCTGTAACATTAAATATTCACGACTAAATAAGCAACAAAGTCAGAGTTTGAAAAAAAACATCTTTAGTTATTATTTAGGAGTTTAACACTCAAAGGCTCAACTAATCTGCTTCATCAGGACTTTATTTTTGTTTACCTTTTTCATAATGCCTTGTAGGGTCAGAGGAAGACATTGTTGCTGTGACCCTGTTTGATCACTGTTTCATACTCTACAAAACACAGCAGTGAAATAAAAAACATGCCTTGTGAAAACAACCAGCTTCTGTTGCTGGTAGACTGCAGAGTTCAATTCAAGCCTGCTCTCAGTCTGTCTCACAGGTCAACGGCAGGTTAACAGAGGTCATCCCTACACTCCATAACTGTGTGTGTGTGCATTTGTGGGTGTGTGAGACCCTATTTTAACACCATTCTTTCTGTGCAGCCGTGAGGCTGAATATAACTTTAGCTTGCAGCATCCACTGAAGCGAAGAGTACTCCGCTGTAGTGGAGAAAATCCTCCTTCATTCCCTCTAATTAACTCTGCTCTCTCTGCTTCTCTTTCTTCCCCCTGCGATGCTCTTTCTTCTTTCTCACTTGTCCTTGTTCTTTCTGTCTGTCCTCATTTTTTCTCCTCCTCTTCCTCCCTTGTCTCTGTCTCTCTGTCTAACCCTCTGAAATTCTCTTGTCTTCCAGCAGAAGTCATCTGAAGCTGCTCCTCCCTCCACCTCACCGTCCTCGCTGGCTGACAGGAGCAGACAGGAGGTGCAGATGTTTCCTGTATTCCGTGGTGTGGGGTTGTTTTGCTGTGTTCTGTTGCCGTGTTGTCTTGTAGATATGTTGTGGTGTTGTCACAGTTTTGTTGGGCCAAGTGAAAGGTCAGAACAGTCCACTAGTCAGTCAAATGGCAGATTGTTTGACTGGGCTTCTAGATTAATACTCATATTGGCTAATTTACAATATAACTTAGCCAACATTATTTTGGACGGTGCCTGACAGTCTTTCTTTTTAGCCTCATAGATTATTTAACCATATAAAATTATGTCAGACATCTTTTTTTGACATTATAGGAGATCCCTTGCTGTCACTGGGCCGGAGTTATCGTCCTGTTTGAAGGCTTTATTCAGACACCCATGTAAAATGAGTCATAGTTGGGTAAACATCTTTTACATTTTCTTTTTGTCCTTTTTCTCAATTAATTTAAGACATATGTACTAAACATTTGCAAAATGAATGCTTTGTTCATGATTTTGCAACAACATAGAAGTGAATTTTTTTAGCCCGTCCCCAAGTAGGGTTAGATTTCAACAACATTTTATCGAATCCAGCATCAAATCATCTTATTCAACCCAAAGCCTTTGAAATCCTTGAATCTAATTAGGTTTAGCTTTTAACATGTGCGAGCGAAGTTATGAATGACTAAAACTCAAAGATCTGTTATCAGCTCATGTTTTGTTGGATGAGAAGGCAGAAACGCTGCAGCTTTAAGTGGCAGCCTGATTAATGTTCTCAACCTGCTGCAACCTGAAAATGAGACGAGCAGCATAAAAAAAGAAATGTTGATTAAATGTATTGTCACAAATCAAAATGACAGGTGTAGCCTACTGACTTTTACAACTTTTTCACAAGCTACTTGCTCTTAACACAGGAGGCCCCGATGCAGAACAATTTATTTGATAAGCTTAAAGATATAATCTCGAGATTACAACTTTAAAATAGTGATACACTCAATAACACGATCGACTAAATGATTTCTCTAGAGGGGACTTGTCACTCTTCATTTCTGCTCTCACAGATATACTGTAATAACATAAAGCCACCAGTAGTTAGGGGCTCCGTGCCTTGCTCAAGGGCACCTTGGCAGTACCCAGGAGGTGAGCTGGAGAGGTGTGCTGTTAGAGTGTGCCATCACTCTGACATCTCTACCCCAGTTGCATGTCTGTGGGTCCTGTGTGTGCATGTTTGTATTTCGGGCCTGTGTGTGTAAATTGTACAATGGAGTGAAAACATTGAATTTCCCCCAAGGGATTGATAAGGTAATTCCTCTTCTTCTTCAGTAATGTTCATATTAACTGTCAAATTATAAATCTGCCATGGTAACCTCTGTCCATGGCTATATTTACATACACACTGGTATTCCCTAACAGCAGCAAGAGTAGGTACAGTATTTGTTAGACTTGTTGGGATTCTGTCTGAAATCACTCCCTTGTTCACTCATTCACTATTCCCTATATAGCAGACACTCAGTAGTTTACTCTCTAGTGAGCAGTAAATTGAGTTTTCGAACGTCATTTTACGTCCTCACTAACAAGTGGCACAACTGTAATTTGTGCATCCATCAAATGCAACACATTGCATTGTGGGATTGTTAGCAGAAAGTAGTGTACATACCATGGACACTACTGCCAATACACCTGTATTGTTCCATTCTTGATTTTTTTTTCTATATAGGGCATAAATTTCACATTCAGAATTAGGAGTGGTTTCGGACACAGCACTGGTGTTTAAAAGTGCGTCGCCAATCTCTACTAGACCATAATCCTTTGCACCTGTGCATGGGGTCAGTGCTCCTTTGAATCGCGCTGGCCATGAAGACATGAACTGATTAAATAAAGTTAGAAACACAGCCAACATGATATGTGGAGGAGCATCCCAGCTGTAATTTGCTTTGTTTTATGAATGATGATCAGATGGGAGTATAATAGCCTGCTAATGCTGCTGGAGCAAATTGGCCAATGCTAGCCTCATTAGCTCGTAGTTAATAGAGTCAGAGACTTGGTGCCTGCCAGGGCCTCAAAGATAATATACTCAAACTTGCTGATGGATATGTCAACAAAAGCACAGCCAAAATAAAGCCTATGTGCTGTAGATGAACAACTAAGAATATCAATCAGTTTCAACAGAGTAGAGGCCAGTATCTGTAATACTGTTCAGATGTAGTAGCCATTTTTGCTTCCGTTCCATGAAGTCTGTAGAAAAATAATCAGAAATTCAATTTACATTTGACCCAGGTTTTCTGTGTGTGACAGTCTTTATAATGTGCTGTTATTTTTTTTTTTTATATTTCATTCCATTAGCCTAAAGTCAAAAAACACTGACCTAATGCATGCTCACAATGAGCACAAAAGATAATGACTAATAATGCTAAATTCTCTTAATGTTCATTCTGATTTCCCTGATTTGTTGTTGTAAATATCGATGATTATGCCATCGTGTTTTTTATGTCCTCAAGACAAATAACCATCTCAGCATTAATAATTACAAACACATAAACACAGTAAAGTAATTGCATTGAGAACAGAGACAGAGGGAGACACAGAGAGAATGAGACTGTTACAGTTATCATAATGGCTAGATTGAAGGCTTCACCCGCTAAGCTAAAGCTTTTCTCTTTGGCATTCTGACAGTCATTAGCTAAAGCCTGTCGGTGGCTGGCATCGGCACCAGCTCATTTCCATATAACAAAGCAAGAGCGAACCATTAACCTGAAAACACTACATCAACTCTGCGTACGCTAATAATGTCTGCACATTAAAACTGCATTGTGAGTGCATTAAAATCACATTAAGGAATGAGATCTAATTGTTTCCAACCTGCTGTGAGGTGCAGCAAATCTTTACCATTAGGCCTCATGTTTCCTCCTATAGAATATTAGAATGGTTGTCGAATGGTGATTTAATGAAGAAGAGTGCCTTCTTTCTGCATGCTTAAGCAGTATTATATGGTAATTATGGTATTGCAGGACAGAAACGTGTCAATTATCACTGTGATATATTGTAGAATAGTCTTACTGCATATACTATTGGGTGTAGATAAATAAATACATTATTAAATAATATATATAATATATATATATATATATATATATATNCAGTGGTTCTCAACCTTTTTTGGACCAGCACCCCCCTATTCAGGTCCTTTCCGCCCACCTCAAATAAAATGTAGGCTAATTGTCTTCCTTGAATATTAATGTTGATCATTATTCTGTGTTATATCATTAAAATTGGGCAGCATTGGAATATCATTATCATTAGTTTCCCAGGGAGCAAAAAAGCCATGTGAATAGAAATTATATTTATGAGTGTTAAACAACGGTTAAAAATTTGACATTCAAACTTTAATTAGGTCTCGTTATTCATCACAAACAGTAGCCAATCAGAATTGGCAAACAGGAAGCATTCTTATTAATTGTTCCAATGGAAAATAAGAGCAGCCTATCAAGGAAAAAGTCCGAGGCTATTGGAAAAAAAGCAGAAGGATATGTAGGCTCTCCTGTATTAGGCCTATTTATCTTCACTTTCTAAGGAAATAAGCTAAATTGCTTTGAAAGTTAGCGTGCGTCCTGCACTTGGTGGTTCTCACCAAGTGACCAGTTCCTTCACTGCGGATTGCAGAGAAGTTAGTTTTAGCCGTAGTGCGCCTGAGGCCATCAAGTCCAAGCAATTGCAGTACTTGGACTTCATGTGGAGGACCTGGCTGAATCCCTGCTCAGTGAGATATGTTGTTGGGAAAGCAAGAAGAAGCAGCCTGGTCTTCTCCCAGAAAGCCGGGTAACACTGCGTCTATTGTTGCTCACGTTTTTCCAACGTGTAAACTCACCTTAACCAAACGCCCCCCAAGAACACCTCAACGCCCCCCTTTCAAAATTATTGCTTCCAGCGCCCCCCGACGTTCTCTGAACGCCCCCTGGGAGGCGGTACCACCCCTGTTGAGAAACGCTGTTGTAGACTGTATATGCTGTTGCAAATATGCCCCTGTCTTACACCATCTTTTCTTTTGTCTTCACAGAAGGAGCGTGAAAAGAAAAAAGAAGAGAAGAAGAAAGAGAAGGATGTTGATAAAGTGGAGAGACACAACAACGCAAAGGTACAAGTGATGTTCACAATAATAGATTACACGTAACTTGGAAATCAGTCATTTGTTTATATTAAACTGCCATAGGTTAAGTTTAGTTACTGTGGTATCAGCAAGTTTGGTTTAATACTACAGGTCCCAAAATTCAGGAGGCGTGCCAAAGGTATCAAATGGCGTGTGTCATTGTCATTTACAGTCATACATTTTGGAAAAGTCCTAATGAACTATGGGTAGGAAGTACCCCATGCACTAGTACCAATACTCACAGACTGGATTTTGGTAAATGGACTGCACATCTATCGTGCTTTTCTACCTTAACAGACAGAGCGCTTTACAGTTTGCCTCTCATTCACTCATTCACACACACACTGATAGCGACAGCCTGCCCATGGAGAGCAACTTGAGTTCAGTGTCTTTCTCAAGGACACTTCAACACGTGGACAGGAGGAGCCGGGCTTGAACCACCAACGTTGTGATTACACGACCCGCTCCACATCCTGAGCCACAGCCTCCCCAGTACTCCAGAATCTAGAATGAAGATACAGCTTTGTTGTGATTTAACAAAAAGTACCAGTAACCATCTTCTTAAGTAATGTCACCCATCAAAATCTATGGAGGTTTTTGGGTTTCAGTAGTGGTTGAGGTTTTCGGCTTTAAGAGCACTTGAATTCAGCTTCGGCCTTGAAAACTGGCCTGTAAGTGCACCTGTGATAATGAAAAGAGAAGTAAAGGAGAAAACAAATAAAAATGAAGCCCACTGACTTCGATCACGCTTTATGTACATTGATGTTTAAGCATTGTGAAGGCCAGAACGAGGACAAGGAGAAGTGCTGCTTTGTGTGTGTCAGTGTGCTGTTATGAATGCATGATGTGTGACAACAGAGAGGGTGAGATGCTGTGCAGTCGCTCCACCTCTGTGGTGCAGGAACTGAATCCTCAAGGGAACATTCATGTTGTTCACAGATGCTTTGGTTTTGCTCCATGCATCAGTATGGATCATTTCTCAGTCATACACAGGGCTGTAAACATGTGAAAGTGTGTGTTGCATACTGTCATTTGAACCTCAGCTGCATCAAACAAGTTAGTCAACGGTTCGTGTTGCTCTCTGAACACTCATCTTCTTCTCTTTCAAAAAATGTGTTATGTCACTGAGTGTAATAAATGAAGCCCTTGCTGCTGGCAAATTTAGCTAAATTTAGCTTTTTTAAAGTGTAGATTGACTGTTAACGCTCACTGCACCAGAGAAAGATGCCCTAACATCATGAGAGACAACTTACATAACATTGTGATTCAAAATAAAGTCTGGAAATTGATGTAAAGATAAATGAAAGACAAAATTACTGCCATTAGTCGAGATAAGTGTTTTGAACTAAATGACTAGTGCACTTTGACTAGAATATAATTCTCAGTCTGATGTCAGAATGAGCTGCAATTACTGATGTCTGGAACAGAGGTCAGTGTGTGTGTGTGTGTGTGTGTGTGCGCGTGATGTGAATGTATTTTGTGTGGAAGGCAGAACGTGTGTGAGTTGCATTGTCTTTGCTTTTAACTGAGTGTACGTGTATGCATGCCAAGGCTGTGGTATGTGTTCATGCATATCTATACTGTGTGTGTGTGTGTGTGTGTGTGTGTGTGAGTGAGTGAGTGAGTGAGTGAGTGTGTGCTTGTATTTGTGAAAAGGCGGGGGGGCAGAACTGAAGGAGTGAATGTGTGTGTTTCTGGGTCATGGTTAGTAAATTCAGAGTATTTCCATGGCCTGCGAAGCGGTGAGGGAATAATGTAGCTCTCAGCGGTGTGGGTACTGCTGTGTGTGTGTGTG
>NTHP01000161.1:47563-67935 GCA_003416845.1 Oplegnathus fasciatus
TGATTTCAGCTTCTCAGATGTGAATATTTTCTGGTTTCTTCAGTCCTCTATGACAGTAAACTGAATATCTTTGGCTTGTGGACAAAACAAGACATTTGAGGACGTCACCTTGGGCTTTGGGAAACAGCGATCAACATTTTTCACCATTTTCTGCCATTTTATGGACCAAACAACTAATCGATGAATCAAGAAAATGATTGACAGATTAATCGATACTGAAAATAATCGTTAGTTGCAGCAATAAACACAAAGTAGAGGCTGTAGGACAATATTGGACTAATTGACAGTTTGATCCGATGATAGATGTATTATCTGGGCATTCTAGTGACCATTCAGCGTCAGAGCAGCAAACACATATAGAGTTGGACTTTGACTGCTAACATGGCACTTCTCTGTCCATTCCTGAGAGAGAGGGAGAGAGAGAGAGAGAGGGAGAGGGAGAGAGAGAGAGAGAATCTGCCTTGAATCAAAAATGAGGAGCTTGCCGCCTCTCAGCTGACTTGCAGATACTGTATGTTACACATTGATGTATGTGTGTGTTTGTGTTTGCGATACATGTTGTATGTTTCAAGAATGAATGCCTGTGTGTGTGTGTGTGTGTGTGTGTGTGTGTGTACTGGTAGAGATATGTGGCGTCATTCATCTCCTTTTCTTCCTCCTTATCGGCTGAGCTCCTGCTGTCGGTGAGCCCCAGTGTCAAGGAGATATTTGAGGACATTTCTGGTGTGTGTGTGTGTGTGTGTGTGTGTGAGAGAGAGAGAGACTTGTTGTGTAAGTGTATGCTGACGTGCTAAAAGCTGTTTAATCTCCAGTATAGCAGGAAACATGCTGACAGCCATGTTTCTCTGTGTCTCTCTCTCTCTCCCCTCTCTTTCTTCTCACTCTTTTCCCTTGTCTCTCACTTTGTCTTCTCTCTCACTCACTTTCTCCTTGTCTCACTCTTTCTCCTCCTGTTCTTACCCTTCAGTCTGCTGTTTGCCTTTTTACCTCTCTTTCAAACCAAGACATACTGTACCACCATGACATAACCCTACCATGCAACAGCACCTTTTTCATCTTTGCATGATATACAGTACTGTACATATCTGTAGAGATCTGTAGACGCAATGGTTTCAGGATGGAGCAGTCCAAGCTTTAATCAGCAGAAATATTTCATCTCCTGTCACTTCACTTCATTTCCTGTCTTCTTCAGCAGTTTACACAAGCAACACTTGGGCTTTTCTTTGCTTTTATTAAAATTCAAACAAAAAAGTGAGTGTATGATACTGTGAATGCACCAGCTACGGAACTAATTTTACAGAGGGACGCTACAATCAATATGGATTTTCAAGGCTGATTCTGTGACTGTTACTAAGACTGTTGGATTGCAGCTGCAAAGAGACAGTTTTTTTGTGCTGATCTTCCATATTTTTAAATTATACATTTTTTCTGATAGAATTAAATAACTAAATAATTAAATTTACAGGAATTCAGTGTTTCTCTCAGGTTTTTATTCACAGCAGGATGGAAGATGATGATGGTCAGTCACTTAATTAATTATTTGATAGACAGAAAATTTAAAATTCACTGGATCCAGCTTCTCCAGTGCAAGGGTTTGCTGGTGTCCTTCGTCATATATGACAGTTAACTTAATATCTTTGGGTTTAGACAAAGAAAGATTATTATCTTTCTATTATCTTTTATCTATTATCTATTATAATGTCTTGTTCTGTCCGACCGATCAAAACAAGACATTTGAAGACGTCCCCTTGGACTCTGTGAAATTACAATGGGCATTTCACAATTTCTTTACGTTTTATAGACGCATTTTATAGAAACGGTTAATCAACTAATGGAGAGAATAAAAGGCCAACCACAAGCGATGCACCTCTCATTTCATTTGTACAAAGGATTCATTAAAATGTGCAATTCTTGAAGTATGTGGGAATGCAGAGGTATTGTTCATAGCGGGCCGTTTCCCCAAATGAAATAATTTAAAAACAAATGCTGTTGCTGCTGCTGTAGGACTCAGTTGGCTCTGCCTCATAAGACTTCTAATTCAGAAAATGATTGAAGCATTCATTATATCCCTGCCGTTTTTGCAGCAGTGTTGGTAGGGGGTTATTTGAGTTTTGATTGCCCATCCATTTCTGTTTTGATTACAATTTAATTTGTTTTGGTGCAACTTGTGTTTGGAAAATTGAGTATTAAAATGTGGGTATGTATTATTGTGTGTTGAGGACAAGGGAATAAATTGCAGAAGTTTTGTTATTGGAACAGTGATGTCAAACTGATTGCGACATTAGAGACAGATCTGTACTTCAGGTGCGTCTGAAAGGGTTGCTTAGAGTAAGATGGTTCTGTAACTAAAAGGTTCAGTCTTGCATGTGTGCATTCACTGCCATGTCTCTCCAGAAGTTCATGAACCTGAACCTGAAGCCTTAACGTTTACTCATCCATTGATGCTCTTACTCTGGAAAGGAGCAACAGCTAAACGCTTCAAAGAATGTAAAGATCTAGCTCTTCACTTAAGTTTGCTATACATTGAATCCCTTCACTAATGCAAAAGTACCATTCACTTTTCAGTGAATCATTCATCAGTGAGTTATTCAGTAAGAATTCAGTTCACTTACCTCATTATTTGGGTAGCGTCTTCCTTATTTTTCTGTTGTCTGTGTATCTGTACAGCAGACTTCAATACTGATGAGATAAACTGAATAAAATACAGAAAGCTTAGATGCTGTCTGGACAGGGGCGGAATGTTGATGGGTGGGGGGGGGACACAGAACAGGCACAAATCCTCAAAAGGGCTTTAGTTTTTCAGATACCCCTACCCGAGGTAGAACACAACACGGCCATATTCATAATTTTGATATGTCCCCTTCATGAAATGGATGGTCGTAACAGAAATATTTTATATAGCAAAATACAGCAAAAAGTGATGAAATTGATCAATATCTTCACTCACCCCACAGGTGAAAAAGTGCAGAATAAAACCACTGTGAACATGGGGGGAACTGACTGCAGAAAATACTTTCACTTTTACCTTATTAATCTCATGTAGTCTTTCACCTATTGCTTGGATTTAGTTCAAATTTAAATAAATATGTATTTATTATAACACTAGAGCCTCGAGGCTTTAAAATACCAAGTTGTTTTAGGAAATTTCACACAGACACCTTTTTAAAAGAAAGTTACTTATTTTAAGCAAGCAGCAAATTAAAGATGATGTTCTTAGTTCCCTGCATAACTAAAGTTAGTGAATTGCAAATTAATGTGTCTCTATGAAATCTGTTTGATTTTTTTCCAGATTCTGTTTTCTGTTTTAATTTTTCTGAATTCTGTGTTTTATAATTTAAGCACATTTTGTCATCAGAAAGAGTGTCTAATCAAACCCTACACTGTGTAAGAGTGAAGTTATTGAACCCCCCCCACCAAAAAATCCCCAAAATTATGCAAAAGCCTCAAACTAAGTATTGTAGTAAAACCAGCAGGAGTGATGTGGTGTGTGAAGTGATTTTGGTGACACTACACTAAATAAGAGTGAGGTTATTACATATGTTTGCAGTATCTCTGGTGTTGCACTTTGTAGACGGTCCCTGCGCACTCGTCTCACAGCCGCTGTACACAGAGACCAGTGTTATCTGTCCAGCTCGGAGGAGGCTCGTTTTGATGAAAATTAGGTTGTAGCTCGTTGTCGACCTTACTACAGTTGGGAAGAGGCGTCGTTTGTGTTTATACGTTTCGCTTCTGAGTTATTGATCTGGGAAGTTCCAATCTGTGAATATATTTCCAACTTTACCGAACTCACAGAGTTCAGAGGACAGAAGCAGCGTGTCCGTTTCTTCCGTCTTCTGTAATTTGGATGCTGGCCTCTCGGAGTTACTGAATCTTAAACATTTACTACAGAAAGAATTACTAATGATGCCACGTTACACCCACTGCCCAGTGGGCTATACAGTTATACTGATCAGAAAATTGCAGTACTAGATGGCACATTACTCTTATACTCTTAGGCTATATTTGCTGAAACAGGTTGATTTTATAATTGATGCTGTCTTTTTTACTTCTTTAATCAAGCTTACCAATGTGTAGATTTTTTCCCTAGTGTACCATAACACAGGTGTTCAGACAGATGTTAGGCAGTGTTGTCGCTTAACGGCACGTCAATCCAGTGTGGATAGTGATTGAAACTTGCATGCTGTACCTCACCTCAGCATATGAGTCCCCCAACAGTAGTTTCACTTGTGCATGAATCTAAACAAAGACATGGACTGAAGGAGAGTCATAGCTGTAGAAAGATCGAGAGAGACGCGTCAGGTCACATGACATAAAGGTGAGATGTGACTGAATCAATATTGTAGACTGTGAGAAATGGGGAAGTGCAGTCACTGAGCTGGCTGTTCACATGAGCTGCTTGAATATTTATATTAGAATGTATTGACTGAATGCCATATGCATGTTTGTTAGTCTTGGGAATAGGAACGTTCAGATGTAGTGGATGTGTCTGTAGATCAGAGAAGTTAAAGCATTTTGTGAGTATTTGTACTTGTTTGGAAAAATTGTACAGATCCTGTATTATGCCGCCCAGTATCCTAGGAATTCCATTAATATTGGACAAATCTGCACCTCATGATTTACGTCCAGTGCCAGTGTTCAGAGCCAGTGCAGACAGTTGTGTGTCCTATATGTACTGAGGTGGAGAGAAAGGGTGTGGAGCTCGGGATGGTTGATAAAGGTGTAGCGAGTCCATGTAGGAGGTCATGTAGCAGTCACAGACCTGCAGTTAGTTTTTAGTAACCATATTAGCTATTAGCCAAAAACCCTAACCATACCTTAACTGTAGATTATTTGCCATAACCACAATCTTTCCCTAACCTTAACTATACCATAGTTGCTATGCGCAGGTACTGCAGACAACGAGTATGTAAAAAGCATTGGTGGTATAACTGTAAGTAGCCAAAGGAAACATAATGGCTGCCTGGATTGCGGTCACTGGCATCAATAACTTTTTATACCAGTCCAGGATGTGTTAGGTTCTTGTACCACACAGAAGGTGTGGACGATAGAGACTTGAGACGAGGGTTAGCATTCTGCATCCCGTATGTGGGTAGCTTCAGGCTACTAAACTTAACCTTTGGTCAAGGATGGGGAAAGCTTGTAGTTTTGGTGAAATATTGAATAAGTAAACATGTCCTGTCTCATGCCTCAAGTCAGCATTGACATTTTCAGTATTTAACAACTTTTTGCTAACCTTTACCAAGTGCTTTTGGTTGCCTAAACATAACCACTAAGAAACGCTAATCATGCTGTAGCTGGTCACCAACTAAAGCTCATGGCCCAAAGGTTTGAATAAAGATTGATGAGTAAATTTGGAGCTTTGCTTGGTAGCTCATCCACGTTTTGTAGACATGTTTAATTCTAGAGGTGCTTATCCTTACATGTTATAGCATTTTCTTAATTGATGCCATCCTCGTGCCTGAAAAGCCTAACCTCAAACATGTCTAATGTAATAACATCAGCAATTCTGGCATTGCAGAAGATGTTTGAATGAGTTCCAGCAGAGCATATGGCCTGTAAATGTGTTTAATTAGTCTTCTGTTCATTGGAGAGTGGTGATAGATAGGGGTTTTTTTTGACACTTGTGGTTTTGTACTAGGTTAGTAATATTTTCTACGAATACTCATTATTTTCACATTTGCCCTTTTTCATGCCTTGTTGTTTTTACTTGTCAGAAAAGCCTCTTGAACAATATTTTGACCTTCAAATCCACTCAAATTCTCTCCTCATAGACTAAATAAATTCTTTTTGTGTTTTTAGCTGAAGGGCAGGCAGGGTGATGTATCTATTAATTGACAGGAGGAACTCTGGGATATGTTGGGCATTTAAATGAAAAATTAACCAGAAACATCGACTTTCCTGCTCAGCCATCTTAAATGGTAATAACATATTCACCAGCTGCGGTCATAGAGAAACCTCCATATCAGAGGTGATCCTCTGATTTAAAATTAAATATACAGTACTATACTTCAGGCAAATGTATAGATAAAATGGATAAAACTGAATGCAGATGTTGATGTGAATGTAGACAGTCATGCACAGACATTCAGCCTGACTGACGCACTAGAATATCAAGCAGTTGTCATTCTTTTTTCTCTATATTCAAATGAACCATTTTTATTCAGCTTGATTGGGGTTGTCAAAGCTCAACTTTGTCTCCTTTTTCAGACTTCCTATCCAATGCCTGTAGGCACTAATTAGACTACAGCACTGATCAGAAGCTGCATGTACGTGTCCTCACACAGATAGAAAGCTGAGGATGTCCTCTAAGATGAAGCCATTTGGCTGCACTTCACTTTTTTTGTAGAGTTTAAATGTTAAGGTGAGGATTAGGATTACATGTAGGTGGTGGCTTGTACACGTGTTTCATCATGATTTTTCGCAGGCCTGTCAATTTGTCACTGTCAAACTGTGATTAGTTGACTGGTTTCTGAGACAGTTTTCACCAGAAAAACATTTCTTTGTGTTTACCTGAGAAGGACCTCCGGTGGCTGTACCTTGTGGCTGTACAGATTATGACTTTTGTGACTTCAAGGTGAAGGCAGAAGTAGCGTGACCTTGTTATAGCGCTCCAAAACGTCTTAGGGGGGAGGCTGAGGATGATGGTTACAAAGCATGTGACTTGTGACTGTTGGTTTCCTTTTTCGTACCGACAGTTTTCTTTTAATCGCGAGCACAGTCTTTCTCTAACAACTACGTAAGCACTTTTTTTTTGCTTAACCTAAACCTTAACCATCAAGGTGGCAGATCAGATAACAGTCAAATGAATAATTTTTGTAATTGGCCATATGCATTTTGGAAGGCAGTGTCTAACAATGTGTTCCTGTCATTAAAACGCTAACATGGGACATTTTGGAAGCCAATGACAGACAGCATGTTTGTTAATGTTTAGTTTGGAGGACTGGTTGTGTATTCTGTAGTGATGAAATAAAAATGAATATTTAGAAAGATAGCACAATTAAAATTATTCCCCAAATGTTTCAACCCAAGAATAGCTTTTTCACAGTGTAAGCCATTATATTCTGATATTGCCTCACTTTACTGATATAACCAACATGAGACTTCATAAGCTACCGTACACTTGAATCAGGATGAGGATTAAATCATTAGAGAGTTTTTATAGCTCTTTGATTAAAGAGAGTTCTTTAACTTTTGTTGCACTTTCATTTTGAAAATTCTGTGTTGGAGGTGCTGCATCCAGGGTTTCACAGCCAGGGGGAGTTGTACCCCAGGAGGTACTTCTGCAATGACCAGGGGGTACGAGGAAAGACTGTGGGGTAACTGAGCTAATTTGAAAAAAATATAAATCATGATATGATTCTAAAAAGATATGGAAAATATGTCCACATATTAATGTTTTGGAGGAAAATAAATACACACATAGAATTACAAAATGGTAGATTTTTATATCTTAAATTTTCAGTCACATTAACCAGTAATCTTCCAGCTACGACAAGCTGACTGTACAGGACAACCTGAGTCCTGTTGTAACACCTTAACCAAAGTGTTACAAGTAGTTACTAATCCAGCAGGAAAATCAAAATGGATAGCTAAAAAACTACATAAATGGTTGAAACATCCGGCTTCTGCCTCCAAGTGGTCACAGCACAAAGTTTTATTGTCTACATAGGTTCTCATTCACGCCACTCCCTCACCCGTACAGATCATTAAGTGGTTGAACTGATCAGGGATCAGCCAAACGCTACAGCGGCTCGGTGCGCCTTGTATTTGATCGTATATTTAGAAATGGCTGGAGCCATTTTTCCTTGTTGCTTGAGAGAACAACAGCTAATTTCAGTGTCATTTTAGTTTTAACTCTAGCTGCCCTTATCACAAGGACACAGGAGACAGACCACGGATGTATTAAGAAAAGCAGACAGTGAGAGGATATCGGATATCGGATTTCAGTCCGTCTTGAATGCTTCTTGGATTCGTTTACTCTTTTTTGAGATCAGATAGCTATCAGATCCGCCCAAGATGCATGCAGTGTAAATGGGGCCTGATATTCAGCCTTCTCATAGTGTATACGTACAGTACGCTGCTCTTTTACCCATTCTTTGAAGCAAATGAAGCCCTGTACATAGAGTCGACTCTTGTTAGTGTTGCTGAGTTACGTTTCACACTTTGTTCCAAGCAAACTAAAAGGCGGGGGATCACTGCTGGTGGCAGAGAATTTTTGTCAGATAACACCTGCCATACACCAGGTCTTAAGATTAGTAAGTTAAAGGATTTATTTATGACATGCACGTGGGAAAGAGACGGGACGAGTGTGTAACCGAAAGTGAAGAGCAAGGACGGAATGTACTCCACGCTCAAGCTACAAAAACACACAGTGCTTTTTAGGCAAGAAGTGACTCCATTATCTCTCTGGTTGTTTTCACTCTCTCCTCACCTCCATTCATCTCCATCTCTCCTTCATTTGTCCCTCCCTCTGTCTCTCCCCTCCTCTCTCTTTCTAGCTCTCCGTATGTCTATCGCTCTCTCTACAAACACTAAATCACTGTCGTCCCGTTAGACTGCTGGCGTATGTTGTCTTTTTCTTTCAGCCCATGAATAAATTATCAAAGAGAACAAGAGGCTGCTTTCCTTCATGGAAAACACTGGCGCTCGCCTTTGTTGGAGATAGAAATGAAGCAGTGTGTGCGTGCGTGTAGATGCGTTTGTGTGTATCTTTGTTCATTCAGTGCAGGGATTTGGGGAGTGTGTTATCGCTAGGTGCTCTGTACATCTGGACTGAGTTGGGCCCTCAAAGGTTCCCATGATTGGATGTGGCACACACACACACACATGCTCACACACACTCAGCAGCAGCAGCAGCTAAAGCATATCTGTGGTCGATGGGAGTTAGTTCAAGCGGATGGTGTGAAGGGCAGCCAAAGGAGCAGCGTTGTGTGACTAATAACGTGACACACACACACACACACACACACACACACACACACACACACTCGTACACTCGTACACACACCACACACATAGAAAGCGGTGCTCTCCGAGGTCTAGCAGTCAAAGGATCGATAGAGTAGCCACAAGGAGGCTAATCAATAAGCTGGATTTGCACTGCTGGAGGAAGAGAATCAAGCCTGTTTCCCGGGAAAACACACACACACAAGACAGACGCAATGATAAACACACACATCCAACCTCCCTCACTATAAATGCACAGATACACAAATACACGCACCAGCGTGCTCCTCCTCCCGACCCATTCACACACACACACACAAACACATCTCCCCCGCTGTGATGCAGCAGAGCCTATATCCCACTGAGACGGTTATATCCCAGCTTACCTTTCCAAACAGAGGAGGCCATGTCAACTCAGCTAGTTGGCATTTACAGAGCTCAGGGCTTTATAAAATATATAATGCAACAGATTTATTGTTAGCCATAGATTTGTGTCAAAGCCCTACTGAAATGTGTGAAGGAGGTGGTCCATAGCCTATTTATTTTGACAGTCAAATATTGCACGGAAGTGCAAGTGACCAGTGGAGAAGCCTCTTATCATATTATAGGTGCTTCATGTAGCTATTTTGCCATAACTGTCAATATTTTCATTATTATTGTTATTATTTTATATTTCAGTAGCCGGATAATCAGACAGAATAAGTTTATATTTGTCATAGAACTGGCCAGTACTGGTTAACTACGGGACATCCATTAAATCTGAATTAAATCCAATGCAAGATTTTGATCAGATAATATTATGACCTGTGCTCCAATTGAAAATTGTATCACTTATGTACTGTAGGCTGTAAGCCATGTTAGCCATCATTTAAATGAGTTTATATGTAGGGAACCGGGGGGACCAACTCCTTTAATTCCACTTTTGCTAAAATGTTGTTCGGTAGAGGTCTTCAGGGATCCCGGATTTTGTATTTTTGTCTATTGTGGATTCTAGTAACCAGGAAGTGTGGCTGATAACCAGTGTTAATTTTCCTAATAACAAATGTGTGGCGAAAAATATTTTTACTATTACTTACTGTCTGCTGTCTTTCATGTTGCTATCGGAAGGAATGAATAATCCTCTCAAGCTAAACCCAGACAACAATCAGTGTTTTAGTGAGTGAGTGAGTGAGTTCAGCCTCTGAACAATCAGCTGCTCTGCAGTAGAGAGCACAGGTAGCTGTGGCAGTGATGGTGAGCAGTTCTGTTCAAACAGCTGGAGTTTGGAAAAGACAACGGGACTTTCTGAGGAGAGTCAGTCTGTTGCATTACTACAGAGCAGAGTCACATGGACACTGTGTGTGTGTGTGTGTGTGAACCATGGATGTGTTATGTTAATCTGGATACCAGATCCCAAGATGGTGCCTATTCAGTCCAATACAATTGCTCGCCTGGCGCATACGCCAAAAAAGTTTCTAGCTTCCGGGTTTACTTCCGGGGTATGCAGCCCACTGAATATGCGCAGTAGTGTGACTCCCTTCATGCCTCTGCCCAGTCCACCTATGAGAATGCGCGAAGCCACAGCGGTGACGTCATTCAGAAGTAAAGGACTTTTCTGGGCTTTGGAAAAGTTTTACAAAGATTAAACCTCTGTGGCTTAAAACGATACAATACAAAGAGTAATAATTGACCATGTTTATAACTGGAGGTGTCCTGTCAACAGTTTTGCAGACATCTCTTTTACAATGGTGGTCTAAAATGTCCAAAATGCTTTTTGGGCCGCAGGGGGATTTTTTGTTGCAATACCGCGAGTGGCAACTGGAAGAAATTGGAAGCAAGGCTGAGCGGCGGCACCGTATCCAGTTCTTATAATACATCCATGGTGTGAACAAGTAAACACTGCCTTTTCTACTAACTTTGTGATAGACGAGAACAATACCTGTAACCATGGTAAATGTACCCAACAAAGATGGCGACAGCTGTAGCCTCAAAGTGCTTAGAGGATATACAAATTAAAAACGCATGACAAAAATTAAACAAAACTTTTACTGCCGAAAACAAGAGTAAAATGTCCGTTTTTGTTGACTAAAACTTGACTAAAACCAGCAGAAATCAAATGACTAAGATTTGACTAAAACTAATATGCATTTTCGTCAGAACTAAATCTAAAAAAGTACCAAAATGAGCACCGCTTGTAACATCCCCACGGAATATGAATGCTGTACACACTCCAATGTAATGTCACACACAATGACAAGCTAATTGGTGCTCACTGCTAATTCACATATCTGAATATCAGATGCAACAGTCGCTAAAACACCAACCATCTTGCAAACAAATATAATTGCTAACACACAGTCTATCACATGCAAATATACGGTAATTACACTCCATCTCTCACGTAGTCTCTTTTCACACACTTTCAGTTCGTTGCCAACTTTCTCCATTGCACATGTACACACACACACACACACCAGAGGTGCTGTGTTTGTTGTTAAAGTCACCAGCGCAGTTAATTCAGGACACCATATGTAAAACACCATAAATCCAATTACTTTATGCAAAGTGGTGGAGATGGGTTTCACAGCAACAATATGAGGTCCAATCCTGCTTATTCACTGTTGGAATAGGACATGAGAAGCTACCTGGGAAGAGACTAGCAAAAAACAACCTGACTGAACTACAAAACACCCTCACAGACACTCAAACACTCACACACCTTTGATTTCTAAAGGTGAAAAACAAGGAAAAATCTCTGTGTCCCCAGTAGACCGGTATCCCAGTGTTCCGTGTTAGCACCAGCATGCTAATCCAGCTTGTTGCGCATGCCTTTCCCAAATCCAGCTGTGTGTGTTCCGTTAAATCCATGTGTGTGAGAGCCCATGTCTGAGTGTGTGCGTACATCAAATCCGGTTCGTCAGGTGTGTGTCCTCAAGACAAGTTGGGCTTTGGGTGTGTGTTCCCCGAATTGAAGCAGCTGTTATGTGTGTGTATCTGAGTGTTCCCTAAATCCAGCAAACAAATTCTAACCTGAAGCTGGCTGCCGCTTTCTCAAAAACACAGCCTAACAAGATTCTCGATGCTCTGAAAGCTCTCCTGTTTAGTGACAAATAAGATTCACTTCTGAAAATGCCTTAAAATACCCTGTTTAAATTGGTCTGTGTGTGTGTGTGTGTGTGTGTGTGTGTTGCCAGTGTTTTGATTTGATTAGGTATTCTTTCCCTGAACAGCACCGTCACGCATCAGCCGTCAGACCACACCGTGACCTTCCTCAAAAACTCAAGTGTGTTGTTTATGTCTCTGTGGATGTTTGTGTGTGTGTGTGTGTCTGTGTGTGTGTGTGTGTTTGGTAGCAATGTGTGAGTGTTTGTGTTGTGGTTGCACGACTTAAATTTGTGTTTGTTGTTGCCTTTATATGTATGAGTGTGTCTTTTTACCTGTTTATGTCTTGATGCTTCTGTGTGTGTGCGCGTGTGTGTGCGCGTGTGTGTGTGCGTGTGTGTGTGTGTGTGTGCATGTGTTAAAATGCAATGGGTTCTCCATGACTGTCAGATGAATGTAACTGGGTGGAAGAGATGCTTGCGTGTGGCAGCTTAAAATCTCCTCTCTGTGACAAAACCTTTTAGATAGTGTGCGTGCGTGCGTGCGTGCGTGCGTGCGTGTGTGTGTGTCAGTGCCACCAGCTGAGTGACAGATCGTGTTGAATGGTGCAGAACTGCAGCAGCCCGGCACACTTAACAGTCTCTGACTTACTGCGGTGCCACACACACACACACACACACACACACAAACAGACTTTGTTCTGCGTGTCTGGGTAGAGCCGGGGTGCTGCCTCTTTATGATATGGATATCTCAGTCTGTATTGATAATGCATTTTCAACACACTTCTCCTCACGCCATGTATGCACACAGATCTCCAGCACATAAACACACTACACACACACACACACACACACACACACACACACACATCTGGCCTCCTGCCCACTCTTTCTTCCTCTCCTCACTATGTCTCCTTATCTTCCTGCTCCTGTCATCTCCTCGGTTCATCCTTTGTTTCTCATCTTCCATTTCTTTCTTCATCATGAGTCATCGTATATCTCCTCCCTCCCTGTCCTTCCCTTTGTCATCCTCTCCTCCTGTCATTTGTCTTTTCTTTTCTTTGCCTGTCCTTCTCATCATCATCCTCCTCCTCTTCCTCTCCACCTTCCATGCTTCCGTTCCTCTTCATCTTTCCATCTCCTTTGGTCCACATCCAACACTCTCCTCTCTCTTCCTAATTGCCCTCTGCTCTCCTCTGTCTTCACACTTTCCTTTTTTCCTCTCCTCTCCCACCCAGATCGACCTCCTTATCCTCCCCTTTCTCCTCAGTGAACTCTCTGGTTCTCTTTCTCTTTCTTCCTCCTACTTCCACTGCGGCTGTCTTTGGCATCATTGGCTCATCCAGCCAGTGGCAGTTTTATTATTCCCTTTTATAGTGTTAATAAGGCAGCTGTCAGCCACAAGAAGACAATCCACTCCCTGCAGCATTACCACAACTACTAATGTACTACAGTATCGCTGCTACCGCTGCTACTAGTAACTCTGTACTACTGCTGTCACCAGTACAGCTACCACAACTAATAACTAACTACCACCACAAATAATTGTCAAATAAAAGGCAGTATTCATCTGTTGTCATTTGAGCATGGAAGTTCATTCTGGACCTTGGGATTATGCAGTTGGAATGTTAATGTTAATGTGAAACATCTGTGCAGGAAGTAGCTAAACACAGAATGAAAAAAACAGCTAAGTAGAAGTGATCAAAATGAATTAAATTAAGTACAAATAAGTACAGTGTGACAGCATAACTTAAATCCCACCCAGCTTTTTCAGAGCTTTAACCAAAGCCAGTCTCAGCGTCAACTGGAAGCTCAGAAAAAGCTAGTAAGTGGACCTTGAGTTGAGATTATTTTGTCACACTGCTCTCATTCACTAATTCATTATAATAGCTTCTACTCTGCTTTGGTCACTGTTAACCTACTGTCAATGCAACACTTCCTGCACAGATGTTACACATTAAAAACCTTTCAGCAGCTTAAAGGACACAATCCCTCCCTCTCCTGGTAGCTCCCACTCTGGAGCAAGTGAAATCGACAGTAGCTAAACACAGCATGAAAAAAGGGCAAAGTGCTTGCAATTGGAATTAAAGAAAATTAATAAGTGAACTAATTTTTTTATGCTGTTTCCACTGGTCTGGAAATGTACATTTTCCTGAATTCATCAAGACAGCAGGTAAATCAGTTTTCATTAACAAAAAATTAAAGCAGCAGTCGATAAATCAGGGAAGTTTCTATACTACAATATGATAAAACAGGAAGATTAGATATAAAGCCTCGGGATGCACCATTATAACTTTTTCACACAGATTTCTGTATATAAACTCAAGGTATTTGCTGCCAATCCATGGCTTTCTTTTTCCCAAGTTTAGAATCTGTATAGTGGCACCTCACTGCGTGGAATTCATTAGCTTCATTCTTACGCACGCAACATGATGCTGTAACTGTAACACATAACTTTTGCTCTGTACGTGGGGACATTTTTTAAGCTTTTTCATTTTATGATATTGTTGTAGACGTTTTTTGTGATTGTGTTACATGTGTAACACAGTTTGTGCTTTAGGATTACTGAAGTTTTGAAGAGATACAGACCTCTGTGTCAAGATGCTCTGAGAAGGGACCTGGTTTTGGCTCATGAGGCTTCTAAACAAATGTTACACAGGACTGCCTCAGTTTTTTTTTCTCCACTTGTACAAGTACTAACATAAGAGGTAAAAGTAAAAAAGTATGCCTTTAAACATGTGCATGCATACAGTGTGCCAATTGCTGTAAGGTGTGCAAAATGGGTGTAATTCTAAGTTATAAATGAAGAGGATGTATTGCACTTTGCCAGAAGTTACAGAGAAAGTCCATTTAGGGTCCAGTGGGACCTCAGCAGCCTACCAGTCCACTGATGTCCACACTGCAACAGAGTGGGGATAAGTTAAAAAAGTTGGCAGGGATTCTCTCCTGTGCCGCTTGGTGGAACACCTCGGAGGTTTGAGTCTTTGGCTGTAGACGCTCCTCTTCTCAACCAGCATGTCATGGAGGGGGTGGGAGACGTTGTTCAGGATGCTAACCAACTTAGACTGCATCTTCTTCTCCGCCACCGCTGAGTCCAGCTCAACTCCTCCTCCAATCACTGAGCCGGCCTTTCTAACTAGCTTGTTGCGCTTGTTAGCATCTCTCGTCCTCACGCTCTGTCCCCAGAACACAACAGCATAAAAGAAAGCGCTCTACAGCATCCTGTTGAAGCCTCTGAGCCTCCAGAGGAAGTAGAGCCGGCTCTGGCCCTTCTTGTAGAGGGCCTCTGTCTTTCAAGCCCTCTCTAGCCTGTCGTCCAGGTGCACTTCAAGGTATTTATAGGAGTGAACGACCTCGACATCCTCCCCCTGGATGGATGCAGAGGTCAAAGGAGGCTTGGTCCTGCAGAAGTCCACAATCAGCTCCTTCGTCTTGCTAATGTTCAGCTGCAGGTGGTTCAGTCTGCACCACTCAATAAAGTGATCCACCAGGCCTCTGTTTTCCTCCTCCTCCACTGATACACCCCACAGTGGTAGAGTCATCAGAGAACTTCTGCAGGTGGCATGACTCTGAGTTGTGGGTGAGTCAGAGGTGTAGAGAGTATACAGGAAGGGAGAGAGGACAGTCCCCTGGGTTGCTCATTACCGTTCCTGACATGCAGTTCCTCAGTTTTACAAACTGCGGCCTGCTGGTCAGTGGCCCTGACCTTGTCTCCCAACAGCAGAGGCCGTATGATGTGAAAAGCACTGCTACTCACAGCCTTGTCCAGGTAGGAATAAGCCCGATGAAGCTGGTAGATGATGACGTTGTTCACTCCAATGTTCTCCTGGTAGGAAAACTGCAGGGGGTCCAGTGCTGGCCTAACCAGGGGCCTGAGGTAGGAGAGTATCAGTCTCTTCTTCCTGTGAGATGTCAGGGCCACGTGTCAGTAGTCATGTAGGACTTTGGGGTGCCCCTTCTTGGGTACTGGGACCAGGCACAATGTCTTCCACAGTGTGGGGACCTTTTCGAGTCTGAGGCTCAGGTTGAAGATGTGCTGCAGGACTCCACACAGCTGTACAGCACATCCCTTGTGACTGTAGTTATTGTGGGTGTGTAGCATCTAACTGATTCTAATTGTAATAGCTGATTCTTAGGATGGACATTTGCTCCGGTACATCGGTCAGAATGCATTTGACAGGACCCCAGTATTCGTTTACTACACTATTCCAACTGATCGGATTGGTTCATCCCTAATAAAGGCCTGGTTCTCTCTTCGTTTAAGGTCAATAAAATTATTTTAGAATTTACTGCTGCTACAGTAGTGCAATAGCACTGCTGCAGCTCTTGCTCTTAGTGCTACCTTTGCTATTGTTACTGACTGTCTGCAGCTTTCTGTCTTATGTCCCCCTCAATCATCCTCATTTTTATTCTTCCTCATTCTCCTATTCATCCTCCACTTCCTGTCCCTCTTGTATTTGTCCTCTGTATTTCTCCTTCCCTCCAGCGCTCCTACTCTCACTCCCGCCGCTAACCAATTTGCAGCCCTCATCTCCCACTCGTCTCCTTCCACACTATTTGTTTTTCTTCTTTCTCTTTTAGTGTTGTTTGCTCTTTGTTTGTTCCATCACCTCGCTCTGCCTCTCCTCAGAGGATAAGATGTTTGTTTCATCTGCCTCTCGTACATATGAAGGAGGACAGTGGATTGTTGTGTTGCGTAAGGCTGTTGAGTACAGTCTCAGTGTGTCCCTAGCCTCTCTGTACAGGGTAGGAACTCCAGGTATGTTTTCGTATGTGTGTGTGAAAGCTTTGTGGTTTCCAGGATTCATCATTTGTGCGGGGGTAGTCGGCAGTGCAGCGCTCCCCAGAGCTCGAATGATATTGGTTTTTGAAAGTCAATACAAACATTTTTGGACTGAAGCTAGGCATTCATCACACATTCTGACATGTCTTAAAATGGATATTTTACAGTTTCACGCAAATTACAACCAATACTTTAGTAGACACATCTTGCACTTGCAATGTACCTGCAAGATCACTGTTATTGCATAGTGTATGGGGGCCTTTGGGAAGCACTTTTCTTAATATAATTACAAAGTGCTTAAACAAAGAACATGTGGGAGTAATAAAAATGATACAATAAAAGGTAAAACCAGATAAAATAAATAAAATAGTGCGATATAGTCCAGGAGATATGAAATCGTATAAGTCCGTTATAAGTCAGTTTAAAGAGGTGTGTTTTTAGCTGATGCTTATGAAGATGAAGAAAATAAAGAATTAGTGGTGCACGCTCACCTTAACAGTAAATCTAGACTTTAGCTTTTTTCTGCTCACTCAAGTGTGCGTATTGACTTAGTAGGTTTGGTTTGGAGACAATCCATTTAATGCCTTAAAAGTGGTAAAATAGCATTTTGAGCTGTATTGTTAAAGCAGTTGGAAGTCAGTAAAAGCAAGTGGTAATTTATTCTCTTCTCTTAGAGTAAAAAGCGTTGTAGCTTCATTTTGGACCAATTTTCAGAGTACTGCAAGACGGATTTGTTCTTTTGTTAAGTGCTAAATATAGTGGTAAATGTAGGGAGTTACAATAATCAAGAAGGGATGAAATGGAAGCATAAAAACATGTCAGCAGCAGGCAAAAATGGTTTGATTTTAGAGATACTTGTCAACTGGTAAAAACATGAATGAATAACTCCTTGCACTTGGTTGTCAAAGCCCAGGTTTGAACAGTGCAGACCTGTGGAAGCCTAAGTAACAGTCAGTAAGTCCATTTAAATGTTAACTGCTCCATTGCCTGTCAGGGTGGTGAGTGTCATGTGACTTACAAATATTATATTCACTATCTATTTCACAAATTAAGCACTGTACTTGAACAGATTTGACTGATAGACTTTATGAGAGCTGATGATAATATTCTTGGATTGAAGTTTCTGTTTTATGACATATTCATGGGGATATCTCTTGAAAATCATCCTCAGATTCAGGCAGCTCAAGGTAATTCATGTCTGAGAAACCTGCCCTTTAAATTTCACCATGAAAACCACATTATTTGCTCATTATTGTATTGTCATTCGGCTGACTCGACTGCAGCTCCCTTTTTTCTTCCTTCCACATTGTTTGACCTGCTCTTGTGCAGGTCCTGAAGGTGGTAGAGATCTACAAAAACTAAATGTCATGCCTCTGTGTGCATGTTCACTATATTGTTTTCCTTTGGAGATGTCAGTCTGTGTTGTCCACTTAATACAAGCTGTATCTAAAGCATAAATGCCAGATACACAAGCTGCTGCCTGATTTCAAACTGCTGCTTATCGTCTCATCAAGCAATTTTTATAATAGCATTATCTCATGCTTTGGTGTAATTAGGATGCCACAGGTACCCGAGGGATCTTAGGTCCAGTTTCATGTACCTAATGAATATTTATATACAGTATTACCATTTCTGGCAGCTGGCTTCCTTATCTTGATTAATTCTTTGCCTCATGGGTCTCTTGGCGTTTGTTTCCATGCTGGTCGTGACATAAATTAAAAAATATTTTAAAGTGATTTTCAGTCATTTTTGTATCACAAGGTGTTGAATCTTTGTTACCTTGAACTTAATCTGGAGATGTTGGAAATCTTGAGTGATCAAGTATCCTCTCTTTGTAACAGAAATACTGTTCTCATTTGATTAATTCCAATCTCTTACTTTACCTTGTTGGTTGGATGATAAGCTGCTGCCAATAAAGTCAAAACATCCTGCAGAAATGTTCCACATTAAAAGCCCTCCAGCAGCTCAAAGGGGATAATGACCTTCTGTCCTGGTAGGCTTTTAATGTGAAACATTGGCAGAAAGTGTCTCACTGACAATAGCTTAACACAGAACAAAAAAATGTCAAAATAGTTGCAACTGGAACTAATTAATGTCTACATTGTTATACTAATGGAATAAATGGTGTGGACCTTGTATGATAAAAGAAGATAGAAGGGACTCAACAGTAGCTCACTGTCACCCATTTTGTCTTGGCTTTGCTCCCACTCAGATGTGCAGTATGACAGCCGTCAGCTGATGGCTTTGTCTGGTGTGTATATGACAGCGATCTGATGTGACAGCAGTCATCAGAGGGTTTGGTTTGCTCAGTGGTTTTCATTCAAACTGGCATCTCACCTTCATTGTCGAAGACTCTATTCACATGTTGGGGGGGGGGCAGAGTGGTTATCGATTGCTGGCCTCCCCTACGATTCCACTTTCTCTCTCTTCAAACACAACTGACCCTGACACCCAATCACAATCTGTCGCTAGCCGTCTGTCAGCTGCGTCACCTTGTGTCATCTCGGATAACTAATGGAAAACCCAACTTGTCTGCCAGCGTTTCAAGACGAATATTGGCAACATGTCTTTCCAAATCCTTCTGAACATACAGCTGGGAATTTAAGCTTTTTATGCAGAGTGACATTTAGGATTTTCTTATTTCTTTCTTCTCTGTCTCACAGCAGCTGTGTGGGATGTAGCATTGAAAGGCTATGTAATCTCATTTTTGTAACACTGTGCATGGTCTGAAATGTCTGAAATCAAATGGACAGGCATACCATAAAATGTTTTCTCGTTGCTCTCTCCCTGTAAATACTCTTAATGGAGGTGTGGGCTTTTCTGAGAAGAATTTCATATTGGTTTGACCAATATGAGTTTTGCTGCCAATGATAAATAAATGGTTTTTTACGCATTGTGCTTGTATTGATATTTTATGCTATTAGAGTTTTAGATCTACAAATTTTCAAATATAATATTGTTTCCCCTAAATCTTACAGTTATGGTTAAGGATTCACCAATCTCATTTGCCATATTGGTACTGGTGCCGATGTTGACCTGATTAAGCACATCTGGTCCAGACGTGATGACCACAATGAATGCAGTTTTTTCATCACTGTTACTGTAATATTCAGTGTTTCCTCTATCAGTTACATTCATTCAGCCATGGTGGGCTAGGGACTTAATTTTTAGTGCCACAGCAATCTTTTGCCTCTTGTTACTTTACATAAAAATGATTTTAAGAGATCCATCAAGTGAGATTCACAGATTTGAGAAAAAAAGAGGATTGGTATTGGAAAGGAACTCTGTACCAGCAGATACCCTGTACTGAGGTATTGGAATGGGAGAGAAAAACATGGATCAGTGCATGCCTGCTAATTTCTATTGTTGTCAGGGAGAAGAAAGATAGTGCCGTGGATGGCTGCCTTGGTGTGTATTGCTCATTGTTTTGTCTTTTTTTAATTAATTCAGTCCGTCAAGCTGCTGAAGTTTGAGGATGACACCATCCTCATTGGGCTCATCTCTGGTGGGGATGAGTCCGCCTACAGGTGGGAGATTGACCATCTGGTGACCTGGTGCAGACA
>NTHP01000161.1:69055-92316 GCA_003416845.1 Oplegnathus fasciatus
GCCATCCCTCCAGGACCTGTACTCCTCCAGAACCCTGAGACGACCAGGAATGATTGTGGCCGACCCCTTGCACACTGGACAAAAACCTCTTGAGTCACTCCCCTCCGGCAGGAGGCTGCGAACCATCAGGACCAAAACCTCATGTCGCAAGAACAGTTCTTCCGACTGCAGCTGGCCTCATCAACAATGCCCGGGACCCCCACTGACACTGACTCTCATCCTACCCCCATAGACACTACACATTATATTAACGTGGAGTCTACACATCTGACTTGATGTGTTACGTTAACACATATCTTTGGGATTACTATCTTGCACATTGCACATATTCTTTATACTTCATACTGTGTACTTTTGCACATTCCCTGGTCAACATTTTGCACATTGCTGCACAAAACTGTCCAGTTATACTGTACNTTTTTTTTTTTTTACTTTTTTTAAATTTCTCTTACTATGTTTATTGTTATGCACCAAAACACTGAGGCAAAACATTCTTTGTATGTGAAAACTTGGCAATAAACCTGATTCTGATTCTGAAGACAATCATGTGACAGAAAACCTTGCTTCAAAAGCAGTGCTAGATAATTTCTTGCAGGTTTAATAGCCTCTGTTTAAGAAGGGTGACCCGCCAAATCCAAAATCTAGAATGTGCCTTTGAATGAATAAATGCTGCTAGAAATGGAGCATTGCATTAGTTCAAGCAGAGAGCTGAAGTGGCTCTTGATTTCACTGATTGGCATCAGCAGCATCATTCATGCTTCATTTATCAGCTGCTTGGCCACCAGCTGACTAGTAATATCCTGTCAAAGCCACAGCTTCTGCCACCACCCCAACCTCCTCATATGCTAGGCTGTTGGTATTTGGTACTTAGTTGACTCTTCTAAGATCTAATGTTCATCTACATGTCAAGCTCTCCCGGCAAAATTCTCTGATTCTGAGAGTTTCCTCAAATTTTTTTTTTTTTGCCAAATCTAACAAACTATAAGCATTTGATATAAATGGTCAATCCCGTCACAGAAGTGTCTCTGACTGAAATACTGTTGTTGAACAATCAAACAGATTAGATATGCAAAGAAAATCTATATAAATATTAAATATGTAGTTTGGTCAGCAAGGAATCTTTTTGTAGTGGGATGGTACTAAAAGCCACAATATCTCATAAAGTCAGTTTTTCCCCTCACCCTAACTAGTTTTGTTAATGCTTTCCCTGTGATACCTGGTATTTCAGACTCCTGCTTAACTGCACTTCACTGTCAGTCAATATGAATGCACAACACAAACCAACCTTTTGCTGCTGTACACAAACGACCTTCCTGCTGCGATTCACGCCGCCGCTGTTCAAGCTTTGCTGCAGTCCCAACACACATCAATTCGCAGCCAATGCATTCTTGATTAGGCATGGACATGGTAATTGTTTTCATTGCCTTGGATTGGAACGACATTGAATTTAATGTGGTCCATCGATCTTTTGTTGGGGGGAAATTGGGTTTGTTACCAGCATTGTAGATCTCTCATGGCCCATGTGTTAACCTTTTATACTCTTTCTCCCTCGCCACATTTTTCTCTCTAGTCTTGCTCTATCTCTATCTAAAGAAGGGATTCTTTATTCTCCTGTCTCATTCTCCTCCCTTCTGACTTTTAATCTCTCCATCTTTCTCCTTCCCTCTGTCCTCAGTTTTGTTTTTTACTCCCTCCTATTCCTCCCACACTACCTCTTTTTTCCCCTTTCTACTCCCATAATTTGCTTTCAATTTAAAAACTACATTAGCATGATTGCTTATCAGAAACAGTATTGCCTAGGCACTATACCGCTGACTGACAGCTGAAAGGTGTAACCAGCAAATATTTGGTATTTTCTACTTGATATATGACTTAAATGATTAGGTCATTATCAATATTGCTGTTGACTGATTTTTTTGTGTCGGTTAATTGATTTACTTAAAGAAAGCATTTAGAAGGGGTACTCTGTACATTCTTTTACCTTTGCTGTACATTTGCTTTACCATGGAGCATACAGTACATATATGTTTTTACTCTTTTAGTGTCTATCATTGCCAGAATCTCCAGAAACCTTCCAGAAAGCTATATCTAAAAACAGTGCTGTCTTTCTATTTTGTGCTGTAAAACAATTGAGCAGATTACTTGTGGCATACCACAAAATATGCAGTGAGGACCGCCTGCCTCTAAATTTACTCTGATTAGTTTTCTTGTAAACAGTTAAGTTTACATTTAGTGTTTCTCACCTAAACACTGTGAGACCCCTCACAGGTCACTGCACTGAATGCATTTCCTTCCTCATAAAACATTTGCATAGAGAATTTTTTGAATATTTTTTTACCCTGCGTTGTTAAAGCTGCACCAGCCAATACCTTTAGATTACCAATGAATTAAGTGACTACATGTAATGTAAAAGGTGTCGCTCATAGTAACAAGCACACTGAGAATTATCACCTGACTTTGTGGTTCCCCTCAGCTCTACTGAGCTGTTTAGCCTCTTTCAGCTCATTGTTTTGGTTTTACGGCACGCAACTTTACTGTTTTGGTTCACTTTCACCGCTCTCATCAACCTCACTTGCATGCAGCTGTTTTCAATGAAAATATCTGATAAACTCACTACATGCTACAAACAGACAAAGTTAGCAGCTAGGCAGTGAACTCTCTTGAGAATTTAGCAGCTAAAGAGAGAGCTAATTTTCTCAGGAGTTGGTGGAGACCAAATCAGAGCTAAAATGAGTGTGAATGTTTGACTTACAGTAAATTCATACGGTGGACAGAAAGATTACTCCAAATGAATGCGTATGTTGCTCCATATTCTTCTGGATATGTAACTAGAGATCAGTTTGCTGACATGTTCACCATATCAACTTTATAAGGTGGTGATGTGCCTATCTGCCTTTTTCTAGCACATTGTTGTCTTGGCGCATAACTGCCACCAACTATCAGTGGAATAGCGTGAAACTGTCAGCAGGAATGTCATGTCACCCGCATGCAAAGAGCACAAGATACAAGCAAAAAAGGGACTCAGACCCTCAAAACAATGCTCCATAGTGTCACTAGTGATCAAAAACTCCACAGGGTCCATTTAAACAAGAAAACCCTTCATTGAAATCCAGGATAAAGGATTTTTTTTTAGATCTTTAGATCAAGTAGAGTCACCCTAAACATCTACTCTGGGAAATTTAGAAGTCTAATCATGATAAATGAAATCTGCAATGGAAATGGGTTTATAATCTGTAGCTGTGCTAAGGCAGATGGACAGTGGGTGACATTGAATATCTAACGTGCTACTCTTTAATGAAGGTCAGTATTGGTTTTCTGTATCAAAACTTAAATAGACAGGTCAAATTCTTGCACATGATTGCAGTATCTATAATAATGTATTTGAATTGTAAAGTTAGAACACATTGGACATTATACTAATTTGTTTTTTTTACCTTTCTCTTTGTCTTTCTCAGCAGTCAGAGTGTAGAGCCAGTCCAAAGGAAAGCACAGAGCCGGCTGTGGACCTGCTGGGCCTGGGTAAGACATGACCAACCTTCTACCAACTTACAATATAATAACCCTCAGACAATATAATAACTTCTCAAACTATATTCAGATGTCTGCCTAATATGTCAGATATGTAAATTAAACCAGTTATGCAGGTGATGTGATAACATTTTTAGATTGATACAGTGTTAATTGCAGGTTAAGTAATGTGTGACATTATAAGGGGAAAGGTTTAATGCTGTCAGGCTTTATTTGAGTCATGTACAGAGACCTTATTATACCATCTGGCAGTTAATACATCATTGGTGACTTCAGGCCGCCATGTCTGACACCACAGACTACAGTAAAATCCACCCAACAGTCCAGTCATGCACTGGACTGTCTAATTATGATTTAATGTGTATTCCAAACAGAGAAAGTAAAGCACTTTGTTCTTTGGGGAAATTTGGCAAGATACCCACATTGCTAGAAAATTATATTTTACACCCTGTATTACTCAGTTGAGTAGATAATAGATTTATTGCCTTTAGAAAAAGTGCAATGATTAAGTTCTTGTCTAATATTGGAACATTCCAGTAAAGTTGTGAATTTTTACATGATCATTGTGGGATGAAATATATCTTTAGTGGTTCAGTCCTTAATCTAATAGCAACAAAACAATTAGAATGGCTCACTAAAACATATAAAAACATACATCTATATAAAAAGTACAGAGCTATGGTAGGTAGTTTTAGGAAAAGGAAACAGTTACACTCTGTGCATTTTTGTTGCTTTAAAATTTTGAGCAAAAGAGGGAAAAGAAGTAAGAGGGCGTCAAATGCTTCAGAGTCAGCAAAGAGCAAGAATCTGTAGTCCTGGCTGAACTATTTAAACCTCTCAGAAGCAACCAATAGCACTAAAATAACCCCAGTGGATACATCAGAGAAGAGATTTAATTTAGTGCCTACACAGCAATGTTACACCCACTCAGATATTTCAGCTCATAAGTGTCAGCCAAAGTCTCAGGTGTAGTCAAACCAAAGTTTGCTCGCCATTCATTTCAGTCTAGAACAGAAGAAGACGCATTCGCTTCTGGTCACAAATTGATCTCCTCCTTCGGTTTGCATACAGTTCATTCCTTTTTTACCTTTGACCATCAAAATCGTGACACTCCACGATGTCCATCCAATTTAAGAGAGGGGGTGGGATTGACCTCATATTCAGGATACATTGATTGTTTATATAACTGCACTGTGAAGTAATACATGCAGTAGAGAAGGATAGAATGTTGCTTGGCTGCAGGGACACGTTTCCAACGTTGCAGAGGCTGCATCCGACAATTTTTGCAACTTTTTCCATGATAAGCATGTTCATTCATTCTTCGCACAACTGCATCGCTTCTTGCATGGACAAACGAGTGCTACACCATGAATGCCTGTGAGGAGAGACTGTCCGAAAGCGTGTCATTTCTGCGAATTATCACTTCTCGCCCCGCAGCCTTTCTGTCCCGCTTTTGATTGTGGCTGTTTGGAGCAGCTATAAACACTCTTGTCTTTAGATGTCAGAGGCCACAGCGTACAAACTGGTATATTTCAAGCATACCCTGGACCTTAATTTTGCCCTTTAAAATAAGTTTGTACAGACTGTGGTGGATTGACGTAGCCCTGTTGGGGCAGGACAAATAACTGACACCTCAATGATTGTTATCAGTACATGGAGTTTGATGACCTCAGGATACTCCCCACAAGTGGCCCGAGGTCTTATCAGAATGACTGAAAACACCATAAAAAAAAAAACCTGACGTACGGCAAAGTCTGTAATATTTGATATAATTGTCCACCGCACCATCTAAATATGGACAGTGCAAAACAATCTGAAAATAAAGTCTGGCCAGGAATTTGTATTATCAGTTTGACAATTTTTTTTACGTGGATTACCAGTTTAGTCAGTTTAGAGGAGGGACTGATCACGCGTTCTTTACCTCCTGCTTGCATGCATTTTAATGGCTTTTGTGCCTGATTGAAGAACCTAACAGCAGAATAGCTCGAAAGATTGAATGCACCGAGGATATGACATTCAACAAAGGTCACAAGCTGGATTCAAACCTGTGACATTTTGAGTACACGGTCTTGGCCTGTTAACCGCCAGGAGATTCTGCTCCATGCTCAGTAAAAACACAGCAGAGCAACAGTCAGGGTTGGTTCAGGGTTTTCACCATAAATTTGTAAGATGCAATCGCTCTGTGTTTTCCCAATACAATACTGTATTGTGTTAGACTTAGCTGAGGGTAAGCTGCGCTGACAGAAGAAAGAGCCAGTGGATGCAGCATTGATCAAACATTCCCGACCGCAGCATGGCAGAGTGAGAGTGGACGCCCTGCTATAAATAACCAATGCTACACACCTTGCAGCCATGTCGAGTGGATGAGATTTCACACATAATCAATAAGTCAAATACGTGGCAGTATGCCTTCAGCACTCACACATCCCCCCGTTCCTCCATCCATCCCGCCGTGTCTCCAGTTACCTTACTCTGCAGCTGCCAAAGAGCCACTTTCTGCCTTTGCTTCTGTCTGTGTGTGTGTTTCTGTCAATTTCTCTGTTCAGTTTAATTCAGTTTAGCAGGGCTGTACTGGAATGAAAGTAAAAACAATATTGTGAGACTATCCAGATAAGCAATTTTACACAAATGTTCTTTCCATCCTTGCATTTTTCTCCTTGGTTTGCCAAGCAATTAGACCAATATTGGCTTTTTTATGAAATATCTAATATCATAAAAGAAGGCTTATTCTTGACTGGAGCAACATTAAAACATATTTCATGTATTTATTCCAGGTTTTGTTTGATTTTGTCGGTTTTGTGTCCCATGATGACAAATGCTGTCTCAGAGGCGTCATCCTGCCAAGAATAGATCTCTTCAGGAGCCACTGAATCAATTTCAAAAACTTTTATTGATGGAGCACCCCTGTCTGTTTGTTTCTGGTTTTTCTGTCTCTACGTCCCTTTCACTTCTTCCTCTGTCTTTCTCCACTGTAATGATCCTGACACGTTGAACTGACACTTGTGTCCATGTTGTCTCTTCTATTCCAGGAGCAACTGTCCTTGTTTTGGTCCCAGCTTTACCTCTGGTAGAAACATTTAGTTTATTCTTGTTTCAGTTTTGAATTGGGAGAAATAACATTTTATTTTTGCGACCAGGGATAGAGCACTTTTCTTCAGTTTTTGTTTCTATTCACTTAACATTAGTTCAGACCTTTTCTAAATGCATGATCAAACATTTAGATTTTTTGCCAAATGCCTCTAACTTCTTTACTCCAGAGAGAGACAAAAAAAGAGAGAAATATACACAGCTAGGTCCTCATCAACAATGTATGCTACGTGCTTCAACATGCCAAGACTACGTCCACACCAGAAAACGCATCTTTTTTCTCTGTTTTGGCCCTCCATCCACACCAAGTCAGTGTTTTTCAAAAAGCTCTGAAAGCTGAGGATTTCGAAAGCGGTCTCCAGAGTGGATAAATCTTAAAACTCATACTGCATGTTTTAGTGTGAGCCAGGAAAACAGATCTTTTGTAGACAATGACATAAGCCGGGTCGGTGTCTGTGTGACAGTAAAGACAGCATTGTCTCGCCTCTAGCCCTCTAAGGTGATCATTAGATATTAATGTCAGTATAGCTGATCACACCATACAGATTCTGTCATTAAAGACACCCTGTGAAGTTTTCTTTAAACAAACCAATTTATATTTACAGCCATTGTTTCTCACCAAAATGCATTGTGTGTGTATCCTTGGGGCCCAACAAACATGTCGGATACATCTTTCCTTATAAAACATTTGCAACAGCAGTTATTTCAAATATTTTTGTCATACATCGTTTACACCTATGTATTCTTGCCAGCAGCCTTTGTTGGTGCATTGCTACATTTTATTGGCACAGTACCGGCACCAACTGTCAGTCAGCGGAATAGTGTGAAACTGGCGGCAGGAATGTGTATCATGTCGCCTGTGTGCTCATGCACGCATATCTGTCCTTTTGCACATGCGTGATACAAACAAAATAGGGCCCCGCTAATGAAAACATTGCTCCATAGCGGCAAGTCATTATTTTATATTAATTCAGTTGTCTGACAAGAGAAACAAAAAACATGTTAAGTAAGAAGAAATGTGAGTTTGGCTCTATTACAACATAGTAGAGGTGATCACAGAGAGCAGCAGGGGACTCAGAGTAGACTCAGTAGAGTCAGCGCCAGCACAGCAGAATAACATGGCTGTATCTTCTCCACTCCTCACCAGGTGTTGGCTGTGAAGAACAGTTTGTAGTTTCTTCAGCCTTCGCTGTAAAGGGACTAGTGCCAAGATTTTGTCATTATCCAACTTTGTATTAACAGGCTTTAACTATGTAAACAAAGCGTCCACCATCGCTGTCTGTTGGCTGATGTTTGTTTGCATGGAGCTCACTCTGCTTACGTGATTGTTCAACTCTCAAAATTGGCTGTTTTTCTGCCGCACAGGCTCCCTTCAAAAATCCATTACTAATGTGTGCAAAGTCGCATCAAAACACTGACATCACAGTATAAACTACTGCATTATCTGTTCACCATTTGATAGCACTGCACATCCGGGGACACCCTTCATCACCTGTAAACAAACATATTGTACCATTAGCAGGTCATTTTCCTCACTTCCCTCTCTCTATAATGATTCAGTCTACCAGCAGCTAATGACTGCGGTCACCAACTGGGCTCGCGTTCCTTTTTCTGGACTCACTTGATCCCAGACTCGCTCGCAGGGGAGCGGGCAAGCTTCATTTCATGCCCTAGTTGTGAGTTGTGTTTAGGGGAAAAAAAGTGGGTTAAATGAACATACTTTTATGGCTGTACCAACACTTCAAAGACCTTGGGAATTTTATTATTGACAGGATGGGAAAAAAACTGCAGCATTTTGACCATTGGGACAACATCATCATAGAACATTTTCACATGTATTTGTGTGAAATCTATTCAGACTATTGCATTAGAATCAATGCGGGGCTTAATCAAGTCAGATATTTTACTCCTTGTGACAGCCCCCCACTGCTGAATGAGGTCGCTGTATTCATTGAAGATACTGGGAAGCTGTGTGTGTGTGTGTGTGTCAGTGTGTGTGTGTGTGTGTGCGTGTGTGTGCGTGTGTGTGCGTGTGTGCGTGTGTGTGTGTGTGTGTGTGTGTGCGTGAGAATGTACTCGGGGCAAAGGGGTTCGGGGTGATTATAAAACACCCCCCCCCCAACCCCATCCTGAACTATTGGTCTGTTTCCATGGTGAACTCGAGAGTGCTCTCAAGAAGGGGCTCATGGCAGTGATGATGGTGATGATGGGCCCTTTTCTCCCTCCGGCTCATTTCCATGGCAATGGGTGAATGAGTTTTTGGTAATAGAGGGGGGATTAGAGTGGTAGGAGGGTAATTGATGCACATGAAATCCTATTTTTCACTCCATTTCAATATACAACCATGTGACTCTCACCTGTCATCCCTGTCAGCCCCTAAAGTAATAATCATACTCATAATAGGCTGTATTCCTCAATCACTTTTTTTTTTTACAGCAATTTACAAAGTCATTTAGCTATCAAAATAAAAGCGGAGCTCATAAACGACATGAAAGCATCACAGGGTGGATAACAGGCAACAATCAATAGTTTAAAATATTAGGATGGAAGACGTCACAGTCAAATTAGTTCTTTGAAAATGAGTTTTAATAAGTGGTTTGAAAGGATGTGGAGTGGTCTTTCTGGCCTTCTCACAGTAAATGGGTTTCCTTGTACCCTGCTGTCTGGCGAAAGGAGCTCAGTCTTGTTCACACTTTAAAAGGGCTAAATTATGGATGTTTCATCACTGTGGTTATATAAATGACCTCCACTACTCGCTCGCTCTTACACACACACAGTTCACTCGCCTTTCCTTTTCACACACTCCCTCGCCTCCCCCTTTCTGCCTCTCCATCACTCTCTCTCTCTCTCTCTCTCTCTCTCTCTCTACTGTACATTGTGTACTGGGAGTTTCTTCTTTCGCACTATGGGAACAGGTCTCTCTCTGGACAACACACAGTTTTTCCATAATGATACTGTTAAACAACTTAAAAATCAGTCATATTTTCAGTTCAGCTCATGTGTTTTAGCTGAACAAGAGACAACACACACGTCAGAAAAAAACCTTGCCTTCGTCTTGGGAAGTAACCATCAAATAAGACTCTTACTTTGCCAATTGGTAATAGGATGGTCATTTGGGTGACCTACTTAATGGAATAGTTTAACATTTTGGGAAATACGCTTGTTTACTGTCTTTATGAGAGTGAGATTACAGAATCGTTACCAATCTCATGTCTCTGTGTTCAGTATGGAGCTGTTCTTTTTTCAAGCCTAATTAAATAAGTAATCTGTTGTTGTCCATAATTAATATTTAGGAGTTAGCAAACTGTCTGTCAAGTGTTTATTTATACATATTTTAGTTATTGTATTTTGTCCACCTCTTGTGTGTTGTAAAGGTTTGACCAGCCATAATTAACTCGTGTGCCATTCAGTTTGGTAATTAAAGTTTGTTAAGGTCAGTTTGTTCAGTTCAGTTTGCTGTATTTTTCATTCAGTTTTGTTCTGTTGTCTACCTCTTCTATGGACCAAATTTACATCATGTTCACTACTGCTTTGTATTGTCGCTCGCCATTAATTTAACCAGTCCAGTATCCTTTTTTTGTGGCTTTTAACATATGGCTTTTTCTCAGCCTCAGACATTTTAAATTGTCAGAGCAGGAAACACAAAGGTGAAACTAATAACAATAATGATGGCTTCGTTCCATATAGATGCACCAGTGAGCCATGCCAGAGATGATACAGTACCATGATACAATACCAGGGCCCTGGAACTGGCACACCTAAATGGAATGCAGCCATATTTAATTAATGTTAGTACTTACGCCTGTGCCCCTTTAGACTGCTGCACCTAAAAATATCTGCCGTGAAAAGGGTGTATTCATTTTAACCAAAGAAAATGCAAAATATTAGTTTCGAACTGTCTGGGAAAAACATATCAAGTGAAAAATAACATCCATTGTCCAGTTTGTATTTGTGAAGCTTTATTAGTTCTCTGACAGGCAGAATGAGCCTTTTTAGAGTTGTACAATATTAGACTCTTGTTAATTCAACTGAAGTGAAATAAAAATAGCCAAAACTAAATCAGCTCCGTGACACAATGTCAAATATATTTGCAATTACACACAATTATTTAGTAAGTATTTTTCCCCGGGCAAAAGGAGACGAAGAAATGAAATCATTTTCAGGGCAAAGCTAACTACTGAAGGAGTGCAGTCATCACAATTTTCTGACGATGTTCCAATTAACAAGCATGGTAATTGTAAATTGAGCTGTGTTGGGCGTTCTGGAAATGTGTGTGAATGCATAAATCTTATAAATACTCATGTGTATGTATGTAAAGGTCATATTGAATAATTCTTATTAGTGTCAGTGCCTTTACTTTTACTGTTTTGCCCTTTATGTCTGTTCATTAATTCTTATTCTTTCAAATCAGGATTTATATACATACAGATTCATTAGAAGTCTCATCAGATCTGTTTGCTTGGATGCCTTTGATTCAGTCATACATTCCCTCTCTCTCTCTCTCTCTCTCTCTCTCCCTCTTTCTCTCTCTCTCAGATGCTCCAGAGGGTGCTGGGAAGGGCTCGGGCGGTGCTACACCAATCAGCGATGAACTGGACATATTCGGACCAATGGTTTCCAACCCTCTCCCCTCATCCAGTAACACACAGCAGGCTCAGGTAACAAACACACACAAACAGACACACACTGTCTCAGGCTTTCATCATCTGCTTATCACCGCAGGCAGACTGCAACACAGGGAGTCTGTGGAGACTCCCATGATGCAAACACACACATACACACATATAGGCATATTCACGAACATGCGTCTCCCTTATACGTGCAGACACACACTCTCTGAGGATCATATCAAAGCAAACTGTCATAGACTCCCCTTTATTGAATTAATTTGACCAATGTCCTTCAAAGAGAGAGAGAGTGTGGAGGAATAATGGTGAACTGCTGCAATGACGATAGCAGCTGGGAGTTACAGAGATGTCAGATTAAAATAGACAACCCAAATGTAGAATATAGAATAAGCAGTAAAATCCATTTTAAACCTGCCATCTACATGTTGTTTAAGCCCAGTGCAGCTGACTAAATAACAGGATAAACTATGATGGGAAATGTGGGGAAAGACTACTATTACTCGCATAGAATACTTTCATGTACCATGTCTTTTTTGTAACAGCCCTGCAAAATGACAGCAATTTGAGAGCAGGCAAGATTGAGAAGGAATCAGTCAAACAAGGAGAGGCAAAGAGAAATTTTAAAAAAGTAAAACAGGAGGAGAAATGGACAGAGAGCGTGATAGTAAAGTGGTGGGAATTATGGCTGAGAGATTAATCATTCGCCGTTTGAAAGTGCAATTTTCAAATCGCAACGGCCGGGATTTTAATTAAGTCTTACATCATCAACAAGCTGTAAGAGGTTGAAGCTTTACTTGCCGACCCACAATTTTGCAGGATTAAAACGACAACTGTCGCCAGCTGTCGCTAATTAACGTTAATTCCACAAGTTGGCCAAACTGCAAAATGAAATTCTTGGTTGTTGTCCGGTTTATGTGTGAGTTCACTGCATTCAGCCAAAGATGGTCCTGTCGAGGAAGAAGCATCATTGTAGCATTTTGATGTTTGATAAGACGGAGAGATGCATGCTGTTAAAAAAGACAGAGTGGTGAGTGTTTTTCTCATGTGAACTATCTAGCTGTTCGCCCATTTTCAGTCAGGTAGCTTACAGCTAGCTTGTCTGAATGATTGTAAATGACTAAAAACTGGTGGAAAGCTTTTATTAATAAATACACCACATTTAAATGCCATGATTATATCTGAAACTTTTAGTAAAGTAAAAGTAAATATAGTATATAAGTATGCCATTAGTATCTTTCTCAATGTCAGCTAAATTTGAGAATGTGTTTGTAGAAAACTAGCGGTCTACTTACACTTTAAATAAAAAAAAAAACCTGCCCTGGGAGGACTTCAACAACAAGTAACAACAAACAACTGCATCATTTCATATGATCCTTTAATGCTGAAACAAAAATAACACTGTTAAATGTGTGATTATGCTCGGTTCAGTCTGGTTTAATACGATACAGACCACACAAATACAGGCCTGGAGTTTAGAGAAAGCAATCACAATTTAAATCGCAATTGCACCACCAGTCAAATAAATCACAGATATTTGAAAGCAATAAAGTGATGGATGGAGATGTGTGTCCAATTAGTGTCTGCAGCCATATTGGATGGTCATACTTTTTCTGGGTAAACAAAACAACAACAACACAGGACGTGTTTGTCTGAATAAGAAGAGAGAGAATAAAATGGAGAAAATGAAAAAAAAATATAATTATATTCTTGACTGTATTTTCCAGATATTTTTCTCACTCCTTTTCCCTTTCTTCCTCTCTCACTCCTTCACCAGCTTTTCTCAGAGGAACGAGTAAGGCCGGTTGAATTAAACATTTTCAAGGAGAAGTTTAAAATGCCACTGCGGTCCTTGAAGCGTGGCCTTTGACCTCTGCTCGGGCTGGAAATGAGGACACAGTCTTTTTCAGACATAAACACACTCAGAAGATGCATACCTCCAGTTGCACACTTGTAGTCATGGAATAGATACACATACAGAAAACAAACAGATGACAAGGTTTGCATTTCATAGAAGAGCAGAATACACACACGAACATACACAAAGTACAAATTCACAGTGACCCATTCCTGGGTTGAAACTTCATTCTTTCACTCTATGACCTATTCCTAGATTTCAAATAGTATATCTCACTCTGGCACACACACACTCACACACATCCTCGGACTCCTGGGACCAGACCAGGCAGTGACTCGCTGGGGACCCAGGCATGAAGAACAATTATGGGCTGCTGTAACTGCAAGCTCCCCCTCTGCCACTACCAGCCTCCCACTTACCCTCTAATCTCCCCTCCATGCTCACCTCCTCGTTGACTCCATCTACTGCAGCTCTGTGTCTGCCTCGCCCCTCAGCTCATCTCCATATATCCATTAATCCTCAATTCCCCTTCTCTATCCTCTTTTTTTCTTCTCTGTGAAACCCTGGTTTGGTCACAGGTGATGCGAGGTAACATTACACATGCAGTCCCCCCTTTGGCCAATCAGGATCAAGTGCGCCTTCCAACACTTCAACATTAAATTAACTCATCAGCAGAAGTCCATTCATTTTCTGTAGGGTTATGCAGCGTTCATGCCATACGGCAATTAACACAATTACCAGTTTCGGACTTGTAAATAGTGTCAACATCAACATCGACAACATCCAAGTTGTAATTACGATATTATTAATTTTTCTAAGCTCCGGTGTATCCAACTTGCCGCTCAATAATACGATACGATAATACACATATGAACGCGTCACATTACCAAAAATCTGCCAAGCAAAAGTTAATGGAGATGCTGTTATCAATGCACATTATTTTTAACCCTCACACTGCATTCATGCAACTATCTTGAGTTGTCAGATGACGTGAAGACTTGCGAGTCGTAAACATGGGAATCTTTCCCATCTCTACCATCTGTCTCGTATGATGTGAGCGTATGAGTCCTGTCAAACAACAAAGTGGCACAGAGTGTTTCAATTGCGTGTCCTCGCAAAAGCTTGTCGACTGAGTGACCACTTGTGCAGTAGTTACCATTGGTTGTGGCTAGTTTTGTTAATGGCAAACTGCTACGAAGAGGAAAGCTCTCTTGGCTTTGCTTCAGATTTGGCAGGGCAGGGTTATATAAAATTGGATGGTCCATCACAGCTAACAGCTTCCTTCGTTTTGGATCATCTGGTTCTGTCTGTTCCCTCAAAGGCACATTTAAGATGGTTTGGAATTGACCATTTTGTGATCGTTGGGAGTTTGGAGGGTTCTGCTGGGATTCAGTTTGGAGGGTGGTGTTTTTTTTTAGCTTTTCGAAAACCAAAAACACAAGAGCTAATGTGTAAGGAACATATTAAACAGTGTGTTTGTCTGCTTTCACGTAAGCCACTAATGTTAGCATACCTACCTAACTAGTTAACTACAGTAGAAACTTAGGTTTACAGTTAGCATATCATGAGCATTATTGGGTAACAGGGTACTTCTCCCCTGTCCATACTGAAACATCCACTACGTGGAGGCCAGTGTAACACCGGTCCCAGATGTTACTGTATTCAGATAATGTTAGAGGCTCTGTGCTGCGAGGACGTTTACTCAAGATAACTTTGCCAAACTCATCCTTAAATTTGTTTCTCCTGTAAAAGTGAATATACAAGCCGTAAAGCATTAATCTAACCGTAGTGTTGCTTGTCCAAGTAACTCATGTATGTTTCTGGTAAACATCTGGATGATATGATATATATAATAGTGCATCATAATAGTAACGCTTACTAGCTTTGCCATGCAACTGACTTTTTTACTGAGACCTGTTAGCTTCAGCCTTTCATCATTTTAACATCATTAAAAGGTGCTTAGTTATAATATCGTGTTTTCCAAATGCAAAGCCTTTAGTGTGGTTGTCATTATCATAAGAGCCCGCTAGAAAGGTCAGCCAGAGTTTGCAACCAAGCTTTCAATCATGGACTGAAAATGAAAAGCTCCTTTTGTCTGCTTCTGTTTGAAACTAAGGACCCCCCTGTTTCAAAAATGACCACAAATTTCGAGTGGTAAATTTGCAAGCGTTATCATTGTAAACTGCATGTGTGCAGTGATAGATTGGAAAGCTTGGCAGGTGTAGCAATAGTAACAGCTGTTTCTGTACCTCCTAATATCCCTATCAATGTCAGTTATTTTTATGGACAATAGTTTAACTGCAAAATGGACAAGCAATCCTTCAATAAGCTTTAATTTTTTTTCTGTTCATACAGCTATGGTAGCTTTATTAACTCAACAAAACAGTGTAATGTTGCAAGAGGCAATACCAAAGCCATGAAAGCTACATGATTTGCTTGTTTGGCACTTTGTAGCTGCAGACCAATGTTTAGCTATGACTGAAGGTTTATGTGAATCTGTTACATTATTCACGTGACTTGTTGTATGAGATTCATCATTCCTAAAAGGTTTGAACGGAAGTTTGTAATACAAGTTATTAATACCGCTACACCATAGTTTTTTTTTACCCTCCCTGTCATGGTCTACCCTCTCTCTGCCAACACCTTAGACCATTTCTTTTTCTCACTGTTTTTATGCTCCATTATTCCCCCTGTATTCCCTCCCTCTCCCCTGTCCTTCCATATTCTTCCCTCTCTCTACTGTCACTCACCATTCATTCTCTCACGAGAATATGTTTTCCTTGAATCTGCACACGCAGTACTGCTCCTGTTCGTCTCCTCATCCTTCATATGTCCTCTTCCTCCTCTCTTTTACGCTCCTTGCGTCCTCCCCTATACTCTCCCTCCTTATATCTGTTCTTACCTGGGGCCTCATTAATCAATGTTACGTACGTACAAATAAATGCGTGAATCAGACATACTATACAGGCGTTTCTGAGCATAATTTATCGATTTGGATTTATGCTTAAATGTGCATAAATTCAAATGCAGCCAAGACCATGCCGGTGCACAGCGCCAAGAGGAAAACAGAGAACTATTGCTTTCCTTAAAGACCAGTAAAAAAAAAAAGGGAAGCAAATGATGAACTGAATAGGCTTTTTAAAATAAATTTTACAAAAATGTACTGGAATACAATAGATGAGAGAACAACAAACATGGAAACAATTGAAATTGTGCATAGAGTCGTCCGTTATTTAAATATACTGACTTGAAAAGTCAAATTTTCACCCCTTATAAACACTGCAATTTGGGTTACATAGGTTTCGGGCTGTAGATCAGTAATATAAAAAGCAAAAGTAAGACTGTTTAATGACTGTGACTCGGTAGACTTTTGATTTCTGGTGTCTGTTGGATTTCTGACACCACCTCTTTGCAACACTGGACAAAGAGACAGGACTGGAATTTCCTGAAAAAAATGAGATGCATAATGCATGCGTTCTTTGAACCATAATTTCAGAGGCTCAACGATGCACATGTTTTTACTACAGTGCTGCACAGCAGGCTGTCATGAAAAAAATATCTATGCTATTGCCAATTTCTTATTACTATACACTAAGTGCATCATTATTCAGCAACAGTGGTGGAAGCTGTACTTTAAGTGAATGTAAAAGCCTAAATCTTAATAAGTAAAAGTACAGAAGTATTATCGGCGAGTATCAAAATAAAAGTACTCGTTATCCAATGAATCATCTTATGACCCCCAGATTTATCTTGTGGCCCTTACATCAAACAAAATGTACTTTGTTACTTTCTTACTGTTCGTCAGAGTAAATAATGATAACATACTACGTGTGATCCATGGAGAGGCCTTTGTATTTTAGGCCTTTGTGTTGTAATCATTAGATTAGAAATTGAGTTGGGCTATCTATGAAGGCCTTGACTGTTACACTTCACAGAATGCAAGTGATTGCTCCATAGTGGCTGTTTGATACCTGGCAGGCTGCTCTCACATGGCCCTCCGCCTCTGGCAGCACTGTCTGTCTTGTAGATTGTATTATTTGAATGTCAAACAGTACATTTTGTTTCTGCCACAGTCCTCTACTCAAAAGACAGAGTTCTTTTTTTTCTTTTGTTTTATTCTCTGTGTATTAATACACCACCAAGGCCCAAAGAAGATTCTTACATGTTGCCTTCAAAATCACCGGGAGAGATCTCGCTCGTCTTTGTCTCAGCCATGTCCAGTGAAACGTGGAGGCCGTAGTTGACATTTCCAGCAGCATGTAAAGGAAAGGCAGTTACTTCACAGTATATGGATAATAATTGCCCCTGCGTTGGTGTGAAGGTTAGCCTGTGATTGCCTCCCTGTGTTTGTTTGTCTGTAACCGACAAGTCTGACAAACTAATGGCCTGTGCATGTTTCTGCTCCTAGAGGAAGGAACCCGTTGGGTTTAGGCGACCTTTCCTGTGGGGCCACCATCAGGCCAAACTCTCAGTTGTATAATGAGTGTATCTCCTGGTCCCTTACTCACTCGCAAAATGTGCAGCTTCACGCTCCCAAGAGGAGACTCCGGTGAACTTTCCTGTGCCGCTACCGATGCAGCGTCAACCTTTCCATTCTCTGATAACTTTCCTCTCCTATACATACAAGCAGTACACACGAGGACACAGTTTTGACAGTCAATACACTTCCACATAACCTTACACACACACACACATATAGAGGGCTGAATTTGGGATTCAGCAGGCGGATATTGCTTTACAGCTGTGATTAGCCGAGTGCGTGAAGAAAGAGGAAGCTGGCAGCCTGCTGATTCGTGCAGCTATTAACTGGCATCAGGGAGCGCTCGCCTATCTGCGAATACGTCAATTACAAAAATACGATTACAGCCTTGTAGGAGGGGGAGGATTTGTGTTATCCCCAGCTTTCCCTCTTCTCTCTTTCTCTCTCTCTCTCTTACACACACACTCACACTTTCTCTCCATGTCTTGTCCTCTGTCTCTCATTCACCCCACCCTGAGCAAGGAAAATGTAGTTATTAAATAGGCTTTTACCAAGAAAACTCGAAAGAGTGTTTAAAAAAAAAAAGGCACTGAAAATACGATAAACATTTAACCCAAAGTGGTGGGGAGGCAAAGAAGGACGAAAGAGTGAGTGATGAGACAAAGTGCAGAAGAACAAGTAAGGGGAAGGTGGAGGTAAGGGTAGGGACTCACAGCACCCTAACAGAGTAAGTTCGATGGTGCAGACACACCAGAAGCACTGGCTTGAATCACCACCACCAATCCTATTTCTGCTTTTTTTTCCCTAAAGCTGCTGGGTTCACACAGGTTACCTAGTTTGTGAGTAATCAATATGAGACCCAGGACCTGATTTAATAAGGTTTTCGCGCCTGTTATGATGTGACGCATTCTGCCCCAAACACATGCCGTGTCATCTGTTTCTGTTAGCAGAAGTTGATTATGCATTCCGCTGGATTTACCGAGGTCACGCAATTTGCAAATGTCAGTTTTGCTGGAAAATTGGTGTAAACGTAGCGCAAATGGGATTTACATGAGCTACAAATTGCGGTGATGACAAGAAACGTGCATTAGGCATTAGGCACGTCAGAAACAACAATGGAGCAATTAGGCTTCATCATTACTGAACATAGTATCTTATTACTGTAACACAAACGTATAGTGGATAGGAAACTTTGGTTTGTGTTCATCAAACTTGAACTTGACCTTCAATTAACGGTAGAATCACTGCAGGCTACAACTACATTTTGCTTTATTTTGTTGAGACATTTACGTGCTTTTGGCTGCAGTAATAGCATGCATATCAACACCAGCTCCACCTCCATCTGTCTCTCTGCCCCATGTACCTTGTGTATATTCTTTGTGTGTCTTTGATTCGTCTCATACTTCACCTCTTTTTCATTTCCTATGGAGGTGCCTATTGCCTCCTAATGTATCAATAATTATATATGTGCTAAAGATTATTATATTATAATTTGTGAGTAATATTTTAAGTAATATTTGCAGTTTTTCTCAGGTGGAGTTGGCCAAAGTAAATGTTTTGGCATCAGGATCACTACGTTATGACTGGTTTTCTGAGCTTAGTGATCTCATAGGAATCACTCACAGTGCTTGTCTAGAGGGCAGTCCCGGGATCAGCCCAGGAGCTGACTGCGTAATGAGCTGCTGTCTTAGTAAATCAGGTGCTGAGTACACACAGACAGTGACCACAAACTCAATGAAAATCGCAATGCACTTTGGTGCAACGCCTTTTTCTTAGTAAATCTTGTCCTCAGTATTCAGAAATTAATTGATGATTATCGTCAGTCAAAGTGACTCATTTTTGTTATGCTTTATGTATACAGTATTTTATTGAAATGTTACAGATATATGCTCATAGTTCACAGTTTCAATAGTTTTTGGTCTTTTAAGAACTAATACTTTATATTGACCAAATCAGTAAGATCCTCTTGCCTCAATTGTCTCTTTTACCAGGGTTGGTTTTTCCCCAGTTGTTCGTAATGTTGTTAGTGAAGCACTAATGAAGCAGTTGGGGACCAAACTGTTCTCTTGAGTGCTGAAAAACTATTCCACCACCAAATGGCAGCTAAATTCAAAGTTCTTTAGTGGGCAGTGAAACAAATGCTGGAGAGATTTTCATCTGGAGCAAGACCAGTAGACAGCGCACCATTTGAAGACCAGCATAACAAGGGAATATCTCTTTGAGACAGAACACCATCTGAGCCACCATATGAGCAGGAGTGCTCATCTTCGTATCTAGCAGAAATATCCTAAACATGCATCTGAGCTGCACCAAATCTTGAGGTTTGGGGGCGGGGGCGATGAATGCAGTTTGTTAAGAGCAGAAGAAAAAGTCGAGGGATGTGGAGAGAGATGAGGTAATGCACTGACCGGCAATTGATTTCTTCCTTCTTGTTCTTCCTTTCATTTTTTCTTTCATTCCCTCTTTCCGTCCTGTTCCTTATTGTCACTCTCTTTCTCGAATTCAGATTTCCAAGGCAAGCTTTGCTTTTGTTTTCAGTAAATTAGCACAAATCCTTCAGCACACACACACACACAGAGAGAGCCTCGTGTGGTTTTAAAGCCACAGATGGTCTATCAGAGGGGAGTGCATGAGTATTTCAAGCAGTGATGGAAAACCGTAGGGAGAAAGATAGTCTAGTGTGTGTGTGTGTGTGTGTGTGTGTGTGTGTGTGTGTGTGTGTGTTTGTGTTTGGCTGTAGAGGTCTATGAATAGCGACAGTGAGGAAAAGGCTGTCAGAGTGGTAATTCAGAGCTCTGGCTGCACCCATCAACACCAACATTGGCTGAGAAGAATGGAGCCTTGTTGAAGAGGCTTTCTGTTACACAATGTGCTGCTAGGAGCCCCGCAACACATCATACACTATGTGGACCGTGTGTGTGTGTGTGTGTGTGTGTGTGTGTGTTTAAGAAAAGGACAGATGCACATGTGACATACTCTGCTTGAATTTCTGTTCCTTTACAAGTGAGGTTAGACTGATGTATCACTGCATTTTTAATTGTGTGCCACCAGTTTGCCTTTTGGCAAGAAATCTGCTGGATTGCTTCACTGTTCTTTCAGTGCAAATGGAGCTAATACTCCTGGAGTGTCTGGCAATCACACACGGTGGAAGGAGTGAAAGGCAGATGGGAAATATTTAGTCAAAATGTTTAAGCAGTTGCATTTATGGCAAAAGAGATCTGAATGTTAAGAAACACGTGCAGCAGTAAACGTCTCCACTGTCTCATTTGCTTCACAGTAACATGTATACTTACTTCGGCAATGATAGACTATTAGATATCAGCCTATCAGATAATGCAGTTTGGTTGACCACACATTATGTACTGTAGGTCAGATGGTAGGGCAGGTAGGCCATTAATTATAGGGTTGGTGGTTTGATCCATGTGTCCATGAGCCACACACTGAAATTAGCTTCCGTTGTGTGTGGATATCAGAGCAAAAAATTAAGATGCTCTGGACAAAAGCATCTGCCAAATGAATGTAATGTAATATTATATAATTAATCAATACTATACTGGTTGTCTCCGGGAATAACCCATCACACTGGTTCCCAAACTTTTCCTGTCGAGGCCCCTTTGGAAGCTGAAATCACTTTGCTGGCATTACAGCACTGCTGTTTCTTTATTCTTATAAGACCTTTTTCACAACAGACATTTAGACATTTCGACAACAGCTGGAACTAGTGAAATTCAGAATGACATTATTCCAGCAATCAATACAATACAATACAGTACAGCAATTAACAATCTTATTAGTGACACCTGAGTTTCACATGTCAAAATGTCTGCTGTAAAAAAGGCCCTGGTCATGTACGTCCTCAGTTTGGGAAACACAACTTTGACACGTAGTCACCTTATAGAGGTGATCTGGCGTGTGTGTTGGCAAACAGTTGCTTATTTACACATTCAGCAGATGTGGAACAACATTATCATTCATTTGGAGTTGTGTTTCTGGTCATCTGGCAGATCCAAGTCCAATATTCACTTTTCTTTTAGCTCTGTTTTGGTCTCCACCCACCCCTCAGGGAAATATCCGGCTCTTTAGCTGCTAAATGCTCCACTATGTTCGCCAGATAGTCACTACCTGTGTCTGCCTGCTGCAACTGGAAACGACACTGATGAGAGCAGTGAGAGTGAACCAAAACAGTAAAGTAGCAGACAACAGAATAAGGTGAAAGATGCTAAAACTCTGAGGGAAACTGCAGAATTGGGGCATATTTCTCTGTGACCATCAGTGACCATAAAAAAAAACAACATACGTCTACAGATACACTGAAAAGTTAGTGACCATATCTTAGTACAAAGTTAATTAAACTCATCCCACCTCCAAGCAGTTTTCATTGGTTTCATTCCACATGCTCCACATGTTGCTGCTCCTTTCCCAAATCATTCTGTATGATGGTCTTATCGCACGAGTTCAGAGCCGGTAGACTCTGCCTGAGTCACGCCGTTCATTCTACAAATACGTCTCGAAGAAGGAAGCTGAATGGCTGGCGATTACTGCACTTTGGGGGATTTGAAGTCTGTTAAATGTATTTTTCAACTTTGCGAACAAGCTTAGCAGCAAATAGGCTTAGCTCCTTGATTGAGTCATGTTATATAGCTGGCTGACATCAGTAGGATCAGGTGAGGACAGTTTACTGCCTGTTCTCACCTTCCATTCACTGCTCTTTTCAGGAGGAGTATCATGCTTATGTGCTGCAGCTATTAATAGGAAGGAAGCTCCATCCTGCCTCCGTCAACACCTGACTCACCTTAACTGGCTTCACTTGAAAGAAAATGGACTCTGAGTTCGTGTGTGTGTGTTGGCATGATTAGCCATCCATCTTTTCTCTTCAGCTCTGTTTATTCCTTCATCTGACCCTGCCTCTGTTCCTCTCAACTTGTCATCCCTTTCTTTTTCCTCTCTTCCTTCTCATTCTCTCCTTCTCTGTATCTTTATTTTTCAGCCTTTAAGCATTATCTCCTTCCTCTTTCTTACTTTTTCTCTCCTTCCCCACCTTCCTCTCTTCCTCTTCCTTGTGCATCCTGGCCACTTCCCTCCTTGTCCTTGTGCCTTTTTTCTCCTTTCTTCTTTACCTTTCCTTGACTTGCTTCCTCTGTCCCTCCTTTTCTTCTCCATTCTCCTCTCTTTCCCCTCCCTCCTTCCGCTATCTCTTTCTTTCCCTCCCTCCTCTCCTCCTCTCCTCCTTCCTTCCCTCCTCCAGTCAAGGAAGTCAGCAGAGAGAGACAGAGGGGAGCAGCACTGCCTGCTAAGCAGCTGAGCACAACACACTCACAAAGCTCTTTGTGTGTGTGTGTGTGTGTGTGTGTGTGTGTGTGTGTGCGTACGTACGTACATGGGCATGCACATTTGAGTATTAGGTTTGTGTTTGTGTGTGACTAAGAGAATGTATAATGTGTGTGTGACTGGTTGTAGTGTACTGACATTGAATTCTGAGTGTTTATTCACCAGAAAGTGTGTGTGTGTGTGTGTGTGTGTGTGTGAGATGCAGGAGCCACTGTTTATCACACTGTCTCTCCTTATTTTATTCATGAAGTCCAGCTGACTATTGCCTCCCCCTTCCTCTCTCCACTCTCTGTCCCCTCACTTCACACACACACTCACACACACTCACACACACACACACACACACACACACACA